>LPNX010897198.1:119556-160122 GCA_001517045.1 Pseudotsuga menziesii | reverse complement strand
CAAAAATTCATAATCAAAAAATTTCTTCTTTATAAAAATATATGTCATTAGTCATAAACCCTTGGCTTCATTCTCTATCCCACATTCAACATAACAACAATACACAATATTCTTAAAAATTCATTCGGGGTTTTATCCTAACTCCTTTAACTGGTTTGAAATCAAAATCTTAAGTTTACAAGTTTTTTCGCAATAGAATTCTCTGCAACATGCCTTCCGCAACTGACCTTTATATAAATAGAACTCTCTTCGACATTGCGGATTACGGAAATCACTTAATTCCTTAATAATATTACCCTTCTGCATTTCTACTTCTGCAATGCGGATTGCGGATTGCAAAATCCCCATTGATTTTAATGAATTTTCTTTTTTGTTTTCCACATTGCGCAATGAGGATTGGGGATTGCATAAACCTTAACATTTTCACAATTTTATCCTTTCCACTTTCCCCATTCTACAATGCAGATTGCAGATTGCAAAAACCTTAACATTTTCAGCATTTTTCCTTTCCACTTTTTGCATTCGGCATTGTGGATTGCGGAAACATATATCTTCTTTGTATTTTTAATTACCGCCTTCTGCTTTCTGTAATGCAGATTACAGATTGCGGATTGTGGAAACCCTTAGGTTCTTTAGAAATTACCTTCCGCTTTCTTCTTCCGCATTGTGAATCACAAATTGCGAAAACCTTAAGTTTTTTTAGAGAATAACCTTCCACCTTCTACTTCTGTAATGTTGATTGTGTATTGCAGAAACCTCTAAACTCTTTACAACATTGACTTTCCATTTTTTGGTTCCGCAATGCGGAAAGCCCTAAAATATTTACAATCTTTCCTTTCAAAAACCCACTTCTGCAATGCAGATTGCAGCTTGTGGAAGTGCTTAAGTTCTTCACGAGTTTTACGTTTCCATAGGATTTTTGGCCCAAGGTTCATACTTGGTTTTCTCTTTGTTTTCTTGGGTAAAAACAAGGGAGATCAACCTTCGATGGCCTCACAGCCTTAGGCCGATTTCTTTACTTAAAAAAAGTTCAAGATTAGGAGGCCATAGTGGGGTTTAGTAGCCAATTTCGTAAGAAAATACACTGCCACACTTTCCTTCACAACTTTACCATTCATCTAAGGACTATCAATATCACACCAGAGCTTCACTAGACTGGGAGGGGTTTAAACCCAGACAGCTCTTAGATTTCCCCATTAGAGGAAATTTCAACTCAAAATGGGCCTCCTAAAATGAACTAATAAAATAATAGTTAAAATAATAAAATAATATTTATTAATTTTGGAGGAAGAAAAGAAAAAAACTACTTTTTTGTTTGCATTTTTGACATATCTCCCCGTGGTTTTACTCAAATTTCTATTGGGAGAGCTCGTTGGATGCGGAATTAAATTCCGCATCCAATGAATACCCACTCGGCATACTTTTGACGGACCCCGCTACCCCAAAAACAAGAAATACCTGAAAAATGAAATGATGACATCATCATTTCATTTTTTCAGGTATTTCTTGTTTTTGGTGTAGCGGGGTCCATCAAAAGTATGCTGAGTGGGTACTCATTAGATGTAGAATTTAATTCCGCATCCAACGAGCTCTCCCGATCAAAATTTGAGTAAAAACACAGGGAGATATGTCAAAAATACAAAAAAAAAGTAGTTTTTTTTATGATACCTATCCCCAAATTTATATTAAAAAAGTGTTTAAGACCTATACGGTATTTCAAATTTAAATCAATTTTATTGGCTAACATATGATGACATGGAATTTGAAGAAAAGTTAAAAGGCCCATTTTGAGTTGAAATTTCCTCTAATGACAGGGGTCCCTTACAATGGTCATTAATAGTAGAGCAATAAAGAATCCGAGAACTCATTAGAGAAATAGTATTACACTATTACTAAGGCGATATGACTAAAGACCAGTCCCAGTCCTTTAGGACAAAGCATGGGTATTATACCACTGGTAGACCATATAACAAATTTTGTTACCATTAACTAAAATAGAGCAGGGCATTCACCCTTGGAAACCCATATATCAAATGCAGTCATAGTTAACTAAAATTGAGCAGGGTATTCACCCTTGGTAAACCTTGTATCAAATGCAGTCACTGTTAACTTAAAACATAGCAGTGCATTCACCCTTGGTAAACCATATGTCAAATGCAATCATGGTTAACTTAAAAAAGAGCAAGGAAATCACCTTTGGTAAATCCTATATTAAATGCAGTCACGGTTAACTTAAAACAGAGTAGGGAGCTCTCCCCCATTAGTAAACTTCATAACCCATCCATTCATAGCCATACAAATATATAGCATGAGTGATACACCATTAGTAAGCCATAAAATCAATGCAAGTTATAGTCCCTTAAACCAGCATAGGGGAATCACACCACCTCCTAAGTAACACATCCATTAATCCTAAGAACTGGTATTATCATTTTATGGACATTGGAACACACATTCATACACATGCAGATATATCTTTAGCTCAATATATTTGTAGAAACATCAACACAGTAATGGAACCTATTTGCAAAGAGAGCCGATTGAATAGGGAACATCCACATTCCACTCAACCGTAGATTAGGCACATATGTTCTCTGTCCTCAATCACCCCTGAACTAACTATATGTGTCGAGAGCGAAGGTGACCAACCTCTGATCTAGTTTCTCAATGTGAAACCACTTCCTAGCACATAGTATTCACCCGCAAGGGTTTCTACTTTCCTGCATGCTCCACGACGCCCTTTCTCCTTGCGTATTCCCCTCTTTATAGTTTTGATTCTAGGTGTTTTGCAGCTACAACCCATTCCCAAAGGAATCTCCATCAACCACTGTGTTTCCTCTTTTCCCAAGGCATGCCCTGCACCATCATGGCGATCCGACACATAGTGTACTTCTTGAGGTTAACCCTTCTACCTTCCCCCACTATGACACACATATTTCCCTCATTTAGCATGGTTGTCCCCATCATTCATTGTTTCATTGAAATAAAATGTTTTGATTACATCTGTCCTTCAAGCACCTGTTGGTGGTTTCCAAAACCAACCAATCTTCAAAAAAAATAGTAAATTAAAATATTACATGAAAATGTTTATTGGCTGGGGGATATTACATCCTCACCTCCTTATTGCAACACTATCCATAGTGTTCTTAGTCTTATTTCATAGCTTTCACAAATAAATTGGGGTAATTATTTCACAAAACTTCTTCTAATTCCCAAGTCACCTCCTCCGGGCTGAGTGCTTCCATTGCACCATCACCCGAGTGATGACCCGGTTCTGAAGTATTGTTTCTTTCCTATCTAGAATTGCATACATGTTCCAAATTTTAGCATGAATTTGGTGACTTGACTTGTTCGTTCTATTGGTCCATTTGTTTCAGGGTGATAACTAGTGCCGAAGCTCATCTTGGTTTCTAACCCCGTAACAAATATTTCAAAGAGTTGGATGTAACTTAACATCCTGGTCAGAAATTACGATTTTCGGTACTCCACAAAGTCAAAATGCTTCTTTCAAGGGATATATATGCCATATTGACAACTTTATAAGTTGATTTCATAGGAGAAAAAGAGCAAACTTGCTTAACTTATTCTACTACAACCATAATTGAATCATGTTGATTTTGTGTTAATGGCAAACCTGTGATGAGATCTAAGGATATTACCTCACAGTTCCATTGAGGATAGGGAAAAAATTGTAACAAACTTGTTGGGTGTCTATGTTCGACCTTCACCTCTTGACACCCTAAGCATTTAAATAGATAATCAACTAAATATACCTTTATTATGGGCCAAAAGAATTGCTTCCTGAGAGTTGTTATCATCTTTTCGTAACTAGGGTGTCCTGCATAAGGAGATTTGTGCATCTCATTTAAAATTAACAATTTTAATCTGCAACATCGTGCATGTATAATCACATAAAATCGACAAGAAGATGCTAAACAAATCGAATGCTTGTTTGCATAAGCATCTTCTTAGCTCCACAAGTATTTGAATTTGATTTTAGACAACTATGGAACTGACAAGACCTACCCCTCCCCACACAAGGATGGTGCTCAAAGTCTTGAGTGTACCACCCCTTTGCATGCTTTTGAAGGTGTGCATCGTAAGGTATCCAATTTTTGCGAGCCTCATATCACCTTTGGATACATATGAAACAGATCTCAAGCCAACATGCTAGCTACACCACAACATCCAATTAATCCTATGTCGGGCTAGTATGCTGACTGGGTTCATCAGGCATGTATCAACCATTGCCAAGGCACACTTGTCACTCTGTTTAAATTTTCAATTCAATAGCCAACTATTTCCCAACGGCATTTTTTCATCATCTCACTTGTCATGATTCCTAAACATCAAACAACCAGTAATGCACTACAATAAAAGTTGGATTTAGCATCTCTTTTTGCATCCTTTTTTGTGTCGAGAGCATCTTTCAGTGTATTTTTCTTCATTTTTTGGACAAAATGGCGCAATTTCACAGGTTGGTGCTAATTTAGGTGTTTTTTGTGTCCTTTTTCTAAATATGGCACAAATTGTAGCGTAATTTGCACCAGGTTTTGCACTTGGTTATGCACTATGTTTTGCATCAGGTTTTGTGACAGGTTTTCAGCCTAGTTTTTCACCTAATTTTGCGCTTATTTTGTACATCTACTCTTGTTGCGCCCCCTTTTACACCCATGTTTGCCTAAAATTTTACGCCCTTGTTTTCTTCCACTTTTGCATCCTTTTTTACATCCACTTTTGCATCCACTTCTGCTTCTTTTTTGTATCCCTTCATGCGCCAAGTTTTGCATCAAAGTTTTCATCATGTTTTGAGTCTAGTTTTGCATCTCGTTTTGTTTCAGCCATTTTTGCATCCACTTTTGGATCCACTTTTTTGTCCACTTTTGTACCCACGTTTTCATCCCTTTTTGCATCCCATTTTTCATCAATGTTTACATCTTATTTTGCATCGACTATTGCTTCTACTTTTGCATCGACTTTTTTCGCGTCCCAATTCACACCCATTTTTGTGCTTACTTTTACACCCACTTTTGCTTCAACTTTTGCATCCATGTTTGCATTTTTTTTGCATCCAATTTTACATCAGTTAGTGCATCCCTTTATGCATCCATTTTTGCATCCACTTTTGCATCAGGTTTTACGTTGGGTGTTACGACTACTTTTGCATCTACTTTTGTTGCATCCACTTTCACATCCAATTTTGTATCCAATTTTACATCCATGGTTCTATCCACTTTTGCTCCAAATTTTTCATCATGTTTTGCTTCCATGATTGCATCCACTTTTGCATCACCTTTTGCATCCATTTTTTGTGCACCCCATTATGCGCCCACTTTTGCGCCACTTTTGTTGCATCCTTTTTTACATACATGTTTTTATCCACTTTTGCATCCAGTTTTACACCGAGATGTTGAAGATGAAAATGAGGATAATGATTATGATATTGAGGATGGTTCTGATGATGATGATAATGTTGTTGATAATGAGGAGAACGATGACAATAATGATGATGATGATGATTATGATGATGATGATGATGATGAGGATAATGGAAATGATGACATTGTTGATGATTATGATGGCAATGAAATGAATGATGATGATGGTGATGATGACAATGGAAATGATGATGAATACAATGAGAATGATGATGTTGATCATCTTAAAAAATAAGTTGTTATTTGTCATGCATAAATTATGTGGGTCCTCCATGACCCTTTTCCACTAATCACATATTTTGGGTAGATGTTATTTCTTATGCCAAAGGTAATGATGAATAACTGATGAAAATGTCAATAATGATGATGATGATGATGTCAAGGATAATGGCGATGATGATGACATGGATGATGATTATGCCAATGATGATGACTATTGTGATAATCATGATGACAATGACAAATATGACGACGATGATGATCATCATCATCATTTCCATCATCGTCATCATCAAAAACATCATGAGTGTCATTGTCATCTAGTTCATCATCGTCATCATTTAAAGCATATGGAATATGTTTACCATTTAAAGCATGCATAACAAGTGGGATTATTCTAAAACACCCCACCAAAGTACAAAATTCAAACCACAAGGGAAACATAATATTGAAATTGTTCCAATTTTATTTCTCGCAACAAAACATGCTTCATTTTAGGGAATTATGTTAAAATCGATACATTCATAGTCCATCCATACTATATTTGTAATAAATGTAAATATAATACTTAACCAAATTTATAAAATAGGTAAATATTTTATAAACACCCTTATGATATATAAACTTCTTTCACCTTAATAATGGTAAAATATTTAAATATAATAATAATATATAGTTAATATAAATATGTTACTATAGCTCATACGTTAAAAGATTTAATATAAATAAATATTTATATAGTTCATATGTTATGTGATTTAATATAATTAAATATATACACATATTATTTACTTATACATTATACAAATTAAAATATAGATTAAAACCTATGAAGTTTCATAGGGAGGCAAAGCAAAACATGAAGTATTTTTCAAATATAGATCTATGTACAACTACCCATTTCCCAAAGGGGCTTCTGCTAAATCAATCTATGGATTTGGGGTTATGAGTATCAATTTGGTCCATCTGGTCCATCCCCAATTTGTCCATGAGAGGATTTAATTCAGTCATGAGAGGATTTAATATTATTCCACCCATGAGGACTTCTTAGGGCGCCCAGTTAGCAACGTGGGTGTCTTGATTCTCAGGTCAGGCCATTCAAAGCCTGGTTTTTCGGGATGGATCAAAGTAAAATAGGAGCTCTACCGCTATTGATGCCTCTACTATCTCTGTCTTAGATGTTTCTCTCTTAAATACTATATAATATATACCTATGGTGGTGGTGCTACTAATGCTAAGTCACCAAAATTTAGATCGATATCTGGCAATTGGATTTTGTATTACTACATATTGGCATTTACAACTATGTTTTATGAGAGGGATTCACATAGATGGACTAATTAGGAATAGCTAGGATAAGACCCAACTAGGAGACCTAATCTGAGTAGCCATACCTCAAACTCTATGAGGGTACCCAAATTATAGGCACAAGGGGCCAAATCCATACGATCGTTGGATGCTGAGAATGAACCGGGTGAACCTGCTCTATTATAGGGACTAACGGATCGGCCGCACAACACTACAAAGCTTTGGATTTATAACAAGCGGCTCTTGAACCGCCTATTACTCAAGTACTAGTCATGATAATGCTTTCTGATGGAGCCTCTGGATGACGTCCCAACTTATAGCTTCCACATTCTGTTAAAGAAATCATTGCATTTTCCTTCAATATGACCATTGAAGATGGAGAGAATTTGGAATTGAATCAAAATAATGAAAATGGAAAGAATTGGGTATTTAATCAACTCATGTGGATTCTTTATAATTTTATGTCAAGTAGCGTTATTTATAAGAACAAATGCAAAGGATTCTCCAATGTTGTTGTATTTTCCTATTTCTCTGTTACGCCCTTTGTAGAATCTTCTATGACTATATTTTTCTTATAGGACAAATGAAAATATTATGGCCTAAGGCTATGTCTTTTGACCTTGCCATTGCTCAAGTTTCAAAAAAATATCCATGGTTAACCAAAATTCTTAAAAGAGGCACTATATCTTTCTCACATGCCAATATTCCCTTTATAGGGCTTTGTGGTGGCCTAAGGCCCCACACATAGTTCATGAGACCTAAGGAAAAATGATTTGGCCCAATAACTCTTTTCACATCAAATCATGGCTAAGGGACTGAAAGCCATACTTGGTATGTCAAACCTCAAAACAACCGACATATCTTACTCATTGGCTAAATATTATCTATGTAGTATATAGGGCCTTTGAGGTCGTCTAGGGAATCACACATGACCCATGAGCCCCTTACCCTTGGACGTTATGTTTTGACTTGATAATATGGCTCAATCAATGATAATTATTATTGGTCGCACAGAGATTGAAATGACCATTTCTTGCTTATAAGCCAAATATTTCCCACATAGAGATGACATTATAGACTAGGTCCCATGACAACACATCAGACATGACGTTATGGTGAAAAAATCCATATAGCAATCGATTTCTTTGCTAATTTTCTTAAATCTATTTTGTTAAATTTTTACCTTTTTCTTTTTTTCTCATTAGTTTTAAAAATAAAATAAAATACAACTTTAAGAAGAAGAGATGAAAGACTATCTGGTCGTGAGGGAGGGGATTAAACTCCTTATTGGTTATACATAAACACGCCAAAAAATAAATTATATATCAATGGGAGTGTGGAGATGTTAAATCTTGAGATATAAATGGATTGGGTTGATATATATGGGTTGGGTCGAGGTTGAGCGAGCCGTCAAAATTGTTAAACTCCATCGTAATATTTTCTTGCAATCGGTGTTCCATTCTTTATTCTATCGATT
The DNA here is from genome assembly GCA_001517045.1 of Pseudotsuga menziesii. Classification (NCBI taxonomy): domain Eukaryota; kingdom Viridiplantae; phylum Streptophyta; class Pinopsida; order Pinales; family Pinaceae; genus Pseudotsuga; species Pseudotsuga menziesii. Next base: position 151,680 of record LPNX010897198.1, on the reverse strand, counting down.
GCAGCCAGCTGATTCAATCGTGAGCCCATTCCTCCATTTTCCAAGGAGCCACAAAAATTTTGGGATTGAAATGCACTAGATCTGACTTGATTGAGTCTGGGATATTTGTGTATAGATTCCACAATATTTACTAAGTTGTTGTATTTTCAATAAAGGTAGGGAAGTTTTTAAAAACAATTTAAAACCTCATCATAACAGTGTCTCTAACAATTTTGATGTCTCATGGGAATCTCAAAGAATAAAACCAGGTAGTTTCATTACTAGGAATTCATACAAATGTAATTATGAAATTTACATCACATGGTCATTTATTTAAGCCAACCTAGCTTTCCAGCTATCATAATAACCATGCATATCTAAAATTTATAAATAAATGATCTTTTTTAATATGAAACCTATACAAAAACTTCTTATTAAATTACCCTTGTAGTTTATTTTATTAAAAGGTGTAAAACAAGATTAAAAAGGGTGGAATGTGATGCTCTTAATAATGTGAAAACCAAATAAATATTACCCATCAAAGAAAACCAATAAAACTTTATATTTTATTCATATAAAGTAAATATATTTACATTATATGACCCTTTCCATATCATAGAATATCCCTAGGAGGCATGGCCAACATATCCTCCATCGTGAGCCCATTCCTCCATTTTCCAAGGAGCCACGAAAATATTGCCACTGTAAAATATTAATCAACAATTTAACAGGTAGCCATAAACATTTTAAGCGATGGCACTGCGCATTTGTGAGAGGCAGTCAAGCTGAATCTCGCGGTATTCATGGGCAGCTACACAAATGATGTTTTACCAGTGGGTTTATGGTTTCATACCTTGCTTGCATCATTTTGTTCTATTTCTTTTGGTTTTCATGCTTGTCCAATGTGCAGGTGGAAGACTTGGGTTAAATATATTAGCAACTTCTGGATATAGGGAATTTTCATTGAATTCGAATAAATGGGTTTATTTTTTGTGTGCTTTGATGAACTTTGAAGGAGAATTTGTTCTGTTTTAGATTCTTCACAAGATATTGCATGAAATTATGAACAATGCAAGAAATTTACCCTAACGTTGATATTTAGGTGCGAAAGGCACCGCTGAAGGACCTGTCAAAATAGGGAACCAACTAGAAATGCTAAAAGGTTGGGTTCTAAGTGAATACGAACTGTAGATATGTTCAGTCAAAGCAAGAACCAAAACCTGATACCAATATAATTGATCGAAGTAGCCAACACCGAATGGAAACCAAACCCCCATGTACTTTTAACTACATGAGATGGAAAAATGAGCCCAAAATTGGACCAATTTATATTGACTGTTCTTATCCTTTACTCGTAATCCTTAGAAGAATGAAGCGACCATCTACATTGGCTAAGCAACTCTTCATTGGGTTACTTTATCTAGAATAGAGCTACTTGAATTAGGAAGTTAGATTTGTTTTACGTAACTTCTCAGATTAGAACACATACCGAGTCATTGAATTTTAATTTTCTTTTCCCTTTGTGAAACTTTTGATGTCCTTCATAATTTTATCTAATCCGCAAAACAGGTAATTCCACGAACAATAGGCTTCGAATTTAAACAATTGTAGCCTTAGATTTATTTTAGGGTTTGGAATTTAGGGCTTTCCATTCTCCATTATTTAAGAGAGTGGAGATCATGTACACAAGAAATATAATCTACCTTTCTCTTTTACTTTCATAAGGTTCCTTCATCCAGCCATGTTTTTTGTTTTTCCATCAAAGTAGTGGGGATGAGGCCCGTTGAGTTGATAAGTGGGGTTGATTTTTTTTATTGTAGGAGTATGTTGTTGTACTTGTCTATCATTGGAAAGAAACAAGATCACGCTAATAAAGATAACGCAAAGAAATACCTTGATGCATTTCTTGACAATCAGAGTGGTTCCTTCACTACTAAGTGAAGGGGCATTTTGAGAAAATTATTTAAGACGATTACTTATATTGTCTTAAAGGTACTCGCCAAATATTTTATTTATTATTTTTTATTAGTTTTTTATTTTGGTATGCTAGCTATTATACAAGACATCAAATCAATTTTGTGTCTTTGTGATGGTTCTTTATCTGTGTATTGAAAGCAAGGAGGGTTAAAACGTTAAAAAAAAAATATGGCTTTTGTGCCTTCACGATGGGATAAGCTTGTGCCTCTGTCGATGCAATGAAAATGAGGGACGCTTAAAAACTTGAAAATTTTGGTTTGATAATGAGCCTTTGTGATTGGATAACCTTGTGTTTCAGTAAGTGTAGTGAAAGGGAGGGAAGGTTAAAAATTTGAATTTTTTTGGCTATGTTTTGTGCCTTCGCCATGGCATAAGCTTGTACCTCTGCTGATGCAATGAAAGTCAAGAAGGGTAAAAATTTGAAATTATTGATATTAACTCATGGTGTTGCTTCCTAATATATTGTTAACTATTCTTTGTAGCATTCCAAGTTTGAAGAAAACCCTTTTGAAGGGCTCTTTTCATTGGAAGAGGGGCGTTCTAAGAACTGGCGGCATGGATTTGATTCCATCCATCATTTTTGGTTTTGATATCTCCTATGCTTCATTATGGGTTTGAATAAAAACCTTCTGAAGGGTTCATTTCTTTGGAAGATAGGGGGATTTGTGAGACGTCGTGCCATGGTTTTTATTCTAGCTATAATTTTTGGTTTTGAACTATCCTCTGTGGCATTTTGGGTTTGAAAAAAACCTGGGTGGATTTCTTTGAAAGACAGGGGGAATTGTGAAAGCGATGGTGTAGTTTTTATTTTGACCAACATTTTTGTATTTTGAACTATCCTCTACAGCTTTTGGGTTTGAAGAAAACCATTTTGAATAGTGGCTTTCATTGGAACATGGGAGATTGTGAGAATTGGTGGCATGGACTTGATTTTAGCCAAAATTTTGGTTTGAAATAAACATTTCTCAAAGGTGGGTTTCCTGAGGTGCTATGGTGTGGTTTTGATTCTGAAAATGTTCCCAAAATCATAAAAATAGCATATTATAAAACTCCGATGAGGAGACATATGCAGCTGTTAATGGAAGGGCGTCGTGAGAATAGGTGGGATGGTAATTTTTATTTCCACTAGTATTTTGGGTTTGGAATGAATCCTTATAAAGGGTGGGTTACCTGAGAAGAGAAGGGGACCGATTTCAGAACCATTGACGTGGTTTTGAATCTAGAAAAAATATTATAAATCAAGGAAATAGCAGGAAATCTATCTTGATAACTGCTCTATCTAGGTATGTCCTGCATATTTGCTTTCTGTGATTGTTTTGTATTTGACTTGTTTGAATTTATTTCAATCATTAAATGTATCCTAATGGTGGAAGAACCATATCCTCAACTCATGAGGATGCATTTAGTTAATTCTGGCCAATTGGATGCAATGGCAATCGATAGGCCTTCATTTATGCCATCGCAAGAATAACCTAGATCACTAGGTAGTCAAAAAGGCTAATACTAAACAAGAAAGAAATTCTACAATAAGTTCCTTAGATGGAACACAAATACTCCAATATTCATGCTTGATTTTTAGTTGGTTAGATGTGCCTCGTTATCTCTCACAAACCTTGTCGATGTAGTTGACCAAAAATTAGATTTGATAATTTAAAATTAAAAATTTGAGAATTTGTTTCTTATGTAGAAAAATCAAATAAATGTAAAGCTTGATATGAAGAAAATGAGTATTATTTCCTTCTCAAATCAAAATCTAGAGGAAAACTGTAGCAAAGAATTAGTGCGGCTAAAAGCTTTACCTCACGTGTGTAGGGAAATTCTGCTTGTATAGGGGGATGGGTCACTTCCATATCAGTAGCAACTTCATTATTTCCCTCAACCTCCTAATGTTGGTTGAATTCCCCTATTCAAGGGATAAGTTTGGCCTAATGCGTAGGACGAACACTAAATAAGTGTTGTACATAACATAAAAAGAGTTTGAAGGAATGGGAATTGAACTAATAGCTTTCGTTACTAAACCATCAATACCATGGAATATAACAAGAAATGATAGTAAATCCCATGTGTCTTGCGTTACTTTGAAAAATTCTAACTCTGGACAAATTATACAAGTTAAATCAGAAAACCAAAGGATTTTTTGCACTTGATGTCTAGTATTTCTAGACTAGTGTTATTTGTAAATTTGTGGATTGCATTTTTATATTAGTTTTTTTACTCATGGGATTTAGAAGAACATTAGAAACAAAAAATTGAAATGACCTGAACAAAATCCCACTTGTCACGAGAGGGGAAGATAGTCTCCATTAAACCGAGGCAGCAGTGAGCACAAAAGAACATGAAGTCATCCCCCTTTTATGCTGAATTTAATGCCTGTGTATGCACACAAACAACTTCATTTTATACCTATAATGGCAATTGTGATTGCTAGAACTTGAATGTATAATAAACTTTAAAGTCAAGTTATTTACCAATACTCGCATAGATTCAAGTATGGGAACTAAGAATGAACCTACGTTGATGCTTCCAAGAGAGGTGTTTGCAGCTCTTTGCAATGAGATATAAATATTTGAGTGCAATATTCCCCTCAGGTAAAACAATGTAATGACCCTCGACACTGAAACATTCACTATATTTCCTAGCAGTTCCACCTTCCATGTTAAACTAGCAATAAATTCCAGTAAGCTCGGTGCTTCATATTTATGGTGGATGGCCCCTACAACTCCCACGATCCACACAACAATCCGCACAAGTGCAATTAGGGTCATGTAGTAAGATGGGTGGTGGAAATATGGAAATTTGGTCATTGGTGCGAGAGCTTTGGGAAATATCTTTCCTGCATATTTTATCTTTTGGAAAAGAGAAACAAATGTAGCATCAACTATATTGTAAAGGAGATGTATATTGTACTATAAATCATTGCTTGCAGTTCTTCTTATGCTCATTAATCTTGAGCATCTATCGTTGTGGGTTTTAAATCTTACATTATTAAGAGTAACATAGGCCGTTTCGCATTGATATTTTTAATTGTTGTACAATTGAAGGACGATTCTTTGAACATGATTAGTTAATAAAAATAAAATGTTCTTTTTTTAAAGAAAATAATTAATAATAATAAATACCACATTTCGAATAAAATAGCTAAATGAATTCTACAATCAACAAGATTTACTTCTTATGGGTGTACGTCGACTTATGGGAAATGCAAATGGGAAATAGAATGGGGAAAGTGAATGGAATCGGGTTGTTTTGATCATATATATTTTAAAATGTCTAGAGCGAGCCAACTATTCTAGGATTCTAGGATTTTAGGGATTCAAGCAATAATGTATTTTTCAGGTGCAACCAAGGAGAAATTTAAGGGTAGAAGAGTAGGATTGAACAATTTGTAACATTTCCCTCTAAAATCTAAACAATTCTTCCAATGTATGGATAATCTATGCAGCTATATTTAAGGAATGGGATTCCATCTTCTAAGAGAATTTAGAGGAATCAAAGCTCATGATGGAGAAAATAGTATATCATATATATATATATATATATATGGGTTGGTACGAGAGACGAGTTGAGAATAATGAGCCTTTGGTCATTGTAGGTGAGGGCATTAATAACATGAGCCAAGATCAATAGTGTTTACCGAGCATGTATGCGAGCAATGAGTGACAAGCTGAAACTGAAACTATTTCACCTTTTAAGGGTAGAAAGGGAAGATTGACATATTAAGTATGAAACTATCCCCGCTGAAACATGCTTGGAAACATTGATCCTACACGGTAGCATAAAATTTAAAATTCTAGATATTTATAAAGAGGATCTGAAATTGTTGGTTCTCATGCTTAGTCCTTTGTACAGGGTCTTTACAGTGGTGCTGAAAAAATGAATTTTTTATTCTTGAATAAAGAGGATTTGAAATTGTTGGTATTGATGCTTATTTTTTCTATCTACAGGATATTTACAGAGGTGCTGGAAAAAATGAGACATGCCTTGGCACTTATTCTTGAAGTGATAATATTGTAGAACCAATGGTAAATCCACATTGGTTCGTCAAGTGCAATGATACGAGGAGAGAATCCTATGAAGTTGTGGAAGATGGTAGTCTTAATATTATTCTAAATAAGTTTGAAGCCGAATGGTTCAGGTGTCCTTCCTGATTTCGCTTACTTGAGCTGTTAATTCAAAATTGAAATGGAATCTTGAACATGTTCCCTTTAGATAGTTGGATGGTTGCATTGTGTTACTTTTTGAATGTCTAAATTTTGTAGATGGTTGAGGAATATTTGACATTGTTATCTATCAAGGAAATTATGGTGGGTTCATCGTGTTCCAGCATGGTATGTCAATTTGGAGGATGACATCCCTGGGTAGTAAGAAGAAATGAGGAAATAGATGAAACAACATCCTTGCTTAAAACAAGAGATGATATTCTTTTCTTATGGGTATCTCACATGGTAATTCTAGGAGCGAAGCTTACTAGAGAAGCCTTTCCTTTTAATTAGGTAATCTAAAGAAACACATTTTTGTTTTATCTAACTGAATTCATGAAATGCACTAGGAAGAATTAGAATTTCTTTTCTTGATTCCTTTTGAAAAATGATATTTGTTCACACCCTGCATTTTTCCTTTCAATGGATTTGTTTGAAGCATGGAAATACATTCTGGAAATATAGATGGAATTAGTTTGTTCCTTATTTGACACATAAGAAATCATGGAAAAATAATAAGAAGTAAAAAAATAACTTTCCTAGGAATTTATGTCTGATATATTTATCTCCATTCATTTGTATGTATGTGCTGCAACATTTTTGGTATAGTTTTCTGCGTAGATCCTTCAATCTTTCACTTTAACTTGTATTCTGAATGGCTTACATGGAAATGTAGTAAGAACATAGAAATCATCTTTAAAGTGGTATGCTTTAACAAAGACAATGCTTTCATCTATTAGGCCACCTATCTATTTTTTAATTTAAGATTATATTGAATTAGAGAAATATTGGACACAATATAACCTATGAAATTCAAGACCACTCCCTCTGCTTTTAGGATGAATTTAGTTCCTTTCTCTTCCAACGTAAGAATTTTAAGGCCAGTTTGTTGCAATATTTTAACTGTACATATTCAAATTAACCTTAACTTGGATCTATTAATCATATCTTTATTAAGTATTGAGAGGATTTAATGTTTGTTAAATACTTTTTGGGTGCTTTACACTATATTTTTTTAATACCACTGTCTAGTTAATAAATTTGAGAAAAGTATCCCTTTACGTAAATAAATTTATTGTATATTATTTTAATAAAATTTACGAGTCAGATTAATCTAGCATATGTGGTGAAGATATTTAAATTTTAATACATCTCACTGTTGTATATAATCACAATGTTCTGGCCACAAATGGAAAATAAAATTAATCAGTATTTTATCAATATGAAAATTTGATGAAAACCGATCGAGATTTTGATATTGTTGTTTGTAAATGCCACATTGAAATCCTTCAAATGTAGATGGTATTAAAGCTTGATTAAAAAAAAGACTTTAAAGGTGTTCATATGCATATACAAATCACTTAATAGAAAGTGTAATTTATGTAATTAATGTTTTAAAACCTTCAAATTTCTTTTACACCATGTAAGTTTATAAGAAGTTTATTTAACTATATTGAGAATTTTATTTTGATAGTTGAGGGTGCTCAGGCCATTTAACTAGATTTGTTTAAGGATGGGTGAAGGGGTTGATGGACTCACTAAAGGTGTACCGAAGGTTTTTTCTTGCTTTAGCAATGTAAGCTATTTTTTTTAATTTGTTAAATATTATGACAGTATAATTATGGTTTTAACTTTTATGGGTTTTTTTTTAATAAGAATCGTTCATATTTTTTTCCTACTTCAAATATTTTTTGCTCATCTCCTTTGTACTATAATCACACTAAATGTGAAATTGACATTGTAGTGCGTCTTGTGAAGGGAGCCACTACAACTTGTAGATTGGGGACAATTACAACTTAAGTTTCTCCACATTGAAGATGCTATTAAAGTAGTTTAGTAAATCATTGTAAGTAACAAGAAGTCCCATGTTTTTTCTAATTGTATATGGTGCTTATATTCATAATGTTTCTATTTTTTTCCACGAAAATATTATGAGGGAAAATAATCACATTATGCATGGTGCTTATATTCACAATACGACTCTGTTTATTTTCCAGGAAAATCCTATGAAGGAAAACAATTATATTTTCAATGTTGGAAATCCTAATTATGAAGTTAAAGTCAAGCAACTTCCAGAAATAATGAACGAGGTAAGTTTCATGGATTTCCAACTTAAATATCTAGAATTGATATTTTTGTTGTTGTTGTTGATTTACCTTTTGTCAAGGATTTTGTAATGATGATATATTAAAATTTTCATAGGTGTCGGTTATGTAACACATGCCATTATTAAAATTTGTTAAAACAAAGTTTTGATTTTATGTTTCCAAGTGTATTATTATTAAAATGTGTTAAAATTTATTTTTGATTTTATGTTTCCAAATATACTAAACCCGAATTTGTAAGCCAGTATGAATCTGTATTATATTTCAACACAATTATTTTGTTCTTTTGAACTGTGATATTAGGTTTATCTTTTAAGATTTATATTATCACATTACATGTTACATCCATGTAGCATTGTTTCATTTTTTATTTTATATATAATTTTTATTGGAAAAATTAACTTTGATAATTCTTTCAACGTAGATAAAGAAATTCAGAAACTTGGGATTCAAAAACTTAAATTAAGATCAAGCTCTACTACAAAATTGGAAGACCAAATCGATGCATGTTATTCCATTGCATTAAAGATTTTTTTATAAATATCTCTCTGCATTCTCAGGATTATATGAAATTGTGTACTTAGGATTCTATGGTCTATTCACTTCTGCAAATTCATCTACTATTTAATTCTGCTTTGTGCCAAAACTTAGTAAAAATCGAGCCACAACAACTCCCCAACTACACCTTCCAACTATTGTCGAGTTGGGTTCTGTGCACCATTCCTAAAAACGGACTCCAAGTCCATAATTTATTGAATTAATGCATCCTTAAACTTACTGAAATAATCCTTCATAGTAGTTTACCTCTAGCTAGCATCCTATATTTTGTGGGCATGCTCGGTCGTTGATGAGATTCTGTTAATTATTGTACAATGGGTACTGCCTTCATGGATGTCTCCAAATTTATCAATGAGAGAAAGAAAAATTATCAAGTTCAAAGAAGTTGATGTAAATCAATCAAAGCTGGCTAAACGGCTATAGCGCCCATACAAATAATCTTCCAAGGTTTTTTTCACAAGTGAAAGATCTAAACTTCGACCTGGTATGCTATTTGATACCACATCGTCATCAACTCCAAGAATTGCAAGTGTTAGGTGAGTTTGGATGTCACAATTCCCAGAATTTCCTGCATATTCATCCTCAACCACTCCATCTATGTCTTTGGAATTTGCCAATTTCATTTTGGTCCAATAATTTAGCACATCTCCTTCTCCTCGTAGTAATTTCAAAATCCGTGATGACAAGTGACAGGAAATCAATCAAGAAGAAATAAGTTCAAGTGCTTCCTTGAACATTTATCCAAGTTCAAAGTTTGACAAAGAAATTTTAATGGAAAGATAGGCAGCTTCAATTGGGGAAATCAAAACTTTCAATTTAGTTCTAGCGATCCAGATTTCAGCTAGGATAGTTATCCCTAGAAAAGATATATAATCTTAATTGAATTGGAGCCAAAGTAGATATGCTGGCTATTTTTGCCTATACTAGGAGGGGTAATTTGCATACTCAAGATTTGGCTTGAGATATAATGTATTCCCTTTTTTCCATTAATGAAATATAAGATGCATTTTCCAAAAACATAAGAAAAAGAAAACTATGATAAATGGAGGTCATTATTGGAAATATGGAGGTCATTATTGGAAATTGGGGTTTTGTATATTTTTCTATATCCCACCAACATCATTTAGAAGGTCTAGTATGGGTAATCATGACGATTCTACAAATTAAGGTCATTAATGGAAATAGAGGCTTTGTATATTTCGCTACAACTCACAAAGAATTCAAGCCTAACTATGTAAGCATGATGATTCTACAAATTAAACCACTAAAAAAATGTTTAGATATGGAACCCTAAACACTATATCAAAACACCCTTGGCCCTAGGTCAAAATACTATCAACTCACTATTTCGTGTACTGTTCCTTATTATGTGGAAAAACAATTCTAGCATTGACTCCCAATAGGAAAGGAAAAGTCATCAATACACCAAATTTGAGATAAGATAAGAAACTTAAACATATATATGAAACTAAAGAGAATAAGAGTAATTACTTGGCTCATTCGTGGTCGAAGCTGAGAAGCCTTCCTTAGACAAAATGCTGCACCAATGACAATTCTCTTCATCTCACTCATGTCATAAGAATTTTCTAAAATTGGATTTGCGAGTTCTTGAACATACCCAGCTACCATTAATGGCCTTGCCTAAATTTTGAAATTGTCAGACATAATATTCTAAACCAAGAAAAAGAAACCAAAGGAATCCAAGATTATTAAACACATTACGAGTAAAGACACTAGAACTGTACCCACATAACCAGGCTTTCTTGGCCCTTAGGATTGTTTCTATTGATTGGTTTTCTTCTATTTTTTAGTTCTAGAAGAACTACTACAAAGGAATATACGTCTGTCTTCTCATGAACCTTGCCATACATGAAATATTCTGGAGCCAAATAATTGAGAGATAATAGAAGCTACTTTTATGAAATGTTCTGGTCAGTGGTTCATATAAATGGCATCTTTTCCAAAAGAAAGAGTTGATGGGAAGAGATAAATGGATCTTTACCCAAATTTACCTACAACATCACTACATGTGATGTATGCAAATGTCATTGAATCCCATTTGGCCATCCCAAAATATGACAGCTATTTACAGAGCATCCAAAGAGGAGGCTCCAAATTGCTGATCTAGAAAATCATATTATAGCATCTCTAACCAAAATATATGAATGATTCCATAGAAGCTTGAGAACTTATTTTTCTCACGACGATAAATACACGTGGTTCAAAGTATTCAAATAGAAAAATATTATATGATTTCACATCTCTATGGATGATAGCATGAGAACAACCATCATGCAGATAATTCAACGCTTCAACAACTCTAGTGACCACTTTCTGCCTTTCTTTCCAGTGGACTAATGGTTTATCCTTTCCTCCTGTAAAACATCATTTCTTCAGAACCATGAACAAAAATTAGCACTAAAAAATGATAAACATCTCCAAGGATATAACATGTTAAATGAAAAAGAAACAGTATGCTACATACCATAAAGGTTCTCTTCCAAACTTCCTTTGAGTAACAAGTTGTAGACCAAAAAATACTTATGATCTTCAACACAGTAACCAATTAATGAAACAATGTGCTTGTGCTGCAAGCTAGTAGTAATTTTCACTTCCAAAAGAACTTCTTGCAGTGCTTCTCCAGAAGAATTTAATGATTTAACTGCCACAAATTGATCATCAGGAAGAACCCCTCTATACACTTTACTCCATCCTCCCTTTCCTATAAGATTATCTACATAGAACATGGCAAGGATGAGGGCAATGTTCAAATCAGGAAACTGAGTGTTAAAAAGGGACAATTGGTTGAATGAAAATAACAACAGCAGACATGATACCTGCTGCAAACCCATAGGTTGCAGATTTTAATTATTTGTATGTAAACTCTCTGCAAGTTTTATTTTTACAACGAATATCTACTTTCCAAAGAGGTGATTAGGTTGTTGTTGTGTATGTGTTGCTTGTGAATATATGTGCACTTGTATCAAGAAACAAAATATACCCACAAAAGGAATTAGCTTGTAATTATGCATATCCTACCTATGGGAGATTGTGCTCTAACTTTTTCAAATACAACATTGTCATTATCAACAACCAGAACAGAACAAGTGCATGGAAAATTATGTGTACAATAGCTAGCAAGTGAGTTTGAAGACCTGAAACATGGATAATGGCAAGGAATTGTCTTATATTTTTACATTCCAATGAGATTTCTTTTAAAACTAAATCATAGAATCTGGAAGATATAGAGCATCATAGAAGGTGGTAACCAAATCTTAGAATATTAGAAAGTTTGATTCTTATCTGTATTTTATTAGGAATCCAGTGTGACTTGGTTATCATATGTTTCCAGGAACGGTGAAGTAAAATCCATTGTAGCATTTGGAGCTTTTGTTGAAATAGTACTTGCACGCTAGGTATATCCTTTTTACCAACATATATCATTTGAAATTTCTTTTACTTGGCTCTTATTTTATATTAGTTAATCTGTCAAAAGCACCATCAATAAGATGGACACAGATCATTAACAACTCTCTCTCTCTCTTCAATTTTTTGAATACAAAACCAGTTCTATGCCATGCTTTCAATGTAGTATGGAATTGGTTTTGTATCGGAAAAAGTTGAAATTCCTTTAAATATTTAATAAAAGAACAAATTATAAATATCCTTAATTAAAAATTTTGTTATTGGGGATTCTGAATTCACATGGCATAAATATATAAACGTTGTCAAGTCTAAGCATAACATTGCGATATTGTGTACAGTCACCAAAATATGAAGACCTCGGGAACTACAGACATGTAACTCAATGGAAAATGAAAAATGTGATTTTTTTGCTAAAATATTATAAATTTATAATATAAAGAATGCTAAAAAAATGTACATATGATCTCATTCATCGTCTAAAGTAGGGTAATTGGGAGGAAGAAATTTGTGGTTACTTTCTTATTATTTATGTAAGAGTAAGAATTATCAAACATATAAGAAGGAGCATACATAAGGTATTTTAGAATTTTGGCATAGGAAGAATGAAAACCTGATTTGCATGTTACATTACTTATAAAGATGTTCTCATGAATTATTATCTATTTTTAAAATATTAATGATAGATCTGTGTAAAAAAAAATTGTAAAAAATGAAATGAAGTGTAAATTGAGATGAACCATGGGGTATGTATGAGAACCCCAAGTCACTAAAGGGGAAAAATATTTGTAACAAGACATCCATCTCCTATAAATGTTTGAGTTTAATTCCTTGGCATCGATGACCTTCAAGAAAAAAAATTCCTAAGATGATCATTTAAGTTCATCCAAAATAGTAATCTACATTGATGTTGTAAGGAGTAATACAATCTTCAGGGCCCAGGCATAAGCATTAGCTAATAAAACTCCATCCCCTATTTCCAGAATAAAAGGGAGCTAAATAGGGAGATATCAAACTTGGAAACAACTAAATTCTGAGGCAAAGCATGTGGTCTGTTAGGATTTGGACCACTCTATGTGCTTCCCCCCTTCCATTCCCAGCTGCCAACTTCATCTATTCACCAACTTACATAAGAAAAATCCACCCATTGACACCATATCACAAAAGAACTAAAGAGAATATATCAAACTCAAACAACTAAAGTCTGTGGCACAACACATAGTGTGTTAGGATATGGACCACCCTATTTACTATTCCAATCATCTGGTCAACTGGACAACCTTATCTATTCGCTACTGTGCACCACACATTAAACATGTTTTCACTAAAACTTTTTCTACTATGTGAATTATAGGGGGGTGCCTCCTTTTCTGTTCAACAACAAAATCCCATCTATTGAACACCAAGCCATTTGGATCTTTCAGAGGATTGGAGGAGTTGCATGGAGCATCAACAAAGCTTCCTAGTTCATGTTATCGCCTTCGCTGTTCAATATCTTTTTTCTTTGAAATATATAATAATGCATGTCTTGATTATTTTTAGGAAGACACCTTATTTTCTTTTGAAACATAAATATTCCATATAAGTATGACTATATTAGTATAAAATAATGTAATGGCTAGTCTACAGGACTTGGAAACTAAAAGTGAAATGATTCGTAATTTTTATTCCAAATGTTAGGGGTATTGTTTATGATATGAATTTGAATAATGTGTGGAGGGGCTCTTGCATATTAGTGAATTGACAAAAAAATTTGTATCTTGAGGTGAGGATGTAAATCCAATCTGAACACGTATTCTTTCCAATATTCTGTATATATTTTCCTTTCCCCTAAATTCCAAATTATTCATGCAAGTGGGAGGTGTAATATGAGATCAACTCTTTGTATATATATGATTAGATGTGGTATCTGAGGGTCTCCATTTATGTTTATTGTGTATCTATAACATAAAATATTGACTCACTCTGACTTAAAACATATTATAAAAGTTGGTGATCGCTTAGATGTGAAACTTATTGAGGTGAAAAAGTTTTATTTTGTAATTCTCTCAATTTGAGCCAAGTTGATGATGAACAGTGGGTTTGATTCCTTGCTATGAGCCTAGTTATTATGGACCCAAAGAGTGCACCAACATGTGGATTAATATGGCTCTAAAAACTAGGCCCAACTCAGCCAAGTCTATCAATGGAAAACGGATTTCTTTGTCAAAAAGAGAAGTATACCCAGCAATATTTGATTTTTTTTATTAAATAATATTCTCTTAAATGCAAGGGAAGATTTGGTAATCTCACGTAGATGGGTTACATAATGAAACCATGGTTTTATAAAAATCCATGTGCTTACCCAAGGCAATGGTCTATCTTTTATGTATTGTTTATTCTCCTGTATTAATGTGTTTTGAATTCTTAATTTGAATTTCTTAGATTAGATTTTTCTATTTTGCACATGAACTTGGTTATTGTTGTTAGCAATTGAATATTATAAATAATTTGCTTCATTGTTTTTCTACTTTACAGTTCATTGTTTTTCTACTGAGATTTTTTTATTGGATTTTGCAGGAGCGAACTTAACTAAGTGGGCCATTGAGTATGAAGAGTCTGTAGCTGAGGATTTGCCATTGAGTGTGAAGAGCCTGTTGCTGAGGCTTTCAAGTTGCGAAGTATGGGTTAATTGAAGCTATTGTGGGATCCAAGTATCGCTTAGTAGCCACGTACAAGTGCGATGGTTTAGCCATTGTAATATTTTGAAAAGTCATCGATGTATTAGATGATTTTCATGTAAATTTATATCGCTGATATATCATGGTCGGTGACATTGAATAGCTTATCCCATTACTATTACACTTATCTTTAATTCTTCTATATGCTTTGTTCTATTATTTTTCTTTCATGGAAAATGGATATATATTTGAATGTGTATGAATATATATCTATTTATGCACACAAATACCTTCATGTACTTGCATATCATACTGTAGTCACATGTGCACAATAGCATGTGCCCTTGGCTAATAATTTTTTTGCTAATATAAATTGTGTTTGTTGGTGTTCATTGTTAAAATATTCATTATATCATGTATGAAGCACATAGTAGGTGTATTCTTTTAGTAACCATTCATGATTTCTTCTCTTAACATCCCTACTGAACAAAATCACACCATCAATGAATAACACCATTTATGTAGCAACACACACATCCTCAATTGGATTCTACAACTATTTCTTAAACACATCCCTTATTCTTTCTCCATATCAAGTTTAGGTTATTAGCTATGCATCGATACATTATGTTGTTCTCTAAGACCCTTTTGCAGACCACTTTAATAGATTGCATAATTGTTTAGGATATTTTGTTGCGTGAGCATGGTAGATTTTTTTGCTTATTAATGTGTTTGAAAAAATAAATTGGATTTTACGCATGTTTGTCTTTGGATCTTATTGTCTTTTATTAGAATTACAAATGATGAAATCTATTTGTTAATATTGCTTCTCTTCCCGATTCTTGAAGGGTTCTAGCTCAATGGAAGAACACCTTCTTTACAAGAAGGAGATTGGTGGTTCAATTCCTCCATGCCCTAATGATATTGCAATGTATTTCTAAAGGTAAAAAATGTAGTAGTGCAAGATGGATGCAATATTAGATGCAATACTAAATGCAAAACATGATGTAAAAGTGGACGTCACACTGAACACAAAAGTGGACGCAAAATCCGACCTTATGTCAGATGCAAATGTGGACACAAAAATGGATGTCACACTAAACACAAAATTGGATGAAAAAAGAGAATCAACACTAGACACAATTAATGACTCAAAACTAGATGTAATAATAGGTCCAAAACTAGATGCAACAATAGATGAAAAAGTGTATTAATAACTCAGATGTAAAATTGGACTTTAAATTGAGCACAAAATATGGTGGATCGATGGACATAAAACTAGGTGTAACACCAGGTGCAAAACCGGAAGGAACATTTGGCACAAAAAAAAACTTAAAACGAGACACAAGTTTAGATGCAAGATGGGGCAAAACATTGGATGCAAAACTAGATGTAATATTGAATGCAAGATGGGATGCAACATTGGACACACAACTAGATGCAATATTAGATATAAACATGGGTGCAAAACTAGGCACAACAGTGGGTGCAAAATTGGGCTCAAACATAGATGAAAAAAAAGATATCAACTGGGATGCAACACTAGGTGCAAACCTAGATGCAACATATGACGTAAAACAAGATGAAACATTTGGCACAAACATGGATACAAAAATAGACGCAAAACAAGATACAAAATTAGATGCAAATGGGGATGCAACATTACAAGTAAATTTTGATGCAAAACTAGACACAATATTGGGCCTAAAATTGGATGCAAACCTACATGTAGAATTGGACACATTATTTTATGTAAAACATGGTGCAAAATTGAGTGCAAGACTTGATGAAAACCTAGGAGCAAAATAAGACGCAACATTGGATGAAAAAATGAGCATGAAACTGGGTGCAAAAAAGGATGTAATAAATGACGCAAAAAAAGATGCAATAGAATTTGAAAAATTGGCGCAAATAAAGGTGTAACATTAGATGCAAAAAATTGGGCGCAAAAATGGACACAAAAATCGATGCAAAAAATTGGGTGCAAAAATGGATGCAAAAATAGATGTTAAAAAGGACGGAAAAAAGGATGCAATAGATGGCATTTTACGAAAATGTACAATAGCACTAGGTTTAGCGCCGAATTGTTCACCACATTTGGGAAAAAATTACACTGAAATCCAGCGCTAAATTCGACGCTAAATCCAATTTTTGTTGTAGTGTTTGTAATCGAATCAAAATATGAATTTGTAATTATGTTTTCCTACATAAATTAGATTTCACAATGATGAGGTCATCCACATATTGTTTGTCTCTTATAAGTGGAAGCACGTATCCCCTATCAATTTCCACTTGCTCCCAAAACCTCGACAACCACACCTAGATTAACACAATTCTAAATCAGCCAAACAATCAATAGTAATTAATAGCAAAATCTGAAATTTAGAAATATTTTATGTTCATAAATTAAATTTCACTGTCATGAGATCCTTGACCCCATCTATGAGCATTACAAAATTGTAGGGATTTATAAGGTAGTTTGGAAGTCACGAGGGGTTTATTCCGTGCAAGTTATTATATTGAGAGTAATTTGTAATTTGAGTTATAAGGATTTTTCCCAGTTTGGAGTTTGGGATTTTAAAGTGCTTTGAACGTTATCAAAATATACTTCATAAAAATACATTTTTTGGTATTGTACATTTTTTAAGCCAAATGATGGGCTCATGAATCCCACAAACTAGATAGGTTCCACTTGATGAAGACCTTGATGCCCTTCAAAATCCTTGAAGCCTCTGCTTATTGCTTGATGGACATTGTTGATGATATGGAAGACTAAGTGAATGACTAGGGAAAATACTTACAACAACTTGGGGTCATGGAACCCTTGGATATGGTTGAGTCATGAAGACCACAATCTTATTCATAAAGTCCACTTCTACTTTTACTTGGTAAGGAAACCATGGAGAAGCTATTGAAACCCTTTTCTAAGTCTATTGAACCTGTCTTGCAATATAATGAAGTGAATACCTCTTAGAGCATACAAATGGTTGTATGCTAGATCATCGAAATCCTTCTTGGAGGATTGGGTCTTGTTGGAAGTTAGCAACAACCCCTTCATTTTTCCATTAGGATGAAGGGGGATCAACTCTCTTTTATGATTTACCTATTAAAAATTATAAAGAGCGCCTTCAAAATCTTCGATTCTTAAAGTACTCTCATTTGTAGAAGAGTTAAGTAACATATTAGAAGCTGATGAAAACATTTTTATAAACTTGATAATTAGTAGCTGTAAGTTTCATAAATTTTTATATAATCAATTTTATTTATTAATCTATCTGATTATATATGTTGAGTTAAGAAACTTAAAGGGATGGTATTCTATGTAGTGCTCTACCTAATCGGTAGAGCACTCTTTAATCTCTCTCAGTGTTTGTCTCTATCAAGACAATTTAAATCATATTACAAGTTTATATCTAGGTCTCTACTAAACTAGACAATAATACCATACATAAATTTAAAATATACTTATCTGGAATTGAAATACCTGGGGCCAGCGGTCGTAGTAAATCCAAGATTTTGCTGTAGACTTGCAGGCTCCTTCCTCTCCAAGCTTTCCGTCCAACCAACCGAGCCTTGATTAACAACATGATGTGCCACCCTGCCGACCAGCTCTCATCATGTGCTGGCCCTAGGAAACCCATGGGTTTCCTAGCCCCCGAGCCCACAGACCAATAATACCGAGAGCAGCTTCCTCTCGAGTCTTAATCTTCTCAGTTATTTACAGATTCTCTCCTCCTTGAGTTGTCCCCCTCCTCAAGAAGTTTTCCTCCCCCTTCTCCTCATGCAGAGTCCAATTTCCCCCTGAAATCCAATCTTCTCCACCTGCCCAAATTACTTCCTTCCTCCTCCTTATCCCTCTTTCCCCACCGCCTTCCTTCTTAAATTAGTTTATTTTATTATATAATGGGTAGTGCAGTTTAGATGGATTTGACATGTGTTATGAATTTATCTTGACTTGTACGTGTCAAAAATGTCATACATTACCAATTTTAATGTTTTACGCAAATTGTAAAGACGGTAAAATAATTAGTTTTAATTTAATAAACGTATTTACTAATAAACTTTAATTAACGTTAATGTGGGGCATTACATACACCCACCCTTCAGGAAGCTTCGTCCCGAAGTTATGGTTAAAGTAGTGATACAAGGTACTTTTCAGGAAACTTCGTCCTGAAGTTATGGTCAAAATAGTGATACAGGGTACTTTTATAGGTTTAAAACAATTCAAGGTACATTTATAGGTTCAAAGCAATTCACAATTACTTAGTTAACCTATCCAACTATTTAAATATTTCATACTAGCGTGCATGTGTGAGGTGTGCATGCATGACCAGTACATGCACAGGCTGCACATGTACTATAGCAAAAAAAACCCTAAATTCTAACTGATACAAATAATATTTCACGCAACATGACCCATATACAGATATAATATGATTTCTTGTGACATTTGGAGTTATTTAACAATTATGTTCTTATAATTAGTCAGTTAAGATTGGTACCTACCATCACTAGTCCGGTATCATAATTGTCCAACCTTCAACCATAATAACTAAAATGTCCACCCATCCTAACCTACGTCCGCATCCTCCCTATCCTTCCTCTGCTAGTATAAAGTGGATGTCGGCTTCACCGATCTGACCACATAAGAACCTGAGAGCGATAGCGTCGGCTAAACAGCGGACCTAACCTCTCCTAGCAGGCATCCGACCATCGTCATCACAACAACATGGCGAGCGTGTCTCAGCACGACCCTCCCACGACCTCGGGTACCCGACCGTCGTCATCACAACAACATGGGGAGCGTGTCTCAGCACTGCCCTCCCACGACCTCGGGTATCATAAAAAACATAGGGTGGAATACATCCATCCCTCTCAACATCCTGGGGGTCTATATACCCTATCAAAACATACTTTCCTGCTATCGAGATTATTGGTCTGTGTCATCGTATCATCAATTTTGGTAATCAAGGCTCTTCTGCAGAAATAGGTACTATACCACTCTTCATATAAAGTATCCCTTTATTACATAGCCCGTGTGTCCTGCAGTTTAGGACTTGGAAAACATACATTCATAATAATATCTCCATTCAATCATCAATTGGTGCATATTATCAACAACATTTCCTTTCATTGTATAACTCATTAAATTGATCACATCATGGGTCGATATCCAGACATCATTTATATCTATTACATTTATCAATGATGAAAACATTCACTATCTTTATGAACAAAGGAACATCATTTATATCTATTACATTTATCAATGATGAAAACATTCACTATCTTTATGAACAAAGGAATATCATGATAACTATAACATAGTAACTTCACAATCACAATCAATGTATCAACATAAGCATAGTAACATCTTAGACATAGTAGCAACATATATCATATTATAAATATGGTTTACTCAGTCGGACTGAGTCCAACGTTTACTAAGAAAATAAATGCAACATGTCGATATGTCTAGTCAAATATGGGCATTACATACGATTATAAGAATATATTATTATGCATAATATAGGTGTCTTACTACTAGAATTCATTAGTTATGGTAGTCCCACTTGGACCTTTACTTGATCAACCTGTCGATGTCACTTTACTATTTAACTTCTTTTATCACTTAATATATCTGAAAAACATATCCTAGTAACTACTTGTGTCCTCCTCGAGGATCCTCATTTGTAACATGCATCAAGGTTCATTATACCCTACTAGATTCTTATCAACAACAATTTATACAGTGTTCTATAGTCTTGTTCTTGTTATGATTAATAAGAATATGTTATCGCCCAAATATCATTTATTTTGATTCTTTGTTTTATTATTATTAAATTATTATTCTTTTTATATAGGGCTTGTTTAGGAATTGAATTATTTGTTGACTCTCTCTCTCTTATTTATACCACTTATGATCTCATAAATTTATACGGCTTACGACTTTTCAGGATCCATATTGAGAGTGGTCTAGTGTCTTAATAACATGAAGTCCACTATGTTTATTAATCAACTCTCATTTATCAATAAATTTTATTTAAATAAAACTTTCACACCATGAGTGGCGCATTATACATAGAATACTTACAATTGCACTAATTATTTCTTGGTAATTTTAATAACACGATACACTTCTATAATATGGAGTTTAATTGTTAGTTTGCATGCTTGTCATATCATTTACTACGACAATATCTGAATTCCATTTATACGTTCATCTCCTTCTATACTAATTCCTATTATTAGTCCTCCAACAATTGGCCATTTTGTACGAGTCGTTTATCACTAACATTCCTTGTACCATTCCGTTTAATACGCATCAAAAATGTATCTTTAGTACTTTTAATGTTTAAATCACTTAATATATTCTATTGCCCCTTATTCATTTCATATTTAGTTAGGTGCAATACGTGTGTGTATATATATATATATATATATTATTTACCCATTACTCTTCTTGATATTCTTTTATCCTTTTACATCCCTGGTTTTCTTATACCGATCTTGAATATAGCACTCTCTCCATATATAAGTATCAATAGACATTAAGTCTACTTGATCTATTACTTTAGCTATTTATGTTGCATGAGTACAAGTATATTTACAATCTGTTTTATTTACGAGGTTACATTAGCACACTTATCGCTCAATATTAGTAACCCTAAATCTTTTATTTATATAGACATAGCATTCCTTATAAAACTTCTTCTCTACACCTTGTCTTTCACGTTTATTGTTTCTCATCTATTTAATCTATTTATTAGGTCTTACCTCTTAGTATTGTTTATGCTCATCGAGTATAGGTTCACTCATTATACCTTTATTCGAGATTGATTACATTATTACTTTCATACCAAATAAAGTTACAACCTTCATCCTACCATAACTTATTAGCTTCATGGTATGCTAAACAATGCTAACCCCATGGGCTCATCTATACATCATCATATCCTTTCTCCAACATAATGCACACATATTGTCTCTCCTGAGCTCCTCCATATGACTTGGTTGATGAATTTTGGCTCCAATGTCTTTTCTTCCCTCATTTGTATATTCATCTTCATTTTCAGTATACTTACACCAACCATACCAGTCGTCGTCATTTTATACATATTACATGTTATCAACTAAAGTATGAATAGTTTACTGCCTTGTATCCCCACCCCTATCCAATCCTATCTATGGTATGATAATTCATTTCGAGATTGAATTCTCCACTGGTGATGTGAAAGACACTTCCACAAGTTCATAGACATTCCACATGTTAAAGTCATAAACAATTTATTTAACATAAGGTTTTGTGATTCTCTTGTCTATAAACATTTTTAGGTGGCAATTTTATCATAATTCAAGTTGGAAATGATGTGATTCTCTTGTCGTAAAAAGTGATCAACCATGTATACTAGCCATGGTAACACAAAACACATGTTTATCTCCTTCAGTGTTTTCTCCTCACTAAGTTTTCTTAATAGTCGAATAATGAGGTTAACCTACCCGATACTTTCCATTTAGATCTTGTAACAAATTTTTACTCCCATCTACCATAATTTATCTTAACATTAATCTCTTCTTATTAATATTTAATTTATTGATTATACTTCCTAAGAAATCTCAATTAATGTTATTAATTTATCTAGAAACTTAACCATCCATAATTATCTTTAATTATACCATTGATCTTAATTATAAAGAGTTTAATTTATACTAAATAAGCAATTGAGTTAATGAGCATGAAGGCCTCCTCATTATCTTGTCTAAGATTTAAATAGTTTAAATGTAAATAATATTATGATAATTTCAATAATCAACTTAAAAACATTTAAGTTGTTTCAACTAATTAAATTAACCATTTTAGTAATTCCTAATCAAATTATAATAGTTTAATATTTTCAAAAATTTATTTATTTATTTATTTTAAATAGTTTTAAATAATCAATTTAAAACATTTTAATAATATGAAATAATTAAATTAAAACATTTTGGTGAGTGGACCCTAGATTTACATAAAAAGTTTCAGTGACAATAGTTGTAAAATACCTTCTGGATGATGATGATGGAGAGCACAGTCATTTACTGAGCTTAACCTCTCTTGTTCTTATATTCAATATTAATGAAGGTCTAATGGAAAACTTATATATTTCAGAATCATTATGACTAGTTTCTTTATGGGATAATTAAATAAATAATTATGAGCATGCTTTTAATAATTATAAACCTACCGTAGTTTAGAGCAACTCTAGTGCTCATAGAAACGGGTAATTTATAAAAAAAAATTCTTTTGAAAATAAGATAAACAATCTTATTACAAACCCTTTAGAATATAATTAAAATTTAAATATATTGTAAAGTACAACTTTTTAAAGATCAAAACTGTAATGCTTCATCTCATAAATCCTAGAAATACTCTATTGTATTATTGTATTCTTTATGCTTATAGGTTAAATCCAAGCCAGAAAGGCCAGCAGGGAAGAAGCCACAAGAAAAGAAAAATGATAAGAATAAGGATAAGCCAGCTAAGCAATAAAATATGATACCACTAAGCTCAGCAATAGAAAAAAGAAAGGAGGGCCCTTGTAAGTCCAAGCAGGCAAAATAAAATAATAATAATAAAATAAGAATCAAATAAAGGGAATAATAATTATACTCTAAGTGCTGGCCTTTATCAACAATCATAACAATCATAACCACGTGGGTAGCTCAAGCACTCGGTATGGTGACTACTGTCTGGTATCTTAAATCCTCAGTAATAAAAAGGTAAAGTAGTGACTGGATAATCATACGGGTTGTTCTCCTTCCTCACTGGGTTTCTTTGGAATTACTTGCAATGATATCTTCATTGTGGCTGTAACGCTTATTTACAGGTGGTTCTGAGTTTAATGGTTTATATTAAATCTCACAATAATGAAAGAACAAATAAATTTGAAGTTTCTTTTTCCAATTTCTTTTGGGCTGGATTGACAAACCCTCTTAATATATCTTAATATAGCATATAGCAGCAGACTTTTCTGTCAGTACCGAAAAATAAATTAAATCTCTGATTCTACCAGTAAAATTTAACATGAAATCACAGAGAACTGAATAATGGGTCGGTTCCAATCGTTGGACGATCTACACCGGCTACGGAGAGGTCCCCTGATCCTCCGCAACATAAGAATCTTGGCCGGTACAGTTATTTATCAAATTGGCAGGTACAGGTTATCTCAAAATTAGGGACATAATTGACTTTAGTTTACGCATCTTATCTACATCCCAACTAACTATTTCCTTGGATGGTGACTTAGGGTATTC
This sequence comes from Pseudotsuga menziesii, assembly GCA_001517045.1. Lineage (NCBI taxonomy): Eukaryota > Viridiplantae > Streptophyta > Pinopsida > Pinales > Pinaceae > Pseudotsuga > Pseudotsuga menziesii. The sequence continues at coordinate 127,485 of LPNX010897198.1, read as the reverse complement.
CTTATATATATATATATATATATATATAACACCAGGAGCTAATGAGTGCATGCAGAGCGCCCTCATGCGCACGCACCTGCTGCTATATTTTTATTTACGGTTGATTCTTAATATGCTTGCATCCAAAGGAATAGTGAACCGGGCGGGGTCGGACAATGAATGGAAATGAGGTTACCAAACTAAACTGATTAAGTTCGCCATCAATGCGGATATGAATCGTATTATCAATTACCATAGCATAAAAAAAAAAAAAAAATTAATAAATCTGAGAATCCAAGTAAATGTATAGTTAAAACTGGACAAATCACACTGTACTGAGAATTTAATTTATCTCGGAAATATTTAGCTTTTTCCAATAGAAACAATTGAAAACACGTTCTAATGAGAAGAAACGAATTATCTGTAGAAGATGTCTTCCCTGCACATTATATCGTGTCATACGACAGGATTCTCTTCAATTTTATTTGCCATTTATTTACGAACAGGCAATTTGTGCTCGAAGGAATCTACAGTTCAATTCATGCGCTAGCCAGGGCTGTAAAAGTTTTAGGATTGCTGCAGGCATTAGGGTATAGGGTTTTGGGTTGCAGCATACCTTACTGTAGTTATGTTAAATAAAAAAATTTACAGTATTGATTGCCATGGCGACCACGTGGTTGAGGTTGGTCGACGATAAATAGGAGTTGTTTATTTATGAGTTCTGGTTTCAAAAAGGGCAGTCTTGCGGAAAACAGACAACGTAGTAGTGTGAGCATTAGGTTTTGATTTCGGCGTTACTGAATTTGTTTATCAGAACTTACATTAACGGAACTTCGTTTCTCGGCAGAAGAACTCAAAGTCTTCATGTTAGGGAGGAAGAGAACAACGAATGCTACTGCTGAGGCTGGGGACCCTCCTATTTTGAAAGTTTTATGGATCTTATTTTCAATTTAACAATATGATCGGCGAGTGAGGTTTCATTGGCTAATTATAATAAGCATATCCTTAAGTCGATAAGACCAATTTATAAGGCTGCCTCAACAACTATGGAAGAGCCTAAAATAGCCTCCTCAAAGCCTGAGAAGCAAAGCTACGCGAACTTTTAGCTATGCTCTGCTTGCTTGACTTAGACCGTGTAAAAAATAAAATAGTAGTGTTATCTATAGTAGCAAATTCAGGGTTATCACACGTAGCTGGGCTTTCAAATATTTGCGCCTTCTTGTCAGGCACTTACCAGGCACGAACTATGGTCAAAGTTCTAATAACAATGCATGGTAGCTGTTGAGCTCATCAAATAAACAAGAAATCTCAACATACTTACAAATCTGGTTTTTCAATTCGAAGGTAGAATGAATTCAAAACAACATGCAGAAGATCTCATAATATAATCTGAATCTAATTTTTTTATTCAAAAAGTACATCAATTCCAAACCAATTCATGGAGATAAAACATAATACCTTATCTGCGGCTGAAAGGGGGTGATTGCTTGCAAAATATACTTAATGGAGAAACGCCATATTCAGGCAGGATGGGACCAATTCCTTGATTAAAACTTAGTACAACATTAGTTGTAGGGGTCCTCTTCCCTTCTATCCTGCTGCCACAAAACCAAACCATCAACTCTGGCCGAGCCATGGGACAAGGCAGTGAATGGCGTCTATAGGTTTTAATGGGAGGTGTAGCCGCATGAGAGGAAAGTGTTTTTGCAGCTGTCACCCAAGTATTTTATCTCTTTATTTATTTATTCGTTATTATTATTATTTTTTTTTTTTACCCACCCCACGCGGCAGAAAAAAAATAAATAAATAAAAAGATGGCCTAAACAAAGCGCGCTGCAAGTTCCCCCACCTGTCACCGTCCGTAGTTATACATAAAGCGCATTTACACATACATAGCATCCATATTTTATATTATTTATGGGGAACGCACCTCCACCAAGCCATCCTGCATGAAGGCCAGGTGGGCATCATGCTGCATGAATCTCACGCGCCAGTCCTCCCAGCTAGAAACGGTAAAACACTTTTAATGCACTGTGCAGCCTATGCACACATCAGAGAAGCGTCAAAAGCTCAACTCAGCTGCCAGGAAGAATTTTTTTTTCCAGGAAGAAATAGTAGGGGCTGAAACAACCGTGGCAGTGAGAAAATAGTTTGGAAATAGTAGGGTTTTTCTTTTTTTTTTTCAGTTTGATTTATTCTTAATATGAATTTTGTAAGTGTTTGGTTTACACTCTAATATGATTGATGGCTCTGCATTCCTGCAATTTTGTAAATATTGCGGAAATAAATAGTCAAATAGGGAGATTCCCCTAAGCTCTGCGTTTTCAAGGAAAAATCTGTTTGGGTCTTCGAAATTTGGAATTTCTTTAGGTTTCAAATGTCGGCCATGGCGATAGACGAGGCTCATCTGCCGCACAGTCATGGAGTCGAAAGCGCCTTAAAGACAGAGGTAGACAGGAGGCACGGTGGCCAAGACCGCCTCTTGAAGGTGGCAGTGTCTAATATCAGGAATTTTGTATAATTGCTCATATTGACCATGGGAAATCAACTTTAGCAGATAAATTGTTAGAATTTACTGGTACAGTAGAAAAAAAAAGATGAAAGAGCAATTTTTGGTAACATGGGTCTTGAGAGAGAGCGGGGAATCACAAACTTGCAGGCTGCTCGCATGCGTTATCTTAGACAAAAGGGTGAACCGTATTGTCTGAATCTCATTCACACTCGTGGTCATGTGGATTTCTCCTATGAGGTTTCTCGATCTCTGGCTGTTTGTGAGGGATATTTTCTTGTAGTGGATGCTTCTCAGGGTGTAGAGGCTCAAACTCTTGCTAACGTATATTTAGCGTTGGAGAATAATCTTGAAATTATTCCAGTTTTGAACAAAATTGATCTACCAGGTGCTGGGCCTCAACGCGCCTAGGCCGGGGCATGAGGTATTTCCAGCATCCCCAATTATTGCAGGTCCTGGCATCCCCAGACCATTGGTCGATTTAGGCTCTTTAATTTTCAATAGTTTGAAGAGCAAAGATGCAGATGGTATGGAAGAAAAACAAGCGCTCGCGTCCTCTCCAACCTGGTCCAGCGAATCTTCCTTTTCAATCTAAACCTGACGACGAATCCCGATGGCCGGTTTCTAAAACACATCCAATTGAGGAATCTGCAACATCTCGGCAGAGCTACTCCAGTCCGAAGGAAATAACCTAGCGGAGGAAGGAAAATATGTGGCAGCACTCGGAAAATGGGAGGCAGCACTTGTATTGACTCCTGAAAAGGCAGTATTACATGAGCAGAAAGCACAAGTCTTGCTTGAGATTGGAGAAACATGGAAAGCCTTGCACGCAGCAACTCCTGCTTCAATTTTTGACAAGGCCATTTCTACTTGTGTACAGGTGCCACAGAGCTACAACCTTCTTGGCCAGAGGTGAGCAGCTTTGTAGATTTTGTTACCCATCCTGATAGAGTGCAAATTTACCATGATTTTTATTTTTTGGCGTGTGGTTCTTTTGATGTAAATATACAATAGATCAGGACAATTGAAGATAGTCTTTTCAGATTCCAATCACGAGGTATAATGTAATGCCCCATATTAGCTAATTATTCCCATTGTACTATTTACTGTGGCTCTAGGCTCTGCTTCATCTCTATGGAATTGGACGAAGGGAAGCTGGAACAAGCTGGGATGCTGGGCTAGGTTCTGGCCCTTATTATGGATTTCCAACATACGCTGTTGGAGGATATGAAACACCCTGTTATGGCTTTCAAAGTGGAAGGTATGCCACACAATATGATAGCTCTTGAACGCGCTCTTAAATAAGCTATGGCTCTATATCTAGGACTCCATATCGTCCATATCGATATGGCACATAATTTGGATAATATTTAATTTTCTTTATTCCTATTAGGGTTTCCTTTAAAACTATAATTATTCACTTTCTTAGGTATATTTTTTTTGTAACCATATTCTCTAAATTAGTTTCTTTTAGTGTAAATACTATAGAAATTTACTTCTAATATTTTATTTATTTATATATTGTGTGGTCTACATAGAGTTTACGGTGGTAATTGCTGCAATTTTCTGTATAGATTTATGCCCATATTTTCTAGATTTCCAAAGATTTTTTATTTTTTTAAAATTTATTGGTACTTCTAAGTGTAAAAAAAAAGAAAACCCTTAAGGTCCCGGCGTTTGAGCCAGTGGCTCTGATACCATTATGTAGTGCTCTACCTAATCGGTAGAGCACTCTTTAATCTCTCTCAGTGTTTGTCTCTATCAAGACAATTTAAATCATATTACAAGTTTATATCTAGGTCTCTACTAAACTAGACAATAATACCATACATAAATTTAAAATATACTTATCTGGAATTGAAATACCTGGGGCCAACGGTCGTAGTAAATCCAAGATTTTGCTGTAGACTTGCAGGCTCCTTCCTCTCCAAGCTTTCCGTCCAACCAACCGAGCCTTGATTAACAACATGATGTGCCACCCTGCCGACCAGCTCTCATCATGTGCTGGCCCTAGGAAACCCATGGGTTTCCTAGCCCCCGAGCCCACAGACCAATAATACCGAGAGCAGCTTCCTCTCGAGTCTTAATCTTCTCAGTTATTTACAGATTCTCTCCTCCTTGAGTTGTCCCCCTCCTCAAGTATTTTTCCTCCCCCATCTCCTCATGCAGAGTCCAATTTCCCCCTGAAATCCAATCTTCTCCACCTGCCCAAATTACTTCCTTCCTCCTCCTTATCCCTCTTTCCCCACCGCCTTCCTTCTTAAATTAGTTTATTTTATTATATAATGGGTAGTGCAGTTTAGATGGATTTGACATGTGTTATGAATTTATCTTGACTTGTACGTGTCAAAAATGTCATACATTACCAATTTTAATGTTTTACGCAAATTGTAAAGACGGTAAAATAATTAGTTTTAATTTAATAAACGTATTTACTAATAAACTTTAATTAACGTTAATGTGGGGCATTACATTCTAATTGAGGATCAACAAAAAACACAGTTTGAATTTGTTTTAAAATGGTTATTGACAAGATATTATAAGTTCTTAAAGTCCTAGAACTAAAGGAGAATTATTAAATTAAAATTCTTATTAAACCTAAGAGTTCACCCCCATATGTAACTTAAATATCTTACCATGACTTTGTAAAATTGTATATAAACAGCAAGTGAATAAATGAGTATCATTTGGAATTATTAATATGTTATAGTTTTATAGCTTAGTATCCTATCAAATTCAATTTAGGATATTAATGGATGGGATTTTGTAAAATCTTAAAAATTATATGTTGCAGCTGCAACATTTTCCCAAAATTCAACAATTTTGGGACCTTCCTTCTTGCTTAGATGGGTTTGATTTTCTTCTTTAATTTGATTTAATGACTCTTCAAAAAGACTGTTTCTAATGCCTGAAATGATCCACTTTTGTTTTTGTCTTTGAGTACGTTTTCAAGTGTTTGAATTGGAATATTTTTAGCTAATGGTCCCAATGTTTTGGCATGACCAAAAGACCAAATGTTTCTTTCATTGGAATGACCATAAGTGCCACACACCTTTAACATACCAACAAAATCCAGTTTCTAAGTTAATGGTCCTAACTTTTCTTTCATTGAAATGACTTCAGCGCTTCCCAATGTTTCTTTCATTGAAATGATTGAATCAAAAGATTCTTAGCTTGTGCTCCCACCGTTGCGAAGAAGTAATAAGCTTCAGTCCCGATATTTGTCTCCGATGCATTTTCGGCTAACTTTTGATTTTCACATTGGAACGTTTTGTTACTACTTTCTCCACAGTTGTGGATGGCAAACTACAAAGCCCCCCAATTATTGTATTGACCTTTCAAGCTCCGCTTTGTTGTTTTGTCGATCCTTGGCTTTTATCTTCCACCATTGCATCCACAGAAAGAACTTTTATCTTCCGCCATTGCGGTCGCAGAAAGAACAACCTTTTAGATACTTTAGTTGTTTTCTCTTTCGATTAAGACCTTACATGGCGGGGCGTGATGTCCTTTACGTTTCATCGTTGCAGCTCCCAAAGCAACTAATCACCCAAAACGTAAAGTGCGTCGCTCACCGATGCGGCCTGGTTGTTTAGTCGCATGACCGTAGTCTTTTATCTTCCGCCATTGCGGCTGTGCAAAGCACTCGTCTACTGATGTCTATGTATTTTCGACTTCCGATTTGGAGCTTTCCCGCCCATATTTTAGGTCATATTTTTTCCGACCTCGATCAGCGAAGTGGTTGATTTGCAAAAGAGAGCTTAACGATTATTTCCATTTTTGGTTAGATGATTTATAGGTAATGAAAGCCTTTTGTGCATGCCTGTAAAATCGCAGATTTTACAGGCACACATTTAAATTATAGTTTCTTTTATTTCTCCTGTTATAAATAGTTTTTAATAAGATGCTTTTGTTTGTTTGAAACAGGTGGGCATGTCATCGCTATCTTGCACAGTTTCAGGATGTGTCTAATATCCTAGATTTTAGTTGGAAGACGTGGCTATTCATTAGAGACTGGAATTTCAAACCAGCCACGAATTGGCCAGTCCCTTTAAGCCAGCAAATGTTTCAGGTGTCATAATTAAATGGATCCTCGATTTTGAAGATGTTCTGCTCATTTATATTTTTCCAGCAAATGATGAAGTTGTTCCAAAATCGAATGATATAGATTCTAGATGTCAAATAACAGTTGTTGCATGGAAAAATTGACATTTGAAGATAAAAAGCAGTTACAGAATCAATGATTCAGATGGCAGGTGCACTATTGAAGAATATGATAATTAAAAGCATTAAGTCCTAGATGTTCAATAGTTAATGGACTTGATGGTTTATTTTTAGCTTTAGTTGCATAGAATGAGGAAAGGCAGTTATTAGCCTTTGTTATAAAAACTCTAAAAAACTTATTGTAATGGAGGATGGAGTGACTGAAGTAAAAATACTTGAAATACTATTTTGATGCTAGTTTTGTTCTTGGATGAAGTTTTATCTTTGGATCTCGGATGTGACTAGAAATATCCAAGTTGATATCGTGATTGGTATTGTTTTGGATACTCTTTATATTTTAGTATATGATCTTCTATTTTAATATTAATACAGTGTACTTAGTTATTCTTGTGATTATTGATCAGTATTTCACTTTGTCAGCCCAATATTATATTTGAATTAATATGTTTTTGTGACTGAATTTACTAGTGTTGCTACTGTAAATTCAAGATATAAGGATATATATTTATGTCTGTTAGATATCATTTGTATTTTTACAGTGATTTCATACTGATCATTATCTCTTATTCAAATATATGATGTTGGTTATTAGTTATTAATTAATTAGACACTTCAGAAAATTTGAAGTAATTGTTTATCTCAGTTTTTCTGATAAGTTATTTGTAGCAAAATGATTTAGTGTGTATGGCTTAAATATTTTTATTTAGATCCTACCCTTTATCTTTCTGTTCATTTTACATTAATTAATAATTAATATAAAATCGCTCTTAGCTAAGATAGGATAGATAGGACAGTTAAGATAGTATAGTTATTATTATCATAGTATAGTTACATTTAACAGTTGTTAAATTTGTGTAATTCTTAGAATAAGTTTTTAAATAGTCTTTAAACTCAGAAAACTCTTCAAAAATTGAAGACTTTCCTTAATAAAGCAATTGTAGGATACCTTACGTAGTTGAAAATAATTTTTTGGGTCTATTTAGACATAAATAACATTAGGATAGATTTTTGCTGAATTTTAGTTTCTCCTTAAGAGAAAAATTCAGCTGGTAGCAGGACCATAACCTGTGAGATTTCGCTACTCCAAACACACTGGACGTTGCTTTAAGCTGATTGTGTGGGATTAATCTCCTTGTTGGCCTAGGTCAGAAATTAAGGCCAATAGGTCTTGAACCCCCCCTCTCTATATCCCTATGCCTAACCTCCCTCTCTCTTTGTCT
>LPNX010897198.1:12935-118343 GCA_001517045.1 Pseudotsuga menziesii | reverse complement strand
ACAATACTTAAAAATGTTGGTTGACTTTACCAGTATACATAAAACAAAATTATGTTCAAAAGATTTCTATAACCATAAAATTAAAATTGTTAGAATTATCTCTAAGTTTGAAAAGTGTACGCGTTTTTCAAAAAGTAGTATTTTATCAATAGATAAATTAAGTCAAATTTGGTTGAAATTTTAGTATCTGTCATAAAGAGTTGAATATTGACAAAGTAGCAATGACCAATTATGATCATTATTGTTTTCCGAACAAGCACATTTATCCAAACAAAAATGAAAGCAAACAAAAAAATTGATATTTTTTCATTCAAACAAAATTAAAACAAAAGGATTTTACACGAGGTAGTACAATTAGAATATAAGCTAGTTGCAGTTGATTCCGTTATAGAGCAATAAAGATATAGATACTATTCAAAAATGTTTTTCAATTGTTTCAATAAAGGGTTTGCACAGCTCTTGACAGAAGCTTTATCCGAGCTGTACCGTTTGTCTCTAATGTTATAACTAAATCTTGTTCTTAGTTTATCTGTTCTTTTTTTCCTAATTTTCGACCGTTGGTTTAAAATGATTTTATATTTTATGTTGATTTTAAAAATTTTTGACAATATATAATTTTGGTTGGAATTGATACTTTTAATGGTTGAATCATTTCATTATTTTAGTTTTAAGGTTTGTCTTTTGGGATTATTAGTTAATATGTACATCTTTAAGCTTTCAAAAACTTATAATAAAAGTTCATTCCAAGTTTTTATTTATAATCTAACTCTCATTTTTTAGTCCTTTGTCAAATATTTTCATGAGAAGATTCCTGTAGCAGCTCTGTTTTTCTTGTTTTTTTCATTGTCATTGGGAGTCGATTACGAGGAGATGGAAATTAATTAAAGAAAAAAAAATAGGTTTTTGTCCAAAACATACTCATTCACAAAAACCTCTCTCAGTTTTGAAACAACTATTATCATTTGAGATATTCGAATTCATCTTTGTGGCCTATTTTCAGGGTTTGAATTATTTAATAATTTCCTGTTTTAGTTACAACTTTTTAGAACATATTCCGATCAAGTGAAGAGGAATTTTGAAACACAAAGAGATTTTTTTGTTTATAACATACTCATTTAAAAAAACATCTCTCATTTTTTACACAGGTATTCCAGATTGAGAGATATGAAGGCGTCTTTGAGACCCAAATTTCCAGAAATTCGCCAAATTTCCCCAAATCCGATTTGCTATTTTTGGGTTAATTATCTTTAAATATTTTGAGTTATCATGTAACTAATTGATGTAACTATTTCAAATTTCAGCCTAGAAGGTAGTTATGGAACTACTTTACTTTTGTAATGATAAAAGGAAGACAAACATACAGTTTTGAGAGGGGGATTCTTCACTCAAGGAGAGGCTTTGGAGCTTTGATTTCTCAAGCTTGCACTTATAACTCTTATGTAAGTGGATGACTATTATTGATTATATATAAACTGATAAGTCCTTTTACCTGTCATGCTTTTTCATTTCTGATCTGTTTGATTGCTCAGTCTACAATTTCATTTCTTGTTTAAGTTTTATTCATGTAAATGCTTGTAGCCTGTGGGTGGAATTAGTATTTCATGTGTAATGTTTATGGCTTATTGGGATGTGTTTGATCCCCAGTTTATCGAATTTGCATGATTTAGTTCTGTATTAGTTTTTGGATGTTTATTTCCTCCTTGATTAATGAGGTTTTCAAACAAAACCATAAACCAAAACCATAAAAACCTATTTTATTTAATTTTACTTTTGAGATTGTGTTGGCTTGTTCTTCTGGTAGTCTAAGAACAATTTCTGGCACAAACATCTTTGGCGCCATTTCCAGGGATGAAGCTAAAGTATATCTTCCCTGGGATATCATTATTCTTCTAATTTTGAGAGGTGAACAAAGTCAGAAAAATCTTTTAGACTACAAGTTTTCATCGGTGACTCCACGATTAAAGATTCCACTGCAAGGAGATTTTTGTTTACAGAAAAATGAAGAAGCCAAATGGAAAGACTAGATATCAGCTTGTTACTTTACTCCATGAGGTTTTTTTCTTACTCATCAGTTCTTTCCTATATTTCCCATTGCATTTCAAACGAATTATTTGTTGTTTTGTCTATTCCAATGATCATAAACCTTTAAGTACATATCCCACTTTGGAAGAAGAAAATCTGCATTTTTCTTGTGTTATTGATGTCGATCCTATTCCTTCATTTGAAATAAATGTTCAACATGATATACATATACCCATATCTCTTGAAGCTGATTATTCCGGTCATCTTGTAGAGAATAAAGATGATCTATTACCTTCTACCATCACTGCTGAAACTTTCGAACAGCTGGTTGAACCTCATTTTCATTTCACAGATTTTTAGTCTAGACTCAGACAGATGATGTTTAAACCTCTTAGGCTTCCATATCTCTTACATCCTTACCCTTCCTACTTTGTTGAATATCTTCCCCATTTTACTGGAAAAGACCATATTACAGCGGAGAAGCATTTAGAATCTTTTCATAATTTCATTGATAATTTTGAAATCATGCATGAGGATGTTGTCATGAGGTTATTTTCAAAGTCCTTTGCTGGAGATGTTGGGTTTTGGTTTCGAAATTTAAAAGCTGATTCGATTGGATAGTGGGAAGAGTTACATGATGTCTTTTTGAAGTATTAGGGTAAGAATAAATCTTATGATCAATTTCTTTCCAAATTTTAGAGTTTGAAAAGGGAAAGTGATGAGCCAATTACTAAATTTAATTGGAGGTTTCAAAGTTTTTATATCAGTATTCCTACGGAGATCAGACCTTCAAAAACTTGCTATGGTATACTATGTTATGGCTCAACATTCAGATCTTGTCTTGTTCTTGTTAGAAAGAAAATCATCATCTTTAAGACAATTGTTTGAGGATGCAAAAGGAGTGGAGGAGAACATCTGAGCTTGCAAAATTCTTCGAGATCAGGCTCATGTTGAAGATATACAAGCTTATGAACAGGAAGAAGAACGTATGTATCATTCATATTTAAGATAGTTTCCTTCATCATTTTCAGATTTTCATATGAACAAGGATATAAATGATGCTTGTGTTGATTCTTCATATCAGTTTGCTGACTTTTTCGAGGATAACATACTTTTAGTGGATTATAGTAGAAATTTCTTAGTTCCTGCTATGAGATTATCATGTTATGAAGAAGAAGTTGTTGCTCTTCAATCTCTTACTATTGGTATAAGAAATGAGTTGCCATTCTTGACTTATGGTCACTTTCAGAATTTTATTTGTTCAAGTTTTGATCAAGGGTTTTATTTAAAGGTCGAGAAGCAGTTTAAAAATCCCTTGGTTTCCATTCTTGATCCAAAGTCTAAAAAGAACAGCAATGAAGAGGAAGAGAATGCTTCAATTTATGATGAATATAATGAAGACATTGAAGTTTTAAATCAGAAATTTCATGATCCCGTGGCTTCTTGGATGGAGTTGTATTTTTCAAAGGTTTATAATGTTCCATATTTTGGAATACTTCCTATTTCTAGTCATAAGTATCAGTTGCCTACAGACTCCTTATTACATTTATCACATCTTTTGTGGGTTTTCTCAAACAGTAGCATGCATGAAATCATGATTCTCAGTCAAATGGTTTCTTGGATTCACTGGAAGTATGATTACACTTGATAATTGTGTTGTTTCCTCCAATTAGAAGGAGGAGTAAATATCAGAATAAGCTCGCTATACGAGCATGTAGATTCTTTTCAGTATGTTGGTCTGTAGTAGTATTTTTTCATTTCAGAGGTATGCGTTCATAGTTTGACAAAGTTGCAGAGATTTGGTAAATGACTCCATCACCCAATCAATAAGGCACAAGGTCTACAGGTTCTTGAAGCCTCACAAGGAGGACTTCATCCCGCAGCAAGAGCCAGATGTTATAACTAGATCTTTTTCTTAGTTTATCTGTTCTTTTTGTCCTAATTTTCAAGCGTTGGTTTAAAATGATTTTATATTTTATGTTGATTTTAAGAATTTTTGACAATATATAATTTTGGTTGGAATTGATACTTTTAATGGTTGAATTATTTCATTATTTTAGTTTTAAGGTTTGTCTTTTGGGTTTATTAGTTAATATGCACATCTTTAAGCTTTCAAAAACTTATAATAAAAGTTCATTCCAAGTTTTGATTTATAATCTAACTCTCATTTTTTAGTCCTTTGTCAAATATTTTCATGAGGGATTCCTGTAGCATCTCTGTTTTTCCTGTTTTTTTTCATTGTCCTTGGGAGCCAATTACGAGGAGATGGAAATGAAGTAAGGAAAACCAAAAGAGGTTTTTGTCCAAAACATACTCACTCACAAACACCTCTCTCATTTTTTCAACATATCTTATCATTTGAGATATTAGAATTCATCTTTGTGGCCTATTTTCAGGGTTTGAATTATTTAATAATTTCCTGTTTTAGTCACAAATTTGCAGAACCTATTTCGATCAATTGAAGAGGTATTTTGAAAACCCAAGAGAGGTTTTTGTTTATAACATACTCATTTAAAAAAAACTCTCTCTTTTTTTACACAATTATTCCAGATCGAGAGATATGAAGGTGTATTTGAGACCCAAATTTCCAGAAATTCGTCAAATTTTCCCAAATCCAATTTGCTATTTTTGGGTTAATTATATTTAAAGATTTTGAGTTATCATATAACTAATTGATGTAACTGTTTCAAATTTTGACCTATAAGGTAGTTATGGAACTACTTTACTTTTGTAATAATAAAAGGAAGACAAACATATAGTTTTGAGAGGGAGATTCTTCACTGAAGGAGAGGATTTGGAGCTTTGATTTATCAAGCTAGCACTTATAACTCTTATGTAAGTGGATGACTGTTATTGATTATATATAAACTGATAAGCCCTTTTACATGTCATGCTTTTTCATTTCTGATCTGTTTGATTGCTCAGTCTACAAATTCATTTATTGTTTAAGTTTTATTCATGTAAATGCTTGTAGCCTATGGGTGGAATTAGTATTTCATGTGTAATGTTTATGGCGTATTGGGATGTGTTTGATCCCCAGTTTATCCAATTTGCATGATTTAGTTCTGTATTAGTTTGTGGATGTTTATTTCCTCCTTGATTAATGAAGTTTTCAACCAAAACCATAAACCAAAACAATAAAAACCTGTTTTATTTAATTTTACTTTTGAGATTATGTTGGCTTGTTCTTCTGGTAGTCTAAGAACAATTTCTGGCACAAACATCTATGAATCAACGTAATTTAAGGATCATTATATGACATAGACTTAGCACAAAATGGACAAGAGAGCAAGCTAGTTTGGTATTGTATCAATTGTGAACGAGACAGGGATAGTCAAGACTGGAGAAAAGTTACTCAAAAAAGGAATTGATGAAACAATTTTGCAATGACATACAAAATGATGAAGATGTCTAAATGAATACAAAGAATTCAATTACAGAAATTGTTTCAATAGGATTTGTACAACACTTGAGAAAAAGCTGTATCCCAACTGTACCATTTGCCTTGGAAACTTGTTTTAACAAAAGGTTTTCCCAGCACTCAAGAAAAAGCTTCATCCCAGCTGTACATTTACCTTGGAAATGTTCCAATAAAGGGTTTTCATAGCCCTAGAGATGGTGAGAAAGATTTGTTTCAGCTCTTCGTTGTTCGTGAAGGGAGAAGGGCTTCCAAAAAAAAATGGATGAGCTGCAAGTATTTTCTAGTTACATACAAAATGGTGGAGATCTCTAAATGAATACAAAGAAGTCAATTAGAGAAATACCTACCATTATTAACAAAGAGCAGTGATCTCCATTAGGGAAAAGGTTGTTCGAACAAGGAAAGTCCCACAGCATAGCTCATTCTCCCTTATTCCTCTATCACTCTTAAATTTAGGGCATTAAACTCCAAAACAAAGGTCATTCCAGAGTAAGTAGAACACAGTCGGTTCTAGCATCGAGCAGAGCATAGCATTGTAGAAGTAGTTCCAAATCCATATCTTATCCAATCCAAATTCTTCCTCTGTCACATACAAACAGAAGAAAATGTCTGAATATTTCAGATTCATAAGCCCATGCCGCGTGCACGTCTCTATTGAACATATAGAGTAAGCGCGCTGAAGCTTTTGTCAGTTCCAACGGACAGGATTGGCGCGTCGAGTGAAGAAAAAGGCGAGATATAAACTTTTTAAGAAAGACCAGAATTGAGGTTTCTAATTTCAAAAATGCATAGATGAATATAAATGTGGGAGTGTTGTATTTGAAGTTGTTTATGCATGTGACAGTTTTTTGTTTTGTTTTGTTATGGAGTGTTGTATTTGAAGTTTTTTTATGTATGTGACAGTTTTTTGTTTTGTTTTGTTATGTTAGGTTATGGTTAGTTATTATTAAAATTTTATAAATACTATGATATTGCTTGATTTGTTTTAGAAAATGAAAATGAATAGGTAATCTTATCATGTTTTAAACCAGGGTTACAATAAACTATATTATTGGTTTATATGTTATTTGTAAGTTTTAGTGTTAGGATGTTTTATTGTTTTAGTTTATTTTTGAAATAGTTTACAACAACATTTTGGTTCTTGCAAAAATTATATGTTGCTGTGTGTGTGTTTTTTTTTAATTTTCTTATATTTCGTTTCTATATTTTATCATACATTATTGAGCCAAGATGTGATTGTTTTATTTGTTTTAGACATAAATGGCTAGATTGATATTTATATAAAACAGTGGTGTAACCACTTAAATAGTACCACAGAGTACATAGATTCCCTTGAAACAGTATATGTAACCACTGAAACAGTACCACAGAGTGCATAGATGCCCTTCAGAAGTGGAATTCAAAATTCAAAAAACTACATCCCTTATACAGTTTGGGTTGTTAGCTCTAGTGCCGATATAGTTCAACATAGAGAGACAAAGAAAAACTTCTAGATACATTTTGTGCACAACTAAACTTATATAGATAAACCAAAAAACAAACTTCCTATGAGAACTTGAATCAATTTGTTGTCTCGTCATGGCGAGAAGAAGAACCCATGAACAAAACAACTTCCAATTTCTCCACATTCAATTCCATCTTTTCAGATTTTATGTCCAAGTCTTCTAGCATCCATGTCAGTGCTTGTTTGGTTAGGGAGATAGAATGGGGAAATTCCTTTCTCAGTTGAACCATATCCCTCTCAATTAATTCTAGACGATGTCCTCCCTCATTATCCATCCTACTAAGGTATCTATTCATCCTTTTGATCTTCTTCCTTATGTTCCTGATATCATATTCAATGGACTAGACTCGTGCAGAAGAAAAGGTGGACTCTGAGGACATTTCCATTTTGGTGAGGATAACCTAAATAACAATAATATCAGTGAAATCCTTGCTAGTGTATACAAACCAGAGTTGGAGTCTACGGGCATTGCGATAGCCCTGAATTATAACCTTACCACCCTTCGCAATCATTGCTCCCAAATTTGTTCGACGATCCACCATAGACTTCACGCACAAGAGATGGGACATGGTGCATTCATAAACTGGTCACTGCCTTGGACAAGACCCGGAGCCATACTCCCCCTTTAATACTTGGGCCCATTTTGCATGTGTGAACCCACGCACCCACGTTAGCCTAGTATATTCACCACAAGTTGAGGAGCTCACCACTGTGCACCACGTGGGAGGAGCATGTCGCTAGCCGAAAGGACCATAAGCCCTGGTCCTATGGGATTTGGAAAAAAGTGCTAGAATCATTCTTCATTAGGAGTTCCTTGATGAGGGTAGGGGCTGTATTTGCAGCGTGATCCACTTTACCATTGAGTTTCCTTAGGACATGCAAGAGACCAATTTTATGAAAAGATTTAGATAGACTTTGAATTTTCTTGATCAGCTGTCGGATCTTCATCTGAGATGGTAATGAGTTGTTAGAGAGAGATTGGATTATTAATCTTGAATATATGAGAACTATCAACTCATTGATACCCTAGTTTCTGACTAGAAGGAGGACTTTCCAGAGGGCCAGCAATTTCGCTAGAAGGAGTAAGTCGTTTCCATTTTTCCATCCGTAGTGATGAGAACCCCTTTCCCCCTGCTGCCCCTTGTGATTATTTTAATATTCAAAGTACCCCTCCTTATATAGGAAAGTATAGCCAACATTCTCTATATTGGCCTTGAACTCAAGGGAATACATGTTTTCTAACGATGTCAATTTTGGCTGAAAATGAGGCTTTGAAAAATATCTAAATGGTGTAACTTAACCTAGAGGAAAGGAGGTGGCATCTCCACTAGTTATGGCACCATTGTCATTCACAAGGTAGATCCTTATATAAATCTTATTGCATTCCAAGAAATTCTTCAATTGTCCCCAAGAATGATCCTTTTCTAGTGAAAGGGGCTACAAACACAATGGAAAAGTGAATCTAAACTCATGTTTTAGTATTTATACTTGCTAGGAAATTGCATATGAAGCATTTGTTACACTTGAGTGGTGGGACTGATCTTAAGTTGATGATGTGTTATTAAGAACCAACCAACCAAATACCTTGGTATTCAAGAAGGGAAAGATTTTGTGTTATTACAGCATGTCTTACACATGGTTTTAACGTCATGGCTCCCTTTTTGGTAAGTTGCTCTAAAACTAGGTGTTTTGGCCATATCTCAGAATTGAGCTCTTTATATTTTTTTCCCATAATATTTTTCCATTTGAACATTTTCAATCCTTTCAACTTGATATACAAGTAATTAATATTGAATTAAATCGAGTAAGGTTTGATATTACAAATCTTTACCCATGTGTGTTTGTAAGTGGCTTGTAGCCTTTTTGAAAAATATTTTCAAACTTCCAAAGTGACCAATTTTGGCTTCTTTGTTGCACAATTCTGCTAATATGCATAGAGCCTTCTAGGCTATTCTCTTTTGTTCATGAAAGGATTAAACCACTTTGTTCGCTATCTGAACGAAAGGTCCAAAATTAAGATAGATTGTATCTTGAGATCCGATTCTCTTTTGGGGAAATCCAAACTTTAACTGTAGTTCTTTTCTCATTAACTATCAATCTTTGCAAATCAATTTTTTTTGAAAGCAACACCACTACCAACTATATTACAAATTCCTAATTTATGTTTATATGTGCTAGATGCGTATCATTTTGAATGCAATGTTGTACAATAATATGTTAAGATCGATTGCACTAATCACCCTAACAATCCATTCCATTGCTAAAAAAAAATTTGCTCCCTAGTTTCATATATAAATTAAATTGAGAATTAGGCCAACCTTCCTTGGAAAACTATAAATGTCACATGAGAACCATTGAATACTTCTAGTCATTGAATAATTCTCCATATGAATGATTGTCAAACAAATTATACAATAGTTATCCTTCTTGCAAGCGGTATGTATAAGGGAAACCATACTACAACAAAAATAGGATTTAGCGTCGGATTTAGTGCCGAATTTTAGTGTAATTTTTTACCAATTTTGGTGAACAATCTGGCGCTGAACCTGACGCTATTGTACAATTTCGTAAAATTCCTTTTATTGCGTCTTTTTTTTCGTCCTTTTTAACATCCATTTTTGCATCCATTTTTGCACCTAATTTTTTGCATCTTTTTCTACACCCTTATTTGCGCCAAATTTTGCATCTTTTTTTGTGTCCTTTGTTACATCCTTGTTTGCACCCAATTTGACGCTCAGTTTTGCATCCAATGTTGCATATTATTTTGCTCCTAGTTTTTTTATCAAGTCTTGCAACCAATTTTGCACCATGTTGTGCATCAAATTATGTGTCCAATTCTGCATCTAGCATTGCATCTAGGTTTGCATCCAATTTTGGGCCCAATAATGTGCCTAGTTTTGCATCTAGTTTTGCACCCAATTTTACTTATAATGTTGCATCCCATTTTTCATCTAATTTTGGATCTTGTTTTACGTCTTTTTTTGTATCCATGTGTGTGCCTAATGTTTCATCTCATTTTATGTCATATTTTGCATCTAGGTTTGCACCTAGTGTTACATCTTGGTTGATGTCTTTTTTTGCATCTATGTTTGAGCCCAATGTTGCACCCAGTGTTGCTCCCAGTGTTGTGCCTAGTTTTGCACCCATGTTTGTATCTAATATTGCATCTAGTTTTGTGTCCAATGTTGCATCCCATCTTGCATTTAATATTATGTCTAGTTTTACATCCAATGTTCCGTCCCATCTTACATCCAATATTGTGTCTCGTTTTAAGTCTTTGTTTGCGCCAAGCGTTGCTTCCATTTTTGCACCTGATGTTATGCCTTGTTTTATGTCCATCGATACACCATATTTTGTGTTCAATTTAACGTCCAATTTTACGTCTAGTTATGAGTCCAATTTTGCATCCATTTTTGCGTCTAGTTTCGCGCCTAGTATTGCATCTATTTTTTAGTCATTAATTGTTTCTAGTGTTGAGTCTCTTTTTGCATCCAATTTTTATTTTAGCGTGACATCCATTTTTGTGTCCACTTTTGCATCCACTTTTGTGTTTGGTGTGACGTCCACTTTTATATCATGTTTTGCATTTAGTGTTGTGTCTAATATTGCATCCATCTTGCACTACTACATTTTTTACCTTTAGAAATACATTGCAATATCATTAGGGCATGGAGGAATCGAACCACCAAGCTCCTGCTTGTAAGGCAAGCGCTCTTTCATTGAGATAGCACCCTTTAAGAATCGGGAAGAGGAGAAATATTGAAACATAGATTTCATCATTCATAATTATAATAAAAGACAATAATATCCAAATACAGTCATGCTTAAAATCCAATATATTTTTCCAAACACACTAATAAGCACAAAAATCTATCGTGATCAGGCAACAAATATCCTAAACAATTACACAATCTATTAAAGTGGTACACAAAATAACCTAAACTTGAGAAGGACAAATAATAAGGGATTTGTTTAAGAAATAGTTGTAGAATCCAATTAAGGATGTGTGGGTTGCTACATATTTTTTTCTATTCATTGATGATGTGATTTTGTTCAACAATGGGATGGTAAGAGAAGCACTCATGAATGGTTACTAAACGAATATGCCTACTATGTGCATCATATATGATCTAATGAAGATTTTAACAGTGAATACCAACAAGAGGATTTATATTATGTCATTATTTATAATCTAAAAATTAGTAAGATGTCAACAGAGAAAATCATCATCCCGGTTTCCACAATTGATAATTCCATAAGGAGGTAAATGAAGTTGAGGGTTTTCCTATCTTACTAATGATTATTCCATCAAGGATACTCATTTTACTGTGAATATGAATTTTTAGCCACAGAAAATGGTTGGATATTGGACAGTCTATGATGTGTCTATCCCATAGCAATATTCTAATTATGGTGGCCTCACTCAATCAATTGATTCACTACATATGTTGTAATATAGTAGAATCTTCCAAGAGTCACCATGGATAAGGCTAGCACTGCTCCTCCTGCAAAAACACCTGACTTCGCAACATAACAATAACCATTAATGGTCCTCATGTCTGCATTTTGTTGGTTATTTAGAGAAGTTCCAACCATAATTAACATAAAGAGATTACAAAAGTAATCACGTAAAATGACAAATGGTCAGGAGTTATGCTTACATCTAGAAACCTTAAAAAATCAAATAAGGTCAACAAAATCCATAAAAAATAATAATAGCTTGAAGGAAAATGTAAACTCCATCTGCACTGTAGCTTGATTTTCATACACACAAAATCTTTGAACCCTCTGATAAATACATCTAGCTAAAATGTGCCACTAAATATTTTTATGTGGAACACTTCTAGATTTTTTATTTTTCTTACGTATCAGCGATCATAATAATTTATTGGAGTTAAACAGAAAGTTGGATTTAGAGAATTAATGTAAAGCATGATAGGTATGGGTTCAGATATGACATAATTTACTATCCCTTAATAGCTAATATAGGTAAAACTCAACATGTAATAAAAGTTGGAAAAGCCAAGCTATCAATAAAAGCCTGACTGCAATTTATGGAGGGTGGATAAGAGAAACTCTCATACATGCAAAGAATTATATCTTATGCATGGATTAACTAAAAGAAGTTGGCAATTTATTGGGCATTGATAACAGGCCCTAGGTATCCCACGCCAAGAAGAAATAAGCATTTAAGGGCAAAGCCAAGCTATCAATAAAATCCTGACTGCAATTTATGGATGGAAAATAAGATTAACTCTCATACATGAAAAGAATTATATATTATGCATGGATTAACTGAAAGCAGTTGGAAGTTTATTAGGCATCGATAACATACCCTTGGTAGCCCACGCTAATGAAGAAATAAGCATTTACGGGTAGCTTAAAGGTTGTAAAAATGAAATTGAAAAGTGTTGAAGGTGGGTATTGATTAAGCACCTTTATGAAGGTGCGTAAATGTAGGGGCTAGTAGTAAAACAAAGAGAGGCTTATATGGGCCAGTAGTAAAAGAAAGAGAGGCTTCATAGTCACTGGGTACCTATGATATCTCTTACGATCCTACCACATTCATTCCTCTTACATACTCTCAATTATTTCAACTCAATGATTTCAATTAAGACCCTAACCAATGCAAATACCATATGTTTGTCAATTTTCTATGCTACAGCCATGGAGAAGAATCCAAACAGATCTTGTAGAAAGGGTTCAGTTGCTACAAGAATCTCATTTATTTTGTTCTTATTTTTTTGACTCAATACATGATATTCTTCTCCAATCAAATTATCTTTGTTAACCTATAATATAAGATATCTTCAAAACATCTCCTCCGGGTGGATCAACACTTTCAAACAGTATAGAAGATCTTCTTTCAAGGCTGCAATCTCATCGAGGATGTTCTCAGTCATCTAGGGCACAAGTGTGTTGAGCTTCTCTTTTATATTTACTTGCTCTAGGTGTTATTGATTTAGGTGGGAAAACCTATCAATGCAAAGGTAATGTTATCATTCTTCTTGATCATAATTTTACAAAACCTTGCTATTACTGTTTATTGCATCTATATCAGGTATGAAAATTGTCCTGTTATTTCTGCTTATTTGCTACATGAAATTTGAAATAGCGCATAAAATATGGTATAGGGAGAAACCTGGGCATGACAGTCTACTATATGAACATATATGTGCATTAATGTGAAAGAAGAAGAAAAGGTTTGAGTTTTGTAATTCCAATGAGCACAAGACATGGATTCTACTATAAAACATGGATGCAAAGATGGTAATCAACTGGATTTCAATCATTTTAATGGTATTCGGAGAAGCAAACCAAAAGGTTCTGGGTATGTTATATTTTCAACATAAGGGCGCCTATATTAATCCTATTTTCTGAATATGACTGAGGGATATGATCAGCAAAGGGAGAGCCATACTGGCACATGTTCACAACATTTATTCTATTGGAGGGCTCTACCATAAAATATATTTTTGGACCTATCAAATGACTGATTGATGGCAGTTTAACAAGGACACGTCGCTAGTAGAATTACACAGCGTTTTCATATCTGTTCTAGGAAATTGTGGCAAAAGTTAATACCACCTTGAGACCTACACTATTATGGGTATCCAAACCAGACTTTAGTACCTAAGTTTCTCTCCGGTTTAGCAACAATGAGTTTACTAGGATCCATTCTAAAGAATTCTTCCATATCAGTTACATTTGTAATCAAATTCTCTTCAATAGATAAGTCGATCTCCTTACTTGAGTTTATTTCTTTTACTAATCTTTCCATGTGCTTCAACAAAAATAGATCACTATACATGCATTTCTCTTCCATACAAGTAACTAAACAATTGAACATGATTCTACATTTATGATGTATACCTTCCAATATCCATTCATCCTTATCACACCACTCGATAAACTCTAAATAGTTGTGGTTCCAAAATATCTATATCCTCAAACCATTTCCTTGCCCGATAAAGTGAAAGAAGTAATATTTCTTACTGGAGGAAGATTTCATGAAAATCTATTTAATATTTTATGTGCTCTCTAGAATAACATAGGCACACCATTCTAGGTAACAACGACCATCATTCTGTATATGTAACAATGCCATGATGAATTTAAAGAAGAAAATAACAAGTTTATAGGAACAAACACAAAATACTCCATATGTTCATTAATACAAACTATAAAAAAAATATATACAATTCATAACTTAAATAAAAAGGAATTTTGATAATAAAAAAATTCTCCACCGAAGCATAGAAGTTACAGAATAGTATAATGGAGGGAAGAATCCATTGACAATTTTCTATATCTTCAGGAGATACAACAACCCTTAGGGCTCATGAGTCATGATAAAACTCTGCCTAAAGATTTAAAAACTCCAACAATCCCGTTTGCAAGTCTTTGGTCTTCACCTTTTATCTTCTTCAAATTATATATAGATACCTTCAATTCTATAACTTAACTTTATATTTACACTGTGAATAATATAATTGGAGTGATTGACACCTTAAGGATTAGGTGTCCTATTTTTCTTGAAAAAAAAGGATTTTATTTTGATACCTATCTTCCTTCCCAGCAGTTTTCCAACAACAATAATCCTTCAAGCATTTAACATTGTTTCTTTATTCAAGTGACATGCACCATAATGATGTTTTAAGTTAATATGGACACCAACAAAACATCAGCCTTAATACTTTCTATAAATATACTCTCAACTCCTTTTGAAAGAGAAGGCTCCAACCATCATGGAAACTAGTACATAAAGTTATTTTTGTTTGTTTGTTGGTTGTTGATAAAAATTATCCAAGACACTTCCTGTTGCAGTAAGCTGAGGTTTCCATCTTCTCAAATTGGAATTATATTTGGTTTGGTGATAACAAGGCTCAAAACGTCATCATGATTTTCTATTGATTGAGTAGACTCCTCAAGGCTTGGAACATGGCTACCCTTTATTTGAGGAATTTTACAACACCTTTAAACTTCAACCTTTCCTTTATTACTCTGGATGGTGGTGGGGTGTTTGTATTCCTCTTATTAAATTCTTTCCATTGCAAGTCTAGTTATAGTAACCTATTACATGTAAGCTAAACATTTTAAGTGAGCTAAACATTTTATGTTTTGGTCTGTTTTCCTAACAATTTTTTTTTTAAATATTTCATCTCCAGATTCCAACTCGTTTAGCCAAATCCATTCAAATAGACTATCATCAACTTTGGAATCCTTTACTCCTCTTGAAATCTGTTTTTAATTGAATGAAACAGTCCCACAAAAGGTTAATGAAAACAAAATTGATAAAATATTATGTGGAGATGCTTTGTAATTAAAGTTGTATGGCCAAACTGTTGCTTTAGATCCTTTAGTACAATGATAGGTATAATCATCTCTTCACATTTGGAAACCCAAAAAATATTCCAAGGATTTATTATTGGATATTAGTAAGGGATAAAACACTGTCATCTATTTTCCCTTCCCATGGCCAATGTGGAATGGATAAAATAGACCATAGCCTTGGAAGAAATATCCCCAAAAATAATCATGATAATACCTTTAAAACTTATGATATTTTTGTATAGGTTATGCTTTCTTCAACTCTACGTTTTTGGCCAAGCGGTTGTATGCACATGTAAGATACAAGATCTATCTTTAACCAATTATTGCATTTGTAGAGACAAGGGTTTCCTTAATTTTGAAATTGTTACCTTTATGTCGGCTCTACTTTTATCCTGATTTTCATATCACATTTTGAAGTTAAGAAATAAAAAACGAAACAACTTGAAAAACAAACACTAGTTGCGAGATACCTTTATCCCCAGACAGATTTATTCCACTTCAGTTTTCTCTATATCTTCCTCTGCCATCATTTTCACCTTTTCCACGGGGAGTGTTTTGATTTATGATGGATCTATCTATTCTGGTTATATTCTCAAAAAAAAATATCGAAAATTTTACATCCACTTCAAGCACCCTAATGCATCTTTTGCTTTGAAAATTTGCTTAACTTTATGCAAAATTATCTCCACAAAAAATATAGAAGAGGCAACGACCGACATTCCATGGGTGAACATGCAATGGGAAACCATGCAACAAGGATCTTAGAAAAAAAAAATTCAGGTTAAGGAACTCCTATTAAGGAGAAACAAGAATATTATTACAGGTTGTTCATTAAGTTGGTGACATGCTTATTCGAAAATAGAATAATGCCAGTTTGAAGAAAAAATGCACTCTGAAGAAAAAAAGCACCCTTTAAGAAAATTAAGCACTCCCATAGATCCTTGCAAAGATATAATACTGGAGTTAGAAACACTTTCATATGCAAAGCAAGGTTTTTCATGTCCATTAGATGTAACGAATTTCCTACCAATGTTTGAAAAAATATCTCCAAATAGAGCAATTTTTTCATGACCACTTGAAGACTCTACATCATTTACTCCCAGCCCGTCCTTGCTAGTAGTTGTCCATGACATACCCCCACCGGGCCTTGCTTTTACTCCTTCTGTATGCAGAAAACTTGCAATAGCTATTAGGTCCTCTAGCTAGTGATGCACCAGTGGAAATATAACAATTAGTTTAATATCCTTACTATTCTCACCAATTAAGGAAAAATTCTCTAAACTAAAGTTATAGGACAAAGTAGTCGAAGATAAGCCTACAACCTGGTCTCCTTTATGATCCCTAACTTGTTTATTTCCAATGAAGTTTTTGACACCTTAAAGAACAATGGATAGTTAAGCACAGAAACTTCTCTTCGATATGATATGCTAGATCAATGGGGTATATAGTTCTTTGGGGTATCAAATAGGTGGATTCATTCCCCTTGGCTTTGTATCCTTACTCCCTCGGGCTGTAGTGCCTAATACCTCCTCTCATGTTTCCTGGGGAATTCCTTTTTTTCTCCGATACTGGACTATGCTTGATGGCACTAATGCATAAATTTAACACCCATCCCATTGGGTCGTAGTATCCCAAGCAAATTCCTAAATCTTAATGATATTGTCATCCTTGTAAACCAAAGGAATCTTCTGAACTATATTATGTCTCTCATACCTACACACTCTTCCATCCAATATGTCCAATAGAGTATCACGAACAAATGTGCGGATCTTCTAAAAAAATGGTATCATCCAAAATCGTAACATGAACAAATAGGAAGAAAGTTTCCAATATAAGTGACAGTTTGTGATCTAGATTGTTATCCACATCGACAGGACCATGATTGACAGTTTGAAACTTCATCTTGAATAAGCCACTACAAATGATAATAATGTAAAAGTTATGAAAAATATCTTCCCTCTACTAGCCAAAATGCTTTTAGTTGACAGGAAATCTCAAATGCATGTAAAATGAAAAAGGAAAAAGCGTAGAGCATAGAAATTACCAATAAAACTTTTCTGATTGGAATATTTGGCCTCTGCGAGCTTCTTCTCCATATATTCCAGCGTCTTGATCTCCCATTGAAGGTGTTGGCTGGTGAAGAGAGCCCCCAGCCCATGCCTAACACATGCTCCCAAGTGTCTGCACAACCCAAGGGCATAATTGAGGAACTAAATAGATCGGTCATATTCCACTCAAATAAAGCCTACAAATTGCACATTGCAGTGATTGGGAAACTCTACAATATCTGATCATTAAGAAGATAATAATCTAGGAAATGTTTTTCAAAATTTAACTAGCGAGAAAATGAAAAGGGCACTACCTTGCAAGAATTAGAAAACTACATCGAGCGAACAAAAAATGAGTGACCTGGTTGAGTGATCCATAGAATGCATGTGAGCATATCAGTGGATCAATTGAGATAGAAACTTACAAGGGTTCAATTCATGGTTTTTTCCTTTCGACTCTCTTTCAACACGTAGAGGCGGGAAAATGTGCACTATTTGCTCACACATGAGTCAAATTAAATTCAAATTAAATTTAGTAAAATAACTTTTAAAAAGAAATTTGTGATGCTTTTATACCAACTATATTATGTGATCGGATTAAATTATTGACATGAATAAGTTAATAGGAGATAATGCTTATGAATAATGTATAGTTTGGACAAATTTGGACGGTATATTTTTATTAGTTTGAATTGTATATCAAAATTTTAAAAATAAAAAGTAAAGTAATAGTTTAAAAAAAAAATTAAATTAAAGATCAACTTTGAGAGCGTTTATGCATTCAAATATATTGTTTTAATATAATGGAGAGAAAAATCCAAAACCTTATGTGTTGGAGAAACCTTGTCCAAAAGCACAAATCTTAAGAAAGGAGCGACTTACCACATAGCCTCTCGTGAGATTAATGGGGTTCATGATTTTATTATTGGGATGAAAATTAAGTAGGAATCACCCTAAGGAGGGTAGTGAAAAAAAAGCTCCAAGCACATCAAAAGCCACACTGGATGTCTCTTCCTCAAACAAGATACACATGGTTCAATATACTAATTGCAAATAAGCTAGATTGAAAATTCAAGATAAAAATGCAAAAATGAAACCTCCACAGTACTTATTTGTAGGATACTCCTAAACATGTAAGATATTTGACAAGGCTCCACCAAAATAAAGTCGACATTAAAAACAAGACCTTAAGTTTAGTGCAACATGATTTCCCAAAACCAATGTATAGTGGTTGCATACATACTTCTAAAATTAAGGATGCTACTAGTAATTAGGGTTCACTTATAATACAATCAAATGCACTTCACTTATTAAAACATCAATCAAAATTCAACTCAAGCCTACCTTGGTGGTTACTAAATACACATAATAAAAAAGAAGAAAAATAATCTTGGATAAACTATAATAAGGAATAGTACAATACACTAATTATCATTGTTATCATCATATAATCACGTTGTCTTCATCATCATCACTTTCATCGTCAATAACATTATCATTATCATTGGAATCATCATGAACAACATTATAATTATCATTGGCATCTTCATTGTCATCCTCATCATCATCATCAATGACAACAACAACAACACCATCAGTCAATATCATTTTCATTGTCATTCTCATCATCATTGTCATTTATATCATTACCATCATCGTCATCATCATCATCATTGTCATGGTCATCATTAGCATCACAATCATCAATAACCATGATAAATATGATGTTGTCTATGACCAATATTGATGATGATGATGAAAATGATTATGATTAATATCGTCGAGGTCATGATTCATCATCATTAGCAGTAGTAGCAAAATGATCATCTCCGTCATAATTTCCATCATCATCATCATCATCATCATCATCATCATCATCATCATCAACATCATTATCATCGCCATCATCATGGACATCATCATCATCATTAATGGATTTGTTATCGTTGTCGTCATCCTTCATGTCATTGTTGGTGTTGATGACATAGACAACGACGACGGTGACGACCTAGATGACAAAAACAAATATAATGATGATGATGATGACAATGATGGAATTTTTATAATTGGGAAGCTTTACTAGGGTCATTGGCAGTGTCATCGTCTTGTCATTGTTATCATTATCATCATGACATGGTTTTTAAATAACTATTAGTAATTATAATCGTAGTATATTTAAACCCCTCCAAGCATTGAAATGTCTCCTTGAAAACCCAAAATTCCATTTCAATCAAATGGCCTAGTTTCAATCATTTTTTATCCTAAAATGTTGTTTCACACCAAATGGTGTCTATAGAGATTCACACTTTAAAGAGTGGTGCTTGTTGAATTTAACATAACCAAACTAGAGAGAAAGTAAGAGGAACATCTCATTTTCAGATGCTTTATCTTAGTATCCATTATTTGGACAAAGGGAGGTTTTACTACCTTCAACGAGACTTAGGTGGCTCCCTCTCCACATTCTATCATTGTCCAGAACAAATATGCCTACCTATTTTCATGACGGATATTTTCAAGCATAGATCACAATCCTTGTGTGGACCTCTCCAGCCAGATCCCATCTGGAGGATCACCTCTTTCTTCCATGTCAACTGTCTACTCAAGGAAGCAAACAACATACAGAGGCCTAGACCACTCCGAATTTCAAATCAGTGAGACATGGATTTCCTCTTGACACCCTCTCTAGATGGATCAACTAGCTTCCATAAATCTTCTAAGGAAATCATGTTTCAGATCCCAAGGCAGACATCAGTAGGATGGTAGACAAATCATCCATGGGAGGTCCCAAAGACAGACTCTCTATATGTAGGAAAACACTCCAAGTTTGGTCAAGCACACAATATTCCATTCAGAGTTTCTTCTAGAAGACCTTGGATGTTAGGGCCACACTCTAACCTAGGTATGTATAGTGGATGTACTTTCAAGTTTGGTTTACCTATTTGTCATTGTCATTATTTGGCATTGATAAAATTGTCAGGCACACAGAAGTTATATTGACAAAGGATTCTTATCCAAGGAAAAAAAATATGTCTAACATTGTGTGAGCTTGCAAACTACTTACTCTGTAAGACATTGGAGCTTGGATATCATGCACAGATTGTGGGCAAGGCACCCATATGATCCAGTGATCACTGTGTATTAAATGAGAAGATTAGGAATGTTTGTGACAATGTTGGGTGGATGATGGAGGAACTTGGGCACAATTCTGGTGATAACAATAATATAGTTGAAAATGGGCTGGAGGTTTTTACGTATAATATCTAATTGAACTTAGAGGTAGTTACATATCAGATGCTAATTGTGCTTTGAAATGATGATCAGAAGCTATAAATTTAGGAAGACGAGGTAGAGAGGACACTAAAGATCTGAATTGACAAATACTTTAGTGGAAGTTAGCTTTTGGAGTAAAATTCAAACTGTTAAGAACATGCTAAGAAAATGGTTTTTGATCAAAGATTCAATTGATCAAAACCTTAGGAAACTTAGAAGTGACCTATTTAACACAAAAACAAGAGTATTAATCCCAAGGATATACTATATCATCACCCACCAGTTTTGATTGAGGAGGAGAACCCATAACAAAATCCCATGGCCCCAGAACAACTCAATAGGGACAGAACAACTCAAAAAAACCTCATTATATAGTTTTAATTTCATATGTTGTCAACCTGGTTTTTCTGTCTGTTAAAGTTAAAGTTTTGAATCTCAGTCACGTAGTAGTCAACTCTTTGAACTTGTTAAAATATTTCTTGTAAATTCCAATAATTGTAGGATGACCACAAAATGTACGGTGTTAAGCCCTTTTTTTTTGTCTTCAGTATAAAGTATTTTAAGCTCTAAAATAGGAGACCTAGTTATGGAAGGATGATTATATATAAATAGTAACCTGTATTTTACTAAACAAAAAATAAATAATTAAACTGCAATCTAAACAACGCTGCAACAAGTTTCAATCATGGAAACAACTCAACATACACTAATACATAAATTAAAAAATGCATTCTTCCCTATATTAAACCCTAACAAATGTTTATAGGGCTCGGAATTTTTCTTACCTGGAGAAGCTGATGCTTGACGATGGCTTCTGAGATGAAAATACATGCTGCCACCAATGCCTCCTATTACAAGGAACCCATTATTGTCCCATTTATGCCCTACAGTAGGAGATGCACTCCCCATAATTAAGGGCCTTTTCCCATGAACCAGTTTTCAGGTCCATGAAATCCATCAGAAGAATGCACCTATGCATGATTATTATTAGAAACCTGATGTTAATGCCCTCCTCCTTCGATGAGACCACACATCATAGATTACCTCGAACTAGACGAGGCCTCAAGTTTCGTCGTGGTTTTTCCGCTGGTAACTACGGCTTAATACTGAACCTACGAATTTGTTGGTCTTTGCATACCCTCTCCAACTTTTAAAGCTTGGTAAAACCTCCGTATTGAAAATTACATTGTAAAAAACCTATCGTTGAAGGTTTAATGGTGAAAGTGTGGCCAAATCTTGCAAATCGAAGATCAACAAGTCGCCAAGAAAAGTGGAGCTTAAAATTATGAATATATCCAAAAGTCTTGAATGAATTTTTTCAGTAATGAAAAAAACATTGACCAAAAAATCCCAATGATGATTCTGGGATGATTTCTATATCGTTTCGTTGGTTTGTTTTAAGGTTTTGTTGTCCTCGTTGATGTTCAATGATGAAACGAGTTTAAGGCATTCCTGTGGTTAAATTAATAAGACTTTTTTTCAAAGTGAATGTCATTAAATATAAATTTTTATATCTATTATTATATTATTAATGGTTGAAAATCAACCCTACTTGGCCTACGTAGTTGAGAAAAAGGGAGGCAATATTCTTCAACAAGGTTCAATTTGCTCCAAGTTCTCTTCGAAAAAGGTCATTGCTCTGCAATGTAGGTGATAGACAAAATGTATGGATCTTAATACATTTTTATTTTGCATTAAATTTAAAGGAAGTATCTAAAAATTTCAGGCTCATTTCAAAGTTATTAATGAGCGATACCTTCCACTTTGTGTAGGTTTCCTTTCAAAACTTTCGTAAGGGAGAGTGAGAGTAATAGGTTTGTCTAGGGATGCGGGAGAGGAGAAACAATGTAGCATATTAGAAGGAGACAACATAGCTTATTGGAAGGTTCAGTGTTATGTTTTCTCTTTGTACTATATTTATGCACTGATAGTAATCTTGAGAAAGGGATTGTAGGAGGGTAAAGCAAGCTCACCAAAATGGATCATGTAACTTTGATAAGTTATTGGCCTTTTAAATTGTCATTTAAGAGGTAGAGAAGAAGCTACAGAATGCTGGTTGGAAAGTTTTTTCCCCATATATGGAGCTATAGAATAAGAAGTGGGGTGGCCCACCCAAAAATGATAAGAGGTGTTTACCATTTGTATTGGGTTTGATCCTTGGTGTTGGTAAGTGTTTGGTTATATGCCTTTTCTACTTATTTTTGTTTGCCAATATGTCATTTTTTTTGGACACTTGAAACTTTATTAAATATTTTAAATAGTTATAAATACTTTGTATTGATGTTTGCCATGGCCACCCCAAAGCTATTTTTTCTACCAAAAAATACCATATGTGTGTGTGTAGAGAGAGAGAGAGAGAGAGAGAGAGAGAGAGAGAGAGGTCAATGTATCTCCTTTATGAGATTTCAAGGCCTATAGGGGTTTAACGCAAGGTTATTCAATGTCTCATTTCCTCTTCCTTATGGTAGCTAAGGGCCTAAATAGAATGATGACTACAACCAAGAGATCAGGTGCAATCAAGTGGCTTAGGGTATCTCCCTAATTGATTTTGTTGTTCGTGGATGATATTATAATCTTCAGTGAAGATTCAACTAGAGAATGGAGAAGAATTAAAGGGATTTTGGAAATTTGAGAATATGTTAGTGGAAGTATAAAGGTCTAGAGACTGGATTGGTGAAGGAGGATTATTTAACCATGTCGCAATCACTAGTAGAAAATGAGAAATTAATGACTAAAAAATGACTAAAATCAAGCTATAAACGACTATTTTTGAGTCGGTGACTAATAGTAGCAAATTTCCACTATCTTATAGCTAGTCATATTTCACTAGTCATTAATAGCTTGACTTAGTAGTCATTTATTTAGTCATTGATAGTAAATGCTTTAGTCATTGATTTAGTCATTGATAGTTAATGATTTAGTAATTGATTTAGTCACTGTGTGAGTCACTGATTTAGTCGCTGATTTATTCACTGATTGCAACCATTAATGACCAAATATACGACTAAATAAACTACTAGATGTTGACATATTAATGACTAAGCTAAATACGACTAAGATACATAAAATTAGCTACTAATAGTCGTATATATGCGAATTTAGTCATTTTTGTAGTCACAAATTTATGATAGGGCACGGAGGAATCGAACCACCAACCTCCTGCCTATAATTAGGCAGGCGCTCTACCATTGAGCTAGCACCCTTTAAGAAGTTGTTATTACTTGAAAATGATGATATTCAAACAAAATTATTATAGATATCAATCTACAAACTACATAATTATTACTATTACAACTTACTAGTAACTAGTATTTATGATAAACTAATTCCTGAGAGCTATGTACAATTTTCCCTGTAACTAAATCTAATAAAAATACTACAAATGCTCTTACCAAAGAGATTTAGTGATAAGTACCTCTTCCCATTCTTCATCACTATCATTCTCATAGTCCAAATAAGAGTCCTTCTTGAAAGGATTTCGAAGC
The DNA here is from genome assembly GCA_001517045.1 of Pseudotsuga menziesii. Classification (NCBI taxonomy): domain Eukaryota; kingdom Viridiplantae; phylum Streptophyta; class Pinopsida; order Pinales; family Pinaceae; genus Pseudotsuga; species Pseudotsuga menziesii. Next base: position 94,259 of record LPNX010897198.1, on the reverse strand, counting down.
CCAATGCCATCACTGTATAAAAAACAAAGAGTCAAAAACAAAATTTTCCCTCTTGCCTACTACAATATTAAGAATCCATGAGCTTGAAGGTGTTTCAGATGTTCCTCATCATGGGCTATCAAAATTAAAAAAAAACCTGTTTCTTTGATAATTAATAAACTTAAAATTATGCAAAGTATATTCACCTTTTCTTTGAGAAGGTTCCATAATAAGCAGGTCTATGGTTGTGATCAAACTGCAAAAGGTTTTTTCTCTTATTGTGAAGCCTATTTTATTGTGAAGCCTATTTTATCTTTAAATCAAGTGATAAACATTCTAAGATCCAGGCAGATTTAGAAACTTATTGCTAATGGAGACTCGACGACTATCATTTGCAAAATTAGAGACTTGACTCCCTATGCACCGTAATGTCATGCAAAAATGATCTCTAGACCTAGAATTCAAAGAATTTCAAGTATTTTGGCTTGGGGAATTGCAAGTATTGCAAATATTTAGCATTGAATCATTTAATGTTTCAAATTTACCATTTTGTATGGAGGAGTTATGCTTTGTGAATCATTATTCCTTGGCTATAAGGGCACCTAATAGTGGATTCAATAATTAAACTTGGATTGTACCTGATCAATATCTAAAGCTATGTCATCCAAAGCCAGTACTGCACTCTGCAAACACATCACAACAAAGAAAGATAATCAGAAAAATAGAAAGGGAAAAGAGTTGCATATTGCTTTATGGATTTAACCCTTACATTTTTTCCAAGTAAACTCATTCATATAACCTACTTGGAATTCAGAACTACAAAATCTTAAAAATAAAATAGTGGAATAGAACTTAGAAAATAACATCCTGACAAACTATGTTGATAGTAAGGAACTACTAGATGGAAAGTTCCTATTCAAACAAATAAGACATTTAAACATTCCCCTCTCAGGTTGAGCAAAAAATTAAAATACATTGACATTGACAACTTATGAATTCAAGGTGCCTGGAGATCATGCGAGTATGAAAGAAAATAAGGCTAACATGGAACAAAACAAACATGCATATTCAGGTATGAAATATCAAGGACAAAAAGAAATTTCTAATTTTTTGCTAATATTACAAGTTACATGCTTATGCTGCCAACAGTCAACTAGTAAAGAAAATCTTGATTATAATCATAGAGAAGATTTCCAAGTTAAGATTCAGTTGGCATTGTCAACTATAAAATGATTACCAAATTACAAGCTACCAACTATCAAACCTTAAATAAACATAATTGCAACATGTATTCCATCACAGTGTTAAATCGCTTACCATTACATCCGGTAATGGAATTTTGACCTTGGTAGGCATAATTTCCCAGTTATTAGCCCTTCTTAAATCAATCTGCACACATCCATTATAACAAAATTTCTTATAACCTTAAAATAATACAAATTATTTTAATGTAAATTTATCCTGTCATGTCAGACCACAAATACTAGCAAAGCAAAGATTTCAACCTGTATAAATATCACAAAACTCTTCTAAAATAATATGTTTGCATTTCAAGTTGTGGAACTCCTCTCCTTGTTTATAGTGCTCAGGATTCTAATGAGTTCATTGACCAGGATGACTTTGATGCATTTGTGCAACCTATAGGCAAATTTATAATTATGTGAAGGACTTGGGAGTTGGAGCCAATAACACCAGGGTGTGTGTATTTAAATCTCTCTAATATTCACTAACTTTAAAATACTAATTGCAGCAATTGAAGACTGATAGCTACCAATCAATAAGTGTATGGAATACATTACTATCACTTTTATGCATAATAGATTGATTTGTTTCTTAAATGAATTTAGCCATGAAATAAAACTTTTTCCAATGCCATACCCTTCACGCGTCTCAAAATCTAGCTATTTTTATATCCAAGGCACATTTAATTTTACCATAAATGTTTTCCAACAAAACATGTTTCAGAAGTCCAAACATTTATAGGTTAAGCATTTTACAAAAATAGAATCATGGAAAGGTCACAGAATCATCAACTTCTAAACTACGGTTTAATTCCCCATTTATCCTAGCACTTTTAGGGAACAAGCTTTAGACATGTATTGATCTTCAAGCATCATTATCTCACTCATTTAATCAACATATAACATTAAACTATACAAAAAGAGAGAAAAAAAACTGTTACGTATGCATACATGTTTATGCAGGTAGGTGGTCAAGTGTGTGTATCCTCTATAAGAGAGGAAAGACCTCTCTATAGATCTGTCCATGAACATTTTTTATATTGTTTCCGAGGATATATAATATTATAAGTTTGTGTGCTTTACTGAAGCTTCAGTAATTTATAATCACTGAAAACCCAAAATTATTAAAAAGAGAAGGGGAAAAGTTAATTACATAAAAAAGGAGCAAGTAAAACGGAAAGAATTGCAGTATTGCCAATCACTTCGACAATGCCACCTTGGATGTATCTTCTCATCAAGAGAGAAAATATTTTAAACACACTCAGATTCAAGGAATGCCGGATTTTTTATTACATGAAAATAAGAAAGAAAATGTGGAGGAACAATTCATTGAGCCTTATGAGGATTGTGTTGCTGTGGAGGAATTAAGTGGAGTCTCAGGAAAAGGTGCCCAGGTGGCTATTGTAGGAGCGACAATCAGAGGAACCCTAGAATATTTGTTAGATGAGAGTAATCAGACACATTCAGTTGTTTCACCTGAGCATACTATTCTGGCAGACATCGAGTAAATGCCAGATTTGTTTCACCTTTTCACTTTTTCATACAACTAGTTATTGATCATTCTATATATTATTGATATACTTTTTCCACTGCTAGAAACTATCAAAGTCTTGAGTTTTTATTGATTATTGGAATACATACAGAGTGCTACTATGGCAAGCAAAGTATCTATTCTGGGATCTAAGTTCAACAAGCTAAGCACACTCTATACTAGTTGAGTTTCTTCGATTTTAATGAGAGTGGTGTCCCTAAGTGGGCATAAATAATTGACCTAAATGGAAGATAAATTGATGTTGAAATAGATTTTATGCTTCTCACACAATTTAGTATTTCTTCTTCTCACACAATTTAGAGTTTCTTCTTGTGTGATGACAAATTATTTTTTTGGCTTGTGTGATGACAAGGAGGGAGTCCCCAACAAGTAAGATGTTTTGAGTATTGAGGAAGACAATAAAATCTATGCCCATGGTAGAGCATATTGTTCTGCCAGATTATTAGTGGGTATTCTCAAACCCCATTCTTATGTTAGTATGGTGTTTCCTCTGGTTGACAAGTGCATTATTGATTTTCAAATTTCTACATATTTTCTAGGCTCCATGAGTATTAAGTCATTAGAGAAGAAATCAAAATAGGCATGTATTGTTTGATACTTCCTTTGTAGTTTCCTTTAATTGGATGTCATTTAAAATGAGTAAATGGTTTGTCTATATGGTATACTTTTTGACAATCATTTTTCCTTACATTGTTTGTGCTCTTGGACCCTGAAATGACCTAATAAATAATAAAAATAAACCTTTATTGTTTAATATGTTGAGTTTCATGGTTGTATCCTATAGGTGCACACTTAATTCCTCCCATTCATGTATTTCCTGAAAAATTTATGGAAGAATTAGAATGTTACCTTTTACTCCAAGATGAAAGAAACAATACACTTCTGGCTCTACAACTCCCAAGATTTCCTTGACTTGCTTCATCAGATAAACATCCTGGACTAAATATGTCAGTCTGTGATGTCTCTATTTGTTTCAGGTTTATTTTTAGGAGTCTTCCTAATGACATTATAGATATACTTGATAAAGAGACTTCCAAGGGCAAGTAAGATTTATCCTCTAAAAGAGTGGCATTCCAGTAATCCAGAAATCTAAGTAACTACACTGGGAACAACCTCATGTTTATGTAATCATAATGGTAGTTTGTTACTCTTTTAAAATGTCACAAGGAACTTACAACGGTAACTCAATTGGTTTATTGAAACCATAGCCTTGTAGTTTATGTAAAATGTTTTTGAAATTAAGGATATCTATTTTTCGATTAAAAAAAGTGTGTTCACCAAATATTAAATAAATCACCATACCTGAGAGAACTCATCAACAAGAAGTTGAGGGCTGCACCATGTTGTGGTGAATGCCTCAATAGAAAATCTTGCAAATAGATCATGTAAAATAGTGAACCCATCATGAACATATGTTGGTATAACACGAAGCATCAGTCCATAAACTGCACTAGCAAGTGTAGCCATTTCCTCTATCCCTATTGTCCATAACTCATCCACGAAAACAGACAATGAGTTTTTCGTAGTTGATTCTCTTGCAGTAGATGCAGCATTGGTTGCTTCAATTACAACTGCACTACCTTTCTTCTTTAGACCATGTGATGAGCTTTGCTTTAATGGTATATGTTGAAACAGGAAATCCAACAATTTTGAAGGACTGTCGAAATCTTGTACATATTGTACCATTCTTTCCCTTACTCCTGATAGAGAAGGCACTGCTTGAAGATGAGTAAAGCTAAATGACCATGCTAACAGATATTAGACCTACAAATGTACAATATAATACACATGAGAGACATAAATGACAAACCTACTGCATATCAAAGGTAACATTTGAAACCCAACTTGAACAAATTTGTGTTGCAGTAAAATTTTCAGTTAAGGTACATCACACTTGCATTACCTGATTATTTGCAGTTAAATGGATTTCAAAAATCTCCAATGGTGGTGTCTGAAGAACACAATGAATCTCATCCCTAACAAAATATGGTTCTTCTGAAGATGAATCAATGTGTGTAGTTTGATCAATCTCTCCATTTTGTGCAATGCTTTCCTTTGATTGAGAGATAAGAACTTTTTTGATTCCAAAAGGATGAACTAAATCAGTTGAAAGAAAATTATAGGCATATCGTTGCAAGCTGAAATAGGATGAAATGAAAATATAATAGCATACAAAGCATTTATTCCTCCTTTTCCTAGTCCCCACAAGTCAGCTGCATGCACTAATGCGTCCATTTCTTGATATGGAGCACCGAGCACAATAGTAGCAACATTTTCCCAGAAGTGAACATCAGGCTATCGTGATAGTTCTATTATAGCTCCAACGGCCTCTCCTGCACAAGATCTTGATGGAATTGATTCAGCTATACCTGTAGCAAAAAATATCCAAATAATGTCTTCAAAAGCACGGGCTTCTGCTCTTTCCTAGTTGACATCCTTTAAGGAGTTCAACGAACTAGTCATTTCTGCTCTGTCTAGATTGTGAAGTCCAAATAGAAGACAAAAAATGAAAACAATTGTTTATGCCATATCCATTGGACAATCCCTGAACCTATTAACTGCATTTTCTATTAACTCTATTGTAAGATCAACTTATGTTCTTGTAGAAACATTGATATTCTTCACAACATCATGAATGCCCTCTGCCAATTCCTCCATGTGGCCAAATACTGACTCTAGCCATTTGCGCAGCTGAGAAAGTACAAAAACCCATTAATTTTCCCCAAATTCTTTCCAACAATACCCAATATTAACTGGCATTAATTGAGCCAGACTCAGTTCTTTGGCTTGTTCCCATCTTATATCTCTACTTGACAATGTAGCCAAGGAGGCCAAGAGCAGTTTTCTTTCTTGTGTACTTGTGTCATCGGCAGACGTCATCCTTAAGGTTTCCATCCCACCAAATAAACTCAATGGAAAACAGGACACTGCCACACGAACCCATTCTTATACATATGCAACATACAAGAGAAAAATATTATGGTGGCAATGTCTAATTTCCAGGAAAACAAGCAATAGATTACCCTTAATATGATAAAATAACTCATAGAAAATCTCCTCAATTTCATACATGTAGCCAATCAAATTAACAATAATTTGTAAATAAAAGTTTCAGTTCACCTAACTGCTCCATTTGACATAAGATTAAGGGTGGTCCCAAAATATCTTTTTGTAGCCACTGGCATGTGCCCTCTTTCATGTTTCCTATATTCACTTCTACCAAAGAAAAGTCTTGATTGATTTCCTCTTAGTTCCCAATTCTCTTCGGCGCCATTAGAACAAGGATTTGAAAAATATGTGGTATAATCTTTGTAAATCTATTGACAGTAGATGCATTTTGAAACTCCCTTTTCAGGAAATAATGTAGTAAGCGGGAATTATTTGCCTTTGTCCAAACACTACTATCATTTAACAACACTGCAAGTAACATCACCAAATCCCGTAAGAATGGTTCCTCAATCTTATCCACTTCATTATCAAAGATAATCCAGGAATTTAGAGGGGAGGATTTACCCAAAGTGATACCTTTTAATGCCCCTACAAACAATATATTAATGATAGAGTTCACCATAATTTTTTGAGTATAACTTTGGTATCATTTTTCACATTCACATAAGAATGGCAAGAGATATTGCACTGCATTACCTGCTGGCCACTTCCATGTGCATAAAACCTCTATTTCACACCATATTCTACAAGAATAAATTTCATTGCAAATTGTAATGCTCATGTTCTCCATTGTGATGTGTGAAGTCTTCATCAGTGAACCAAACAACAATTTATCTTTTCCAAGTGCCAAACCAATCCTGTCCACGAAAATTAGAAATATCGTATGCATATTTTTCTGCAAGTAAGTCCACAAATTAATCATGAGTATAGACTCCAGCCTCCGACTACATTTGAAAGGATTGAATGTTATTCTAAAGGAAACTCATGAGCTTTGAGAAAAAGATACCTTACAGGAAATGCTAAAGTTGTAAGTACATTTCTTTTAATATTTCATTTTTTAGCTATGACACATTTTTCAGACATTCTAGGACATAGTGATGTATGATGATCAGAGAAATGATGATGTGAGTACCTTCATTGCTCCTAAAAAGACATGACTATAATTTTCAATGTAGACATATTTCTAGACAAATATTAGTCTAATAATCCAATCTCTTCAACTCCAAAGATGGCTTGAAATTGTAAAAGGACGAATCAAGGTTGCAAGAGCATTGTATTGGAGCAGAAGAGGAAAAGAGAGTGGGAGTTCCTGGAGAACCATTTCCATAAAAACCACATGAGTGGGGCATCCCAAGGTTAGATAAACCAGTTGTGAATGTTTTTGGCCATTTGGCATTGCCGTGTCCCTTTCTTGAGATGGTGTTACAAGCACAACGTAGCAACATTTTCCCATAAGTGAACATCAGGATTGCATCATAGTGCTATTACAGCTCTAACGGCCTCTCCTGCACAATAGCTTGATGCAATTGATTTAGATATACTTGTAGCAAAAAAATCTGGAGAACGTCTTCAAAAGCATGGGTTTCTGCTCTTTCCTAGTTGACATCCTTTAAGGAGTTCAACCAACTGGGCATTTCTGCTCTGTCTAGAATGTGAAGTCCAAACAGAAGATAGAAAATGAAAACAATTTTTTCTACCATATCCATTGGACAATCCCTGGAGCTATTGGAGCAGAAGAGGGAACGAGAGTGGGAGTTCCTGGAGAACCATTTCACCAAAAACCACACGAGTGGGGCATCCCAAGGTTAGCTAAACTAGTTGTGAATGTTTTTGGCCATTTGGCCATGTCTAGATTGTGAAGTCCAAATAAAAGATAGAAAATGAAAACAGTTGTTTCTGCCATATCCATTGGACATTCCCTGGACCTATTAATTGCATTTTCTAATAAATCTATTGTAATATCAAGTTATTTTCTTGTAGAAACATTGATATTCTTCACAACATCATGAATTCCCTCTGCCAATTCCTCCATTTGGCCAACTACTGACTCTAGCCATTTCCGCAGCTTCTTCCAATCACGGTAGAGATTATATCTAGACCAGCCAATTGCTCCTCTTGTAACCTTACTAACTATAGATAGGGGGATGCCCTGTCCTTCTTCCAAAGCACGTCTTATTTCTACAAATGGCTCCATTGGAAGTTCTCCCGAGTAACTCATAGTAAATTCTTGAAAAATCTGAAAATCAGTCACAAGAAAACTCATTACATTGACAAAATATTGAAATTAATAAAGTAACCAAAAAGGGAAGACATGCACGCATTTCCAAAAGGAAAATTTTTTGCTAAAAACAAATTTCTCTTAAAGTTACTTTATTAATAGTTAAAACTACTGTCTATCATGAAGTTGATTGAATTCGTAACATCGTACTATACGATGATAACCTTACTGTGTATTTTAATAAAATTATTGCAACACAATTTGTAAGAAAAATAATTCATCTTTAAGAGTTGAATATAACAATGTGTTTAAAGGACCCTGAGGACCCCTAAGCCATATAAGGCAACATTACCGTTATCATGGTTAAAAAGAAAAAAATCATACCACTTCAGGCCCGGGGAATCTTATGCTTCTGATGAAAGCCTAAGCAAGTGGAAGGTGAATGTTAATGACCATTATATAAGGCTTCAAACCATGTTGACTGTCAACTAATGCCATATCCATGTGACCATCTCTAGCTTTGTGGCCAACAGTAAAGGGTATAAATGACCCCTAAAATTGAAGTGTAATAGAAAACAAAAGGTCACCAAAACTGAGAAGCCTATGGGACTACACGTTTCTGATCCATAACTTCATAAGCGATGCATAGGACTAAAACAATGATTAATCTTGTCGTATTTTATTCAATAATTGTGCTCTTTTATGGTAATTGAAGCTTATACCTTATTAGGTTTGCAAATCTACAAATCCTGGGGTATTACTCATATTAAAATTTAAAAGGAAATTACCAATAGACACTGATTGGTTATGTCGGATTATTATTGCCGTCTGGATGGGATGAATAAATGGATTCTTACTTGGCTATTGTAAAATATAATTTCACCATATGACATTCTTTAGACAGTTCAGGCTCCAGCGTATTAGCTTCTCAACTCGTCATATGCTTTACACATGGTAATCATGGAATCGTTACACTAATATCTACTAACACGTGGGTATGGAAAAGGACTACAGATTTCACTTCTAATCATAGTAGCAAGATTTGATTAAACTTGGTAATCATGGAATCATTACACTGATATCGTGATATTGAAAAGGACTACAGAATCCATATTGCACTTCTAATCATAGCAACAAGATTCGAATAAACTTGTTATGGAAAAGGACATTTCAAGTAAAGCACAACCTGTTCTCTTTGATTGGACAGGCATTAAATATCCTCAAGAATGGGAGTGTAAATACAATGAACTCCGAAACACTGAAGCTCTACAAGCCGCTTTAAAAAAGCATCCCATAACCTTTGACTGACAAAACAGTTCCTTCCGGTTACCTAAAGTTACGCCATTTCCAAGATTTTCCCTTGCGGATGTAAATCCTTCTTTGTCTCGTTCTGCATCTACCTCCTCTTATGCAGTCAACAGAAAAATCTCCTCCACTCCTTCTGCTCTAGAGCCCAACTCTTCAGATTCATTCACTGGTCTACATGACACAGAACACAAAGGTCAGCATACAGATTGTCCAGCTTGTCGAAGGACAATAGAAAAACTCGGGCGTCACATGAAATTGCCCCAAGTAGGTATGTTTTCTCTTCCTAGAGAAAATGAATCCTACGAAGTGGAAAGGGATGGCCGAAAATCATACTTTCTAGGTAGAAATCTACCTAATATCCCTTTTAGACAATATACTCCAGATGGTTTATCTAAAAGAGAATATCTACCTCAGAAAATAGTAGAGGTTGGTGAAATGCCATCTGATGAGATCAGATTAAGCAATTGGGGAAACCTGCAGCAATGTATGACTGCCAAAAACTTGGATGATATGGCCCAAGACATTCTAAGCCTGAAAGCAAGCATGCAGGAAGAAAAAGAAAGAATAGCCAAAGTAAGTGCAAAGGTGGAACTTGTTCAACATTTGCTTGTTGACTCCGAAGCCATTAAAAAGATGATAACAAGAGCTTCTAAAAATATTCTTACTCGTATAAGTAAGATAGAAGAGTTATCGAAAAGAGCATCTTCTCTGGGTTCTAAAGTTATAAAACCAAGCCCTGCCATTCTAGCTCTAGCTGCTGAAGGTTATAAAAGAAAAGATAAAGTTAATCTAGAATGCAGTATGTCATTTGGGATGATGACTACTGATGAGATAGATCAAAGACCAGAATTTGATTTTGGTCAGTCATAGAGAGAATTTGTTTCTCTTACCAGATGGGTAACTGCAATAAAGAGTCTTCCTCCTACCATATCAGAGGAGACCATTCAAAAAGTCTTAAGTCTAATTTTTGTAGAACCTGAGCCAGAACCTGTTCTCAATTCCGTGCAAACCGAATTACCTCAGTCTGATCTAGAGTCTATTGACTTAAGCATGTTAAGTACAAATGTGGTAGGATCTTCTTCTGGTACTAAAACAGAACCCTCTTTCGATGAGCACATGTAAGAAAGAGAATCTACCCAAGGTCCTCGTATCCCATTAAATTTTAGTACCCATACTTTTAATAATATCATCTCTCAGATGCCTGATCACCCCATCCTGAATATTGGCTGTCAGTCCAGAGATGTAATCCATGATTCCTTAAATTTACTATTTCATTGGACCCTGTCAAAGAAAGCCCAAAACCCAGAAATTTCAGGCCAACAAATTGCTACACTATTGATTACTAGCCTTACGGGATTGGCCAATGAATGGTGGATATGGTTGCCTCAAAGAGTGCGTGATGATATTCTAAATTCTGATGATGCAGATCAGCAATTACTCAAATCCTTGGCAACACAGTTCCATGGTGGTGATGACGATGATGATGCAGATCATCTTGGCTCCCTTTTTATGTCTGCTATGCTTTGTGACTTATCACTTGCCGATGAATATTTTTGCTATATGCAAAAGCTGCTCATCAGAGCAGGTAAAGAAAGTGACCCGGCATACCTCAAACATTACCTGCGAAGCTTCCCAGGTCATGTTCCCGATGCCGTGGAAAAATACCTGAAAGATAAAAATCTTAATTATCAGAATTTATCAATCGCTCAGCTTCATCATCACATCAAAGAAACATGGCAAGAACATTTCCTAGAAAAAAGGATTGACAAAGATTTCAAAAGACATCAGAATATGTATACCCCTTCATTCTGCAAGAAGGTGGCACAAATGCCTGATTGGGGATGTGGTCCCCACAATCGTGGTCATCTTAATAAAAAATGCTAGTGTTCAGATAAGCATAAGAAAAATATTTTCTTTACTAGTGATCCAAGATATCACTATCCTGATAAACCCTCAAATTTTACCAGGAAAAGGCCAAAGTATCGAAAATATCAAAAACATCAAAAACCGCCTCCTCGTCGGAAAAAGTACATCACGAAACGGAGGAAACCCGTAGATAAAGAATATTGTTTTCTCTACGGAACTAAAGGCCATTGGTAAAACAAGTGCCCTAAAAAGAAAGCGAAGCCCCATCTTGCTGCTTTCTGTGCTTCTGTGCAACCTCAATGGTGGAGGTATTCCTCTCCTTCTCAGCCTCCTACTGGTGATTTCCTTTTTCTCCCCTCGGATTCCAATACTGAATCTGATTTTGATGATCTTCCCGATCTTAATAAATTTGGTCCCTCTTCATCCTCTTCCTCTGATCTGTCTGAGTCTGCTTCTGATACTGATGCTTCGGAGGCTCCAAATTTGGGGGGGTATGCTATGCCCAGTTCTCCCACTCCTTCTATTTCCTCTTCTGTACATACTTTTCAGCCTCCTGATTTTGACTTTTCCTTGTACATGCTTTCTATTCCAAAGCATTATTATCTAGAAAAACAGATAGCTGCAATTGACTTAGCGTTTGCTGAAACTCAGCCATATCAGTACCAGTTACAAGAAAGGCTAAGAACAGAAAAAGATCTGCTGCTAGAACAAATGAAAGGCAAACAAAAAGTAGCTGAGACACCGAAAGATAGCATTTCTCAGAAAGTAGTTAGGTTCCATGAGCCAGTGTCTGTCTATAAGGCTTATCCAGATAAGCATGAAAGCAGACAACAATATAGACTCTCAACGAGAGAAACTTTGAGATCTATGGTAAAGGAAAAGCAGCAATAGATCAAGCAGCTTTATACAGAGATTGGTGAACTTAGAGACCATATAAAGATACTCGACGCTGAAGAAGAAGTCAATAAGTTCATTAAAGGAGCTTTAGACAAAGAAGTAGAAATTGTAAGTACTCCTGATGACCTTGACCAGCCTGTAAATACCCAGCCAAGCTTATTTCTTATGTCAGGTCCAAAATTGTACATAAAGATCCATTTTGATTTACAAGAGTTCAAGCCCTACACTCTTTCCTGTCAGATTGATTCTGGTTGTCAGGTCAATCTCGCAAAAGGTTCTGCACTACCCTTTTACTACTGGGAAAAGACATTTGGCAGTGGAACTGCATTTCATGGCACGACAGTACCAATAAGGGGTAAAGCTGAAATTGTTCCATTCATATTCGGCAAAGCTTAGAGTAAGCTAACATTCTACAGACTGGATGAATTAAAAGATGACTGCTTACTAGGTCCTGATTTCTTACATCAAGTCAGTCCCTATACAGTAGATCATTACGAGATGACTTTCACTTGCTACATCAATAAGAGGAAAGTAATTCTTCCTTTGTCATTTCACAGTGAAGTCAAATGTTTAAGCACATAGAACCAGAAGATGCTAGTATTCCTCAGCTAGCAAAGATGGAAAGAGCAATAGCTTATTTAGAAACACATGGTGAGAAAATGTTAAGAGAAATTTCTGATAAGCTTAGAAAGGATTGTTGTTCTGACAGCCCTAATGCATTCTGGAAGCGAGAAAAGTATTTTGTTATTCTTCCTTATGATCCGATCCAGAAAATCAAACCTATGAAGGCCTCTGCAAGAATTATGACTCCTTCAGAAAGGAAATTCTACGAAAAGGAAATTGCAGAGCTACTAGAAAAAGGACTCATTGAACCTTCAAAAATTCCTTGGCCATGCCATGCCTTTGTAGTTAACAAACATTCAGAACAAAAAAGAGGAAATCCTAGGTTAGTGGTTAACTTCAAGCCACTAAATGTTGTACTTCATAAAGTCAGGTATCCGTTACCTGATAAAGCCAGTTTATTGCAGCGCATAACAGGATGTAATATGTTTAGCAAGTTTGATTTGAAATCTAGTTTCTATCAGATTGGTATTGAAGCTAAGGATAGATTTAAAACTGCATTTTTTGTTCCACATGGTTGGTACCAGTGGAAAGTTCTCCCTTTCGGCATCAATAACACTTCATCTGAATTCCAAAAGCGAATGGAAGATATATTCAGAGATTATCTATGGATATTAGTTTTTATTGATGATATACTAATCTATTCCCACAGCCTGGAGGAGCATCTCAAACATCTGCAGATCTTTTATGATTTGGTATATAAGCATGGATTGGTTCTCTCTGAACCGAAAATGGAGATAGGAAAGACCGAGATTGAATTTCTTGGATTGAAGATAAATAAAGGAACGGTTGTGTTGCAAAATCACGTTCTTCAAAGATTTAGCAAATTTCCAAATGAAATTATAGATAAAACACAACTCCAGAGGTTCCTTGGTGCATTAAATTATATCAGACCATTTTATCAAGGACAGGCAGCAGATATTGTACTGCTTCAATGCAGATTAAGAAAGAATCTGCCTGCATGGTCTAGAGAAATGTCTGTAGTTGTTAAAAGAATTAAAGAAAGGGTTTTGAAGCTACCAACATTAACTTTGCCTACGGGTAAAGGGAATCTGATCATTGAAACAGATGCATCTGCCCATACATGGGGTGGATTTTTACTTGAAGCCATTGATCAGAGAGAGAATATCTGTGGCTACGGTTCGGGATCGTTCAAGAAAGATGAACTTAACTACCCCTCTAGCCATAAAGAAATATTGGCAGTCAAGAAGACTATACAAAATTTCATTCTCTTCCTTAAACCTGTCAAGTTTATTATCAGGACTGATTTAAAAATAATTCCTGGAATGCTGAAGAATGAAACTGTAATGGCAAAGAATAATAGTCGCATTTTAAAATGGTTTATATGGTTGTCAAATTTTGATTATGAAATTGTATATAAACCTGGCTATCTTAACTGCCTTGCTGATATGTTGACCAGGGAGTCAGCAGAAGATTTGAAAGAACTTCAGCCTGCACTAAACATGTTTGATCCGGGAGAATCCAGTTCAGGTCCTGCTCAAAGACAAATGAGAAGAGAACGGAAATCCAAAGAAGATGCAGCAAAGAAGTCTCAGACACATGAAGAATTGCTGCAAAAAGAAGGATTGTTTATCCTTCCCTGGGATGGTACATTACCTAGGAATGTTCGAATTGAATCCTTGGAGTATGCTTCAGTAGATGAAGCAAAAAGGTTTGTACAGTTAACAATGATAGAGCATATCCAGTCCTCTCCCTTGAAGCTGACTATCCTTGAACGATGGGAGAAAGAATCTTTCTTTAGCTTTGCAGATACCACCGGCAAACTCCGAGACTACCCAGAGGTGTGGACTGACTACGATGATACTGATCATCTCTGGTATATTGATCTTTGTGCATGAAATCTTACCTAGACATCTTATAATCTCATATTACAGTGCTGCAGAGAAAATGACACTGTTGTGATATTCGTCGATCCAGCTAATCTCAAAGCCAATGCCAAATGGTCGGGTTGGACAGATTTTTTCCTTGATAAGTTCTACCCTAGAACCGATTGGGAAAACCGCAGAGAAAAATTTATCCTTCATCTTAAAGCTGATATGGAGATTGCACACCAAAGGAACTTTGGTTTAAATTCAAGCTTCATTTTGAAGGAGGTTCCTATAGACCGCTTGAGTACCGTATGTATGTACAGCAAAAGGTAATATGGAGAAAGGTGGAAGGAGACCACATAGAGTCATGGGTAACTATTTGTGACATCCCTCTTGACTTCAGAGTTGAGTCAAAGTTCCGCGAAGAGTTCATTTGTGAACCACTAGAAGCCTTTCATGGTTCCGATATCCAGCGTTGTTTCTCTCCTTGGTTATATCCGTTACCTCCTGACATTGATGCTACAGATTCTCCAATCGAAGATGCTCAAGGTTACGAATCCCTTGATGATGACATATGGGAGTATCTTCAAGGATGAGACCTCTATGATTGAAATCAGTGGTGGGCCTCATGAAGCTTGAGTGGGCCAGGTTTTCCCCACAGTGATTCCGCCGCGGGCCAGATAAAAGCTCCGCTATGTAAATAGTAGTTAGATGCTGTCATGGGCCAGCTATGCTCCACTGTGTTTTATGCTGTTAGGTTTGTCAGCCTGTCATAATGATTCTTCGGGTCCCCGTAATGCCACTGGCCAATTAAGGGATGAGACAATGGAAGTGGTAGTCCCCACTTTCCACCCCAATGATTCGGTTATGACTGGTTAGTGTAAGTTTTGGTTACCAGATCTCTTTATGACTGGTTAGTGCCAGTTCTAGTTTACCGGTTGCACTGGCTAGGAAGCTATAAATAAACCCCTTGGTCTCATTGTTGATCATCATATTCGGAGATCACATCCCAAGTCTTATAGAGCTCTGCAAGTTCTTAGTGTGTCAGTCTAAGCAAGTAGTCGGCTCGGCTTTAGGTTGCATTCTGTTAGTGTCGAGCGCTGTGTATGCTCTCCCTCTATGCCTTAGTGCAATCAGCTGGGATCAAAAGCAGTGATCTCAAGTTGTAATGCATCTGTAAACGACCAAGTAGCGTATGCTCTCCCTCTGCACTACGAGTGATCAGCTGGGATCAGAAACTGCTTAGGCTCATCTATTGTTGTAACGCCGTGCTGATCTTCGCTCTCTGAAGACAATCGGCTCTAGTTTGCATCTGTAAGCATACTGTTCATTCGGCTCTGTAAATGTACTATTACTCGGCCCTGCAAATATACTATTCATGTTGATGTTCACTATAATACCATTGGTTATTGCTATTTGCATTGTGTTAATATACTGCATTTCCCACATTCTGTTGAAAGAAGTCATTAATATTGTTGAAAATAACATTAATATCCTAGTACAAGTTTGAGAAAAGTGTGTCGATCCTGCTCCTTGGTATCAGAGCCAGCACAAGGTATTTCAATCAGCTAATGATTAGAAATAATTACAGAGTTTTGGCGATAGATCGTCCAGCACACGCAGAGAAGTTTCTATTGTGGTTAATGTTACACCCTGAGAGTGATTTGGATTGTTATGAGAATTATCAACAGATGGTCAGAGATCGTGATCATGCATTCCAATTATTCTGCAACCATTTTGAGAAGCATTCCCTGTAAGTTCTATCTAGACTTACATATCATTTTCTGTTTTGTTGACTTGTTGTAGACACTTTGCATTATCCAGTAGGCAAGGAAACTTGTTGAGTGATCGGTGGTGTTCCTAGGAGCTAAAAGAGAGGTTGAGATATAAGGCAGTGAAGGACAAGAGAGAGTTCCTGAGTAAGTCCTTGTTTAGATCCGACTGCTAGTGAGACATAGTTCCTTTTCAGATGGACCCAACGATGGATAGTGTTGCTCACACCCGTCTATACTATCAGCAAGCTGAAGACGGTACTATTAGTTTAGCCGAACGTCGTTCTTCTTTCTCAAATTGCAGTACTTCTGACCCTGACTCCAGTATTGTTTGTATAGATGAATTCAATCCCTCTCATGAATGGAAACTCCCTACTCTACTTCCTAAAGAAATTTATAAACTCAAACTCTGGGAATATGTTTATGCACAGCATTTCCGTGTTTCATCCGTTGATATTGCATTCACTAATGCAGATCAACCAGTCCATATAAACCTGCTTGAGAAATCTCAAATCATTTGGGCACGCAAGCAAGGTTATAAATATGTGCACTTAGGTGCTATCCGTTTAGGTCTTAATCCTCTTGTCCGACCTTTCTTAAATGTGTCTTCCTTATGTGTCACAGTTGATACTAGACATATGCATTTTGCTGATGCAATCATAGGTGGTTTTGCTACCCCTTTTCATGATGGTCCTGCATTCGGGACTATATACCTAAAGTTTAGTGTGAGTCTCTTTGACCCCCACATCTATGATCTCCTAAAGGCTTATGTACTTCCCCAAGGGTTTGCCATGATGGATGGTTCCCGGATAATCCAGCTTAAAGCTGCTGTCATAGTCCGTTTCGGTAATGATACTTTACCTGCACTCCAGTCCCCGGTTCATAATACTCCGCGCTTTCTCAACGTGGTGGAAAAGGACATTTCAATTAAAGCATCTTCTGGTTCTATTGTGCTTAAACATTTGACTTCACTGTGAAATGACAAAGGAAGAATTACTTTCCTCTTATTGATGTAGCAAGTGAAACTCATCTGGTAACGATCTACTGTATCGGGACTGACTTGATGTAAGAAATCAGAACCTAGTAAGAAGTCATCTTTTAATTCATCTAGTCTATAGAATGTTAGCTTACTCTGAGCTTTGCCAAATATGACTAGAACAATTTCAGCTTTACCCCTTATTGGTACTGGCGTGCCCTGAATTGCAGTTCCACTGCCAAATGTCTTTTCCCAGTAGTAAAAGGGTAGTGTAGAACCTTTTGCGAGATTGACCTGACAACCAGAATCAATCTGACAGGAAAGAGTGTAGGGCTTGAACTCTTGTAAATCAAACTGGATCTTTATGTACAATTTTGGACCTGACATAAGAAATAAGCTTGGCTGGGTATTTACAGGCCGGTCAAGGTCATCAGGAGTACTTACAATTTCTACTTCTCTGTCTAAAGCTCCTTTAATGAACTTATTGACTTCTTCTTCTGAAGAATGTTCTTCTTCAGCGTCGAGTATCTTTATATGGTCTCTAAGTTCACTAATCTCTGTACAAAGCTGCTTGATCTGTTGTTGCTTTTCTTTTACCATAGCTCTCAAAGTTTCTCTCGTTGAGAGTCTATATTGTTGTCTGCTTTCATGCTTATCTGGATAAGCCTTATAGACAGACACTGGCTCATGAAAGATGACTACTTTCTGAGAAATGCTATCTTTCGGTGTCTCAGCTACTTATTGTTTTCCTTTAAGCTGTTCTAGAAGCAAATTTTTTTTTCTGTTCTTAACCTTACTCGTAGCTGGTACTGATATGGCTGAGTTTCAGCAAATGCTAAGTCAATTGCAGCTATCTATTTTTCTAGATCATAATGCTTTGGAACAAAAAGCATGTACAAGGAAAAGTCAAAATCAGGAGGCTAAAAAGTATGTACAGAAGAGGAAGTAGAAGGAGTGGGAGAACTGGGCATAGCATACCCCCCCAAATTTGGAGCCTCGGAAGCATCAGTATCAGAAGCAGACTCAGACAGATCAGAGGAAGAGGCTGAAGAGGGACCAAATTTATTAAGATCGGGAAGATCATCAGAATCAGATTCAGTATCGGAATCCAAGGGGATAAAAAGGAAATCACCAGTAGGAGGTTGAGAAGAAGAGGAATACCTCCACCATGGAGGTTGCACAGAAGCACAGAAAGCAGCAAGACGAGGCTTCACTTTCTTTTTAGGGCACTTGTTTGCCCAATGGCCTTTAGTTCTGCAGAGAAAATAGGATTCTTTATCTACAGGTTTCCTCCATTTCGTGATGTACTTTTTCCGACGAGGAGGCGGTTTCTGATGTTTTTGATATTTTCGATACTTTAGCCTTTTCCTGGTAAACTTTTAGGGTTTATCAGGATAGTGATATCTTGGATCACTACTGAAGAAATTATTTTTCTTATGCTTATGTGAACACTGGCATTTCTGATTGAGATGACCACATTTGTGGGAACCACATCCCCAATCAGGCATTTGCACCACCTTCTTGCAGAATGAAGGGGTATACATATTCTGATGTCTTTTGAAATCTTTGTCCATCCTCTTTTCTAGGCAATTCTCTTTCCATGTTTCTTTCATGTGATGATGAAGCTGAGCGATTGATAAATTCTGATAATTAAGATGTTTATCTTTCATGTATGTTTCCACGGCATCGGGAACATGACCTGGGAAACTTCGTAGGTAATGTTTGAGGTATGCCGGGTCACTTGCTTTGCCTGCTCTTATGAACAAATTCTGCATATAGTAGAAATATTCATCGGTAAGTGATAATTCACAAATCCTAGTAGACATAAAAAGGGAGCCGAGATGATCTGCATCATCATCGTCATCACCACCATGGAATTGTGTTGCCAAGGATTTGAGTAATTGCTGATCTGCATCATCATAATTTAGAATATCATCACGCACTCTTTGAGGCAACCATCTCCACCATTCATTGGCCAATCCCATAAGACTAGTTATTAACAAAGTATCAATTTGTTGGCCTGAAATTTCTGGGTTTTGGGCTTTCTTTGACAGGGTCCAATGAAATAGTAAATTTAAGGAATCATGGATTGCATCTCTGGACTGACAGTCAATATTTAGGATGGGGTGATCAGGCATCTGAGAGATGATATTATTAAAAGTATGGATACTGAAATTTAATGGGATACGAGGACCTTGGGTAGGTTCTCTTTCTGACATGTGCTCATCAAAAGAGGGTTCTATTTTAGTACCAGAAGAAGATCCTAGAAAATTTGTACTCAACATGCTTAATTCAATTGACTCTGGAACAGAATGAGGTAATTTGGTTTGCATAGAACTGAGAATAGGTTCTGGCTCAGGTTCTGCAGGAATTAGACTTAAGACCTTTTGAACGGTCTCCTCTGATATGGTAGGAGGAAGACTCTTTATTGCAGTTACCCATCTGGTAAGAGAACGAAATTCTCTTTCTGATTGACCAAAATCAAATTCTGGTCTTTAATCTATCTCATCAGTAGTCATCATACCAAATGACATACTGCATTCTAGCTTAACTTTATCTTTTCTTTTATAGCCTTCAGCAGCTAGAGCTAGAATGGCAGGGCTTGGTTTTATAACTTTAGAACCCAAAGAAGATGCTCTTTTCGACAACTCTTCTATCTTACTTATACGAGTAAGAATATTTTCAGAAGCTCTTGTTATCATCTTTTTAATGGCTTCGGAGTCAACTAGCAAATGCTGAACAAGTTCCAGCTTTGCACTTACTTCGGCTATTCTTTCTTTTTCTTCCTGCATGCTTGCTTTCAGGCTTAGAATGTCTTGGGCCATATCATCCAATTTTTTGGCAGTCAGACATTGCTGCAGGTTTCCCCAATTGCTTAATCTGATCTCATCAGATGGCGTTTCACCAACCTCTACTATTTTCTGAGGTAGATATTCTCTTTTAGATAAACCATATGGAGTATATTGTCTGAAAGGGATATTAGGTAGATTTCTGCCTGGAAAGTATGATTTTCGGCCATCCCTTTCTACCTCGTAGGCTTCATTTTCTCTAGGAAGAGAAAACATACCTAATTGGGGCGATTTCCTGTGATGCCGGAGTTTTTCTATTGTCCTTCGACAAGCTGGACAATCTGTATGCTGACCTTTGTGTTCTGTGTCATGTAGACCAGTGAATGATTCTGAAGAGTTGGGTTCTGGAGCAGAAGGAGTGGAGGAGAGTTTTCTATCAACTGCATAATAGGAGGTAGATGCAGAACGAGACAAAGAAGGATTTTCATCCGCAAGGGAAAATCTTGGAAATGGAGTAACATTAGGTAACCAGAAGGAACTGTTTTGTCTGTCAAAGGTTATGGGATGCTTTTTTAAAGCGGCTTGTAGAGCTTTAGTGTTTCAGAGTTCATCATATTTACACTCCCATTCTTGAGGATACTTAATGCCTGTCCAATCAAAGAGAACAGGTTGTGCTTTACTTGAAATGTCCTTTTCATAAATTGTAAATAAAACAACTACATACAAAATCAAAGTAAAACTTAAATGAAAAACTACATAAATTTATTTATAAACTCTTATAAAAATGACTTAAAAGTAAAACTTAAATGACAAATTACATAAATTTACTTTTAGGAGTTTAATTTCATAAATAGTAAAATCATACAAGTAGAACTTAAAATAACTATATATAAAATAAAACCAGAAAGTATATATACACTACAACATAGTACATGGAGTAATATTGTTCTGGTATGTGTATGAATGCTTGAATGATATGAAATGAAGTTAAAAAAACATAAATCTACGTTGCATTTAATTATTGTGAAGTATCTATTAAGGTTTGAAAATATTTTAGCTTTTACCTTAATTACAAGAAACATCACAACAATAAATAATTTATAATAAAACTACAACAAATATGTTGGTCAAACATATTATTGACCAAATTATTGTAAATGTAGCACATTTCTTCCTTCCTGTTGACTACTAGCCCACTACTGAGGAGTCTAGAGTCGAGAACATTACCCAATATTAACTGCCATTAATTGAGCTAGACTCAGTTCGTTGGCTTGTTCCCATCTTATATCTCTACTTGACAATGTAGCCAAGGAGGCCAAGAGCAGTTCTCTTTATTGTGTACCTATGTCATCTACGGACCTCATCCTTAAGGTTTCCATCCCACCAACTGATCTCAAAGGAAAACAGGACACTGCCACATGAACCCATTCTTCTACATATGCAACATACAAGAGAAAAATATTAGGTTGGCAATGTCTAATTTCCAGGAAAACAAGCAACAGATTACCCTTAACATGATAAAATAACTGATAGAAAATCTCCTCAATTTCATACAAGTAGCCAATCAAATTAGCAATGATTTGTCAATAAAAATTTCCATTCACCTACCTGCTCCATTTAACATATTATTAAGGGTTGTCCAGAAAGATCAATTTGCAGGCACTCGCATGTTCCCTCTTGCATGTTTCTTGTATTCACTTCTTCCAAATAAAAGTCTTGATTGATTTTCTCTGAGTTCCCAATTCTCTTCCGCACAATTAGAACAAGGATTTGGAAAATATGTGGTATAATCTTTATAAAGATATTGAGAGTAGATGCATTTTGAAACTCCTTTTTTAGGAAATAATGTAGTAAGTGGAAAGTATCTTCCTTTGTCCAAACACTACTATCATTTAACAGCATTGGAAGTAACATCACCAAATCCCATAAGAATGGTTGCTCAATCTTATACACTTCATTATCAAAGATAAGCCATAAATTAAGAGGGTAGGATTTACCCAAAGTGATACCTTTTAATGCCCCTACAAACAATACATTAATGATAGAGTTCACCATAATTTTTTGAGGATAACTTCGGGGTCTTTTTGCACATTCACATAAGAATGGCAAGAGATATTGCACTGCATTACCTCCTAGCCACTTCCATGTTTATAAAACCTTTATTTCACACCATATTCTACAAGAATAAATTTCATTGCAAATTGTAATGCCCATGTTCTCCATTGTGATGTGTGAAATCTTCATCAGTGAACCAAACAACAATTTATCTTTTCCAAGGGCCAAACCAATCTTGTCCACAAAAATTAGAAATCTCGTATGCATATTTTTCTGCAAGTAAGTCCACAAATTGATCATCAGTACAGACTCCAGCCCCCCACAACCTTTGAAAGGATTGATTGCTATTTTAAAGGAGACTCATGAGATTTGAGAAAAATATACCTTACAGGAAATGCCAAGATTGTAAGTACGTTCCTTTTAGAATTTCATTGCGTAGCTATTACACATTTTTCATTTTTCAAACATTCTAGGACACAGTGATGTACGATGACCAGAGAAATGATGGTGTGAGTACCTTCATTGCTCCTGAAAATACATGTCTACAATTTTCAATGTAGAGATATATCTAGACAAATATTAGTCTAATAATCCAATCTCTTCAACTCCAAAGATGGGTTGAAATTGTAAAAGGAAGAATCAAGGTTGCGAGAGCATTGTATTGGAGCAGAAGAGGGAACGAGAGTGGGAGTACCTGGAGAACCATTTACCCAAAAACCACAGTAGTGGGGCATCCCAAGGTTAGCTAAACCAGTTGTGAATTTTTTTGGCCATTTGGAATTGCTGCGTCCCTTTCTCGAGATGGAGCACCAAGCACCACAATAGCAACATTTTCCTAGAAGTGAACATCATGATGTCGTGATAGTGCTATTACAACTCCAGCAGCCTCTCCTACACAAGAGCTTGATGCAATTGATTCAACTATACTTGTAGCAAAAAATATCCAAAGAATTTCTTCAAAATCATGGGCTTCTGCTCTTTCCTAGTTGACATCCTTTAAGCAGTTCAATGAACTGGTCGTTTCTGCTCTGTCTAGATTGTGAAGTCCGAACAGAAGACAGAAAATGAAAATAGTTGTTTCTTCCATATCCATTGGACAATCCCTGGACCTCTTAATTTCATTTTCTAATAACTCTATTGTAAGATCAACTTCTGTTCTTGTAGAAACATTGATATTCTTCACAACATCATGAATTCCTCTGCCAATTCCTCCATGTGGCCAACTACTGACTCTAGCCATTTGCGCAGCTGAGCAAGTACAAACTCTGCATCATTAAACAGGATTCATTGCACTATAGAAGCTTGTATAGTTTGCTTCTCATGATCTATTAAGTTTTGTAGAATTTGGAAACCAGAATATAAGATATCCTAATACACCATTTTTAATTGTTCTTGATAGACATACATACCTATTTGCAAAGCTACTGATTTGGCACAATATGGAAGAATAGTGGTGAATATGCCTAATCAAGTCTCATCCCCAAAACAAGCATTTCACTAAAGAGCTTCTCCCAAATGGGATTCTCCCAAATGCTCAATTTGTACATATCATGCCGTTATTGCAGTCCAGGTAACCGCATCTCATTCAATCATTTTGTCCAACACTTCCTGTGCATCCTCCATGCTCCCACATTTAACATACATATCAACAAGCACACTTCCCACAAATACATTTTGTCGAAACCCACTCCTTTTTCTCTCCACATGCACCTCCTTCTCCTACTGAAGAGCTCTTAAGTTAGTGATCACTGCTAGGAGAACAGTGGCAAATATTAACTGATACAACTAAATTCCTATTCACTGCATTTGGTAAAGAAGTTCAATACATCCTCATATTCAATTTGAATAGATCGTTCTTAGATATTATGGTATCGAGGGGCCACAACTCTATGGAAAATGATGCAATATTTCTGGTGGTTCACCTCCATTCCAGTGGCCTTACAATACGAATAAAGGGCCTTATAAATTTCTTCGGCATCCCTTAAGTTTTAATCCCCAAAAAGTAAAACATTGTCTACAAACAGCAGATGAATAAAAGAAATATCAGCCCCCATATTGATACCTTTCAATCTTCCAGACTCTTTTTCATGGAGTAGACATATGCTCAAACCTTCTGCTATAAGAAGACAAATAAGGGGTTACAACGGAAACCCCTGCCCCAGACCCACAACTTGGCTTTAGCAAGCCTTCTTTGAAAGATAGTGCTCCTACATGCCCTCACGAAGCATTGATTGAGCCATTGAGCGATTCAGAATGCCAGCCAGATAATATTGATTTCTCGATAGAGATAGAATGCAGCAGAAGTAAGGGTTGCTCACGTCCTGCCATATCCAATTTGAGCGAATGAGACGAAAGAGATAGATCCTACCCAACTTGAATTGATATATCGTCCCATTAAGTGACTAGCTTATGAAATATTAAAATGCAAGACTACAAACTCCAATCACTTTAGTCCATGAAACCACGTTTGGTTCCATCATTTTGTCAAAAACCCAACAAGCGTCCTCTAGGTTGTCGAATTCGGCATACATGGAAATAAATTTGTTATGCAAAGACACTTCCAGATTAAATCCCGTGTCAATCATGTGGGTTTGGACTATTTTAACCCCTTTCATATATTTCATGTTAAGGTATCTCTGCATTAGACAAACTTAGGTTTGGGAGTTTGACTGAATTCCTCGGTGATTAATGAGATGCATTACACAGTCATAGGTTTGGCAGTCTGACTAAATTCCTTAATGATTCATGAGATGCAAACTATAGTAAATTTCTCCAATCGATTATGAGTACATAGTATCTAAGATATTCACATATGGCCTTCGTGTCTGAAACAATTTATTACATGCCATTGTTGTGATGGTCAAAATCCCAAATCATGAACTTTTTATATTTAATTGATTATTTTGTCTTTGGCCTATACGAGGACTTATCTTTACCTCTATGAATATTATAGAGTTATTATTATATTCTTTCTTAATACCCTCACATAATTAGCATTTTTCCATTTTTTTAACCCATTTTGTTCTTAGCTATGAAGATAAAAGAAAATGTTACTTTCAAATTTTCAAAAAAAAAATGAAAGTAATATCAACGTGCTTCATTGTGTTTAAGTCTTTATGAGTGTTCTTTTCATTAATTTTGGCTTCTACCTTTTATATAGAAATGGTTTTTTTTTAATTATAATTATTTTCATTATTTAAAATTATGTAATTTTGGATTGAGTTTTTAGTTACTTTGGGATAACAATGTGTTTTTAATAAAGTGAAAAAAATGTATAACACTTTACATTATCAAAAATAGTAAATTGACAATTTGAATCCATTTATTAAAGGCATAAAATACCTATTCAAACACTTTTAGAATATTTTGAAAACAAGTAATCTTCATTCATAAAGATAAAGGGAAAAAATTAACTCATTTTTCAATTCCAACTTTTCCCCTTGGGGATCTTTCTAATAGGGATGATGTTTTGGTCTCCTATATAAAAGAACATACTCGGGTTGTTGAGGTCGATGCTAATGTTACAGAAGGAGAACTCAGTGTTGTATTATCCAAGGTTTTAAGTGATGGTGTAGCCTCAATATCGGCTTATGGGTTGGTTGATAAATCATTGGGATTCGATAATTTGATTCTTCCCTCCCATTTTCCAATGGGAGTTTCTTGTAGGATCCTATCCTAGTTTTCTCCAAGTCGGATAATAACCTAGACCCATTAGTCTCCAATAATCTAAATGTAACCATCAAGAAGAACAATGGCAAGAGAAGGAGGAAAGTCCACTCAGATCAGCCAATGCGGGGAAACGAGTCGATGACAGTCAAGGAAATTGTTAATGGGATTTTGGATTCATGGGATGCACTATTAGACATTTTTAGACCTTTTAGATTAGATTCGGCCATAAATTTTTTTACCTAATGTTGATATTGTCCTTAAAGGTTATAGGGGTGGGGGTGTACCCCGAAGATTGCGGCTCTCAAGAGGTTATTACATTTGGTTTGTATAGATGTCTTATTATTTTAGGAAACGATGATCTCTTGTTTGAAAGCAAGGGAGTTTCTCTAGATTATTCTCCCCACATGGGATTGTTGTTTGGTTGATGCTACATGCCTTTAAGGAGTTCTTATTTTTTCTTGGAACCTTTCTCGTATTAGACTTAATCCCTTTCGTATTTGTGGGGGTATCTTATTGAAATGTTTTTGTAGGGTTTTCGATATACCCCTACACATTATTAACTATTGTGGGATTTATGTCAATCAAATGGACTTCTAGGAGGCTATTGAAAGGTATGGTCTAGTCCTTGGTTGTTCTTCCCTCATTCTAGTAGGGGACCTCAACTTTACCACCACTACTTAAGGAATCATGGGGATCCAAATCTAGGACTAAACAGATGGTCCCTTGGTTTCAACAATACATTAGAAATAACAAATTGGTGGATATTGAACCGAGCCCCTTGGCTCCTACCTAACGTAACAGGTGGGTGGCAAAAATTACTGTGGCCAAAAGACTTGACTGATTTTTATTGGAAGAATATTTTTATTGTAAGGATTAGTTCATGGAAAATATCATCTACTTCAAACATACCCATGGGTCACTGGGTGATCATTTGTTTTCAAGGATTAAAAAGAAGAATTAGGATGACGATAGAAACGACTAATTGGATACATTCCTACAAAATGTAGTTGTGAATTTCATTCTTGCTAGTAGGGATACTTTAAACTAACTCATCCTGGTGAATCTACGTCGACTGGTGGAGCTACGTCGACTAGTGCAGCTGGACATTTGATGGTCGCAAATCATGAAAAAAGTTATATTGAAGTTAGAAAAACACTTCAGACGTATGGGACTTGCAAGGACTCTTGCATTGTCGAAGGATCAACAACTAGCTATGATGCTTCTAGCTAGGTATCAAGATGGTACTCGTTCTAGTATCTAATTCGTAATTGACATAGGAACCTAATTTTCCTTTGGCACGTGCTTAATCGAGTTTTCTTCAATGGTGCAACAAGGATACAGATGGTCAAGAGAAAATTCGTTCAATTGCCTTGTTAGATCTCTAAAGATCAAGGTGCATGGCACCAATATTACTAATAGAAGGCAGACAATTTACAAGATTTACACTTCATTGTCAAATTTGCAATTTTTCAGGACACAATTAAAAATGACTAACATAAATGACTAACTCATATTCTTCTAGCTAGTCATTTTTTATGTCATGACTAAATTAGTCATTTATGTTAGTCATTTTTAACTCTGTCACTTATTCTCTAGTCATATTTGTTAACTGGTGACTAAATTAGTCGTTAATTTTAGTCGTTTATAGTTGGGTCAATCAAAATTGCTCATATTTAGTAGTAAATCACTTGAAAAACGTGTGGTGACTAGAATTTTTAGTCACCTAGTAGCTAATTCCTCATTTTGTACTAGTGAATTTTTCTTTATATAGGGAAAACCAGGGGGGATTCACTTGCTGGCCAATATACTATCACGTTAGTTCATATTGTGGGTGTTAACACTATCAAAAATTGAACCAATATATTGCAGGTATTGGGGGGATGAGGGGTTTAAGGTGGGGGTGGGTAGAGTGGTTTATAAGGATTGAGGTATAAAAAGGGGTGGGGAGGAGGTTTTAAGTATTGGGAGGGGGTTTCAACAAAAATATTTTGGGTCAATATCTCTCAAAATTAAGGTTATTCTTTAATATCCCACGATCTCACATGCTATGTGAGAGGTTCACTAACTGAAGTCCCTGTGGGGACAACAAAGGAAAATTTCTTAGGTCCCTTTAAGTTCAATTCACATTGATTCAAGTATTTGGATTTTATCAATCAGGTTGAAAGTGAATGAAATAACTTTGATATTGAGCTAGAGGATCTTGTAATATTAAAGTTTAGTGATAACCCTAAAAAGGATTAAGTAGAAAAAAATCAAGTGGGTGAAGTTAGAGTACAAGGATTCATGTGAGTATATATTTGCAACTTAGAATAAGAGATTTCAAACATATACAAATCTAATATGAGTGGAATATTCACAACAGAATAATTGGAGAATATAAAATTTGGAATCCTTAAAGATAGAGCTCTTAGAGTAGTAAGAATCTAAATGGTACATAATGAGTTGAGTTATATGGTTTTCCCAAGGTGACAAGAACACTCTCTTTTTTTCACAAATATGATAGAATGAGAAAGAATATTAATACAATATGGATTATATCCAATAGGGATGTTGAGCAAGCAAGTTTTGGTACATATACGCGGTAAGAGCATCTCACTTTCAATATTTATTTATGGAACTAACAAGAGAGTTAAAATTGTGGATATTGTTTCCTTTTGTAACATACCTCTTGTATGCCCTAAAATTTTGATAATTATGAATTGTATATTGTATGTATCTTAGGTGAGGAGCTTAAGGCCAAGGCCCCACCAGAAATGCCTTGTCATTTGTATAAGTGAAACTCCCAACAGTCGCAGACTTAGGGGACTTAAGAACGTGACCCACCCTTCGACACGTAACCAAATCCAATAGAGAGAGAGGCTAGTGGTTAAAAATGCCTCGGGGATCTAGTGCAGTTTAACCTAGTTTCCTTAAAATTGGTTACAATATAGTGGCAAGAAAACTAGCTACCATAATAATGGTGGATTGCTTAGTTGTCAAATGATGGTGAGAATGACATTAAAATACTTACACGCATAAAGAAAGTAATATACCACTTGTTGTTTCCTAAATACTTTGTAAATCGTGAAAATTTTTATTGTAATTGTTATGGTGAGGAGCCCAAGGCCAAGGCCCCCACCAGAAACAAGACCTGGAAACCTATACGAGTAAAATTATCTAAGGGGTAAACTTAGGAGACTTAAGACTCTGACGCAACTTAATGATGGGTGGCTAAACCCACTGGGGCTAAAAGAGAATGTTTTGGGAGATATTTAGATGTCGTAGTCGTAAATACCATCTTAGTTATGGTAGTGCTAGGGGTATGGTTTGAGCTCTGCTTTCACCATAATTACCCCAACTAAGAAACAACAATTCCAACTATGAAATAATAGCCTTGTTAATTTAAAATTTTAAAGTAGCCTTACTTTAAATTGCGACATAAAGGAGGAACACTCTCGGGATTAATTTGTTAAAAAGCCATACCCAGATAACTATATCAGCATACCTGAATTAATTTAGATAATGATATATAAGTTACCCTTGACTAATATATATGTTGACATATATTAGCAACCAAGCGAGTTATAGAAAAATCAATACCTACGGACTAGTGGTCACGGGGATTCAAGAAGGCTAAAACAATACCTAAGAAAAGTTCTTTTATTGAATATAATGAAGAATGCTAAAAGCCTAAATTTTGTCTATATTTGTATATCATGGATAAAATGAGGGATTGAATAATATATTTTTCCTTCATGGGAAAGAGTGAATAAAACAAAGTAATTACCTTTTCCTTCGTGGGAAGAGCAAGTAGAGGAAAGTATTTCTTTCGTTCCGTCATGGGGAAGAGAAAATAAAGGAAAGTATTCAATTTCTTTCCTTTGTGAGGAAGAGCAATTAGAGGAAAGCATTTAGTTCATTTCCTCATGGAGGAATATCCCTTTTAGGGTTATTTAATTGTGAGGCGAGCTCAATAGGTGGGGGGAAAGAAGGGGGGATATGTGCTATTGCTGATAGAGAATGGATCTCTGTGATTTTTGGAGGAGATCAGCATTTTCAGAGAGGAGTGAGGCAAATTGCAAACCCAACTCACTCTTTGTACAAGACTTAAACATTCCAGGTATGTGCTAACACAGAGGTGTTTTGTTTGGGGCGCTGCGTTTTGATTTCCTGGCTGGAGATTTACCTTTATAGCATGCTATTTTATTTTATTTTGAATGGTATGAGATCGTGAAAAACATTTTGATTTCATTCTTCTATATCCTTGGTGGAGATTTGCTTTACGGTGTTTATTTTATTTTATTTTATTCCGGAATGGCATGGGACCCTTTAGATCTTATAACTATGTTGGGATTTCATTGAAAAGGGGGGAATTTTCAGCCTGCATGGTCTATTTGCATTTTTTTTTATGGATATGAAACTCCACTCTTAGTGTAGCAGCATTGTATGAAACTCCATCTTGTTGTATAGAACGCGCTATATTGTTTTCTTTAAAAAACCTGATATGTAATGTTTTTCAGCCATTTTATTTACTGAAGGATGTTGAAGGCTGCATGGTTCTTTTTATTTACTGAATGGTTTTTATTTAATGAAGGCTGCTATTTTGATCAGCCATTTCATTTACTGAAGGCTGCGTGGTTCTTTTTTACTGAATGGTTTTTATTTAATGAAGAGTGCTATTTTGATCAGCCATTTCATTTACTAAAGGCTGTGTGGTTTTTTTTTTATTGAATGGTTTTTATTTAATGAAGGCTACTATTTTGATCAGACATTTCATTTACTAAAGGATACATGCTTCTTTTATTTACTGAATGGTTTTTATTTAATGAAGGCTGATATTTTGATCAGCCATTTCATGTACTGAAGGATGCGTGGTTCTTTTATTTACTGAATGGTTTTTGTTTTATTACTGGAGTTCTTTTATTTACTGAAGGCTACTATTTTGATTAGTTTGAGTATGGAAAATACCAACACGGTTATATGCGATCTGAGCTTCAAGGGTAAACTTGAACTTCTTGTGTATGGAATTGGAGTCGAATGTTTTCCAATTTTGTTTACATCGGATCTGTTGCCTTGTTTTAGATACTTCTTGTAAGATTGACTTATGAATAGTAATGCTTTGATGGATAGACAATTTGACCCTTTCCTTTCATCATGACCTCTCTTTTTAATATATGATTCCTTGATCCGAATGCTGTAAATGGATTTAGATCTGCATTAGGCATATTTTTGAGTCATTTTAAGTATATGCCTTTAGTATACTCATAGGGTATCGGATTTGTGGTCTACGTGGAAAGCTTTATGAATGTGATTTTATTTGAGTGACGAATTCCATGTTTTCCAGTGCTAGAGGTTTTTGCTTAGTATGCACTTGTTAATAGCCTCAACTATTGACTTACAATGGTTGGAGGGCTTAGTCTAGAAATAACCTCTTGAAAATATGATATTTTCCTTCCTGACAGTTTGGTAGTAATATTTGTCTTAGTGAATAAGAAATTATCTTTAAGAAAAAGGAATGGACTCCTTCTTTGGGAGAAAAATTTGTAATGGCAACTAACAATACCATTGTTATTAATGGAAATTGATGTACTTTTAGGAGATTAATGTTAAAATATTATACTAAAACCTGATGTAAAGGTTCTCTCTCTCTGAGCATATGAGAAACCAGGAAAAGGAAAAGAATAACACAACAGATATGATGTGTGTTGTATACCTTCTTATGTCGAATTTGTGTTAATAAAAAGATGACTAAACTTTGGTGGACATAACCCCTGGGTGGGGTGAACCACGTATATCTATGTCTTTCATGTTGCATCTTATGTGGTATTGTTATCATATTTATGTGTGCCTCATGTGTTACATCTTATGCTGAATCTTATGTGTTCCCTGCTTATCTTTTGTGCACATGAAATGTTATGTCTTATGTTGTGACTTATGTATCAATTTGTGTGCACCTAATATGTTATATCTTATGTTGCATCTGTTGTGGACTCAAAGTGGTTTGAGGACCCGGCCTAGCATATATTTTTATTTTGATCGTAGCCCATGGATTGGGTGAACCACAAATATTGGCGTATCTCTCTCTTACTGGCATATTTGATGTATTTCATCTCTGTTTTGTTCGATTTGTGTTTATGTGAGATTGAGTTTTTCTAGATATTAAGATACATATAATGTTAAGTTAGAAAACAGTGAACAAGCCGATTCTTGAGGTAGAAATGCATGGATAGAATTAAGGTTTGAATTGCACTAACGAATTAATAAATAATCTCATAAGGTGTCTTTCTATCTTATATGAATCCATTGACAGTCCTGAAAGTAACAGTTGGATTGTCCCTTTTTCTTTTTCACGCATAATGCCATGAAGGGTATAGGGGTTTGTTACAAACCTCTTGCTTATCTAGGAATTTAAGACTTACTGAGATGTAAGGCCATGCAAACCTTGAGTATAAAGATGATTATAAAGGTAGGCTATGGATTTGAATGAAAGTGTACCTCTTGGATTCACTAGTCACAAATAAAATAATGAGTAGTCTTTCAAATAGGACATCTTTGCTTAAAAGAAGGATAATTCTATAACTTGGTATGTTGACGGTGGATCCTTTATGGCTAAAGTTTAAATTTTGAAATAATGAATTAAATCAATTAAGAAGTCCATATGCTAGTTGCAAGTGATTATATGTTGAAATGTGGAATTTGAGTATGTATAAAATAAGTAGTCCTCTATTGACACCAAACAAATTTACACATTATTGTATGATGTTTTGATCACACCATTTATATTAATATTAAGGTTAGGATTGTAGTGCCAACTGGAGGAGTATTACATTATAATTACCAGGTAAGGCCTTCATTCAACGACTAAAATCTAAAGGACTGTTAGAAAAGTGTTAATGCATAATGGAGTTATATAAATGCGTGTGTCATCAAAAAATCAGAAGGGTACATATATATTTTTTGATAAGCAAAATCTGAACTTAGAGGAGCCTTTGCAAGTAGGTATAATATGTCTTTGACTTGTTAATTTTGTTATTGACATATTAGGGACGTTACACCTTTTTGCCTAGTTTTGTAAACCATGAACAAAATTTGGACCTTGTAATTGAAATTCATTTTGTAGAACCTGACAAAGTGATTGACTTGTTTAAAGAGTACAAGAATCTTGGGTTAGATGGATGGCCCATCAAATTATGTGTTTGATTCTTTGAGTTATTAGGGAATGATATGTTGTTGGAGGTTGAAAAATCTAGTAAAGTTGGGAATGTTCTAAGTTCCATAAACACCACCTTCTTGACCATGATTGACAAAAAAGATGTTCTTGAATCATTTAATGGTTTTGGACAAATATCATCATATAACTTTTCATATGAGATTTTCCCCAAGGGAATAGCGATAAGAATTAAAGTAACACAATCCCCAACTATCTCAAGCGATCAATTTGGATTTTTTAATGATAAACAAATTCATGAAGGCATGGGTGGTTGTAATTTGGGGCCCCACGTATGGACCATGAGCTTTAGGGACAATGTTACAACATAAGACCATAGTTTTGACTATATTTTAAGTCATGCATCAAGAACCATCCCCTATGCATTGATCATAGCCATAATACTTGTAGAAGGGATGCAAATATGGATGCAACAAAAATAGGAGCAAAAGTGGGGCCATAACAGGGTGCACCAAAATTATCATCATCACCATCATCATCATTCATTTCATTTCCATCATAATCATTGGCAATGACATCATTGCCATTATCCTCATTTTCATCATCATAATTGTAATCATTCTCCTCATTATCAATCATCATCATCATAACCATCCTCAATATCATAATAATTATCGTCATTTTCATCTTCAACATCTCGGTGTAAAACTGGATGCAAAAGTGGATGCAACAAAAGTAGGTGCATAATGGGGTGCACCAAAAATGGATGCAAAAGTGGATGGAAAAAATGACACAATCATGGAATCAAAACATGATGCAATCATGGAAGCAAAACATGATGAAAAAAGTGGTGCAAAAGTGGATACAACCATGGATGTAAAATTGGATACAAAATTGGATGCAAAAGTGGATACAACCATGGATGTAAAATTGGATACAAAATTGGATTCAAAAGTGGATGCAACAAAAGTAGATGCAAAAGTAGATGCAAAAATAGTCGTAACACCCAACGCAAAACCCGATGCAAAAGTGGATTAAAAAAATGGATGCATAAAGGGATGCAATAAATGATGTAAAATTGGATGCAAAAAAAGATGCAAACGTGGATGCAAAAGTTGAAGCAAAAGTGGGTGTAAAAGTAAGTGAAAAAATGGGTGTGAATTGGGACGCGACAAAAGTGGATGCAAAGGTAGTTGCAAAAAAAGATGTAAACATGGATGCAAAATGGGATGCAAAAAGGGATGAAAATGTGGGTGCAAAAGTGGACGAAAAAATGGATGCAAAAGTGGATGCAAAAATGGCTGAAACAAAACGAGATGCAAAACTAGACTCAAAACAGGATGTAAACTTTGATGCAAAACTTGGGGCACAAAGGGATGAAAAAAAAGAAGAAGAAGTGGATGTGAAAAAGGATGCAAAAGTGGATGAAAACAAGGGCGTAAAATTTGAGGAAAACATGGGTGTAAAAGGGGGCAAAACAAGAGTAGATGTACAAACTAGGTGCAAATTTAGGTACAAAACTAGGCTCAAAACCTATTGCAAAACCTAATGCAAAACTTGGCACATAACCAGGTGCAAAACCCGATGCAAATTACGTCACAATTTGCACCAGATTTAGAAAAAGGATGCAAAAAAGCCTAAAATAGCACCAACCTGTGAAATTGTGCCATTTTGTCCAAAAAGTGAAGAAAAATACACTGAAAGATGGTCTAGACGCAAAAATGGATGCAAAAAGAGACGCTAAATCCATTTTTTGTTGTAGTGCTATCTTGGAATCTTCTCCCAAACTTGTTCAAGACCTAATACCACAAGTCCTTTAGAGATGTATCAATTCCAAAGACAATATCCAAGTATCTAAAAAATTGACCTTGTGCAATATTCTTCTACTTAAAAAAAAATCAATTTGGAAAGTTTCCTAATCAACAATCTGTGTCTTCTCCTTAATCACCCATTATCAAATGCTTTAGCATAGATGTCTATGTATATTGCATTTTTCCTTCGATAGATCTTTGAGTGGGATTGGGGCTAAAATTATATTGATAAACAAAAGGAAAATTATGTAATTGTACATCATTTGAAAGAAGAATGCATTGAACCTTTGCTTACATTTGAGTAGCTTCAAGAAGATAACCAAATGCATATGCAGAAATAGAATTGTAATGTAATCAAGGTGCTAAAGCTTCAATCATTTCTTGATGGATATTTGGACTAGAATAACCTATGAAAAATGACCATGAATATAAACTCTGGTTGATGCATTTGAGAAAATACTTGAGACTACCCACTACTTGAGTAAAAAAACTTCCAAACCTTGACCAAAAGATCATATTAAGGATGGAAATTCATTCAACAATGTTGCACCTTCATCAAAGTAAATCATCAAGAAGAGATCCTTTTCAATGGTCCCCTTACTGTTTCAATGTTTTTCCATGTTTAATAAGCATGTTTAGCATGAATTGACCCTTAATCAAACCCATTCGTCCATGCTGAACAATCCTTTCAACAGTTAAATGTTGTTGGATAGGAATTTAGCTCTAGGACATTATATGATATATCAAGCAATCTAATTGGGGGCTAACCTCTTATAGTGTTTCTATTTTGTTCTTTTTAGGAGTAAGCTTGATCAACCCCATATCCACTTTGTGACCCATATGGTCTATTTCTAGTTTTGCATACATATGATTAGAATATCATCACCAATTATGCCCAAAGAATCATAAAAAGTCACAAGGATGCGCATCTAAGGTGGAGAGATTTTCCCTCAACCATATCATGTAAATCCTAAAGAATCCCAATTTTATCCAAAGTTCAAGGAAGAAAATACTTCTCAAATATGGGGATTTTAATAGGCACAACCTACCTAATGAGTATTTTTTCCTCATTTCAAGTGACATCACAATCCCCGCAAACAAAGATTCTTTGGAATTTCATTGGAAAACGTTTTACTTATTCTATGCCCATATGTTTCAAGTCCACAATATTTGAGAACCATGATTTTTAAGTTTTCATGATCTGACTTTCCTATTAAGTACTCCAAATAGATTTAAGTGACATCATCACCTATTTGCAATGTTTAGCAATTTGGCTAGTCATTAATTCTTGAGACACCTTATTGTTATGTTGGGTTAGTTTTGTGGATCGTTAAAGGTGGTTATTGGATATTGTACTATAGATATATTTAATTTCTAAATACATATTGATTTGTCTATCTTCGACTACTTCTTCCTTTGTGTGTAGTGGTATAATTCTAATTTTTTGGTAAAACAATGGAAGCTTAGATGATATTAGTGGTTTTTCAATTTGAGAGTTACAAAACAAAGTACTTTTAAAATCATAGAGTTATACGAAATACTTTTCTTTAAATTTGGAAAACTATTATGGTTAAACTATAGGGAGTATTGTGATTGAAATTTGAGAAATATATGAAATATTTTCGAAATCGATATATAAGTCTATATAGTGGAATTTTGTATTCAAAATGATTATTTGTAATGGAGTTATAATTTTTTGTACTTTATAACATTAATTTAAGAGGTTATAAGGGATTATAATATTTTTTTATTGGTCGAAGTAAATTAAAATATTAAAGGTCTCCATTTTCTAGATTCTTAGTGATCCATGATTGGAAGGGGGCTATCGAGTTACCTCATGATATAAAAGGCATTGTAATTTTAGATGTTATTTAAACAAAAATTCATAGATATTTAATCTCTGAACATTAAAAAATTGTAGGGAGTTGTAAGGTGGTTTGGAAGTCACAATGGGTTTATCTTGTGCAAGTTATTATATTGAGAGTACTTTGTAATTTTAATTATAATAATGTTTTCAAATTTGGAGTTTGGGACTTTAAAGTGCTTTGAACGTTATCAGAAGATACTTCAAAAAATAAATTTTTTTATATCGTGCCCTAAAGCCACCAAAAATTTAATAGGGGGGCGTAGAATCTTTGTTTGTGTGCCTCGTCTATTGGTTCATGGTGGAATTTGACCATGTGGATATTGGTGTATTGTGGTATTTTTATTTTCTAGAGAGAAACTCTCTGACATATAATGAATCAAGCACATGCACACTATTCTATAAAAACACAAATACAAGAAGCAAAGAAATAATATTATCAATCTAAGAAGGCAAACAAAGGAAAGCCACAAATTGAACCTCACGGAAAATTTGGTCACAATTTGATGCATATTGCATAAAACGTTCATCTACAAAATTTCTTTGGTAAAGTATTTGAATGTTTTTTGTGGCTTGTAATTAGAGTCATTTGATCTGGCCCGACATTGAATAGGGCGATCAAACGTATTTATTTGTGACACATTGTTTTGGATATGTAAATCAATTCTTTAAATCAGGATGTGAGTGAACATCAAAGATTTGTTCAATATTATGCACACTTTAATCAACATTGCACATGGAACAACAATTCAAATAAGCAAACATTCACTCAATGATGTGACCAATATTGTCTATAAGTTATGCATAAAAATATTGATATTCTCAAAACTCATAATAACTTGATAAATAATGAATTGCATTTTTTAACAAGATTCTAAAACCATACTTCTTCAACGTAATCCATTATTTCGATTAACATTTTTGGAAAGTGAACAAGAGGATATTGAGCACCATCTAGCTATGAATTAG
Source organism: Pseudotsuga menziesii (assembly GCA_001517045.1). Classification (NCBI taxonomy): domain Eukaryota; kingdom Viridiplantae; phylum Streptophyta; class Pinopsida; order Pinales; family Pinaceae; genus Pseudotsuga; species Pseudotsuga menziesii. The sequence continues at coordinate 56,747 of LPNX010897198.1, read as the reverse complement.
TCATATGAATTTGATGAAGGCATTATGGAAATAAATAATGAATAGGATGAAAACACTAAGCTGATAGAAAATACCATGGATAAATAGACTAAGTCAGCTAAGGATAAGTTTGAAAATGAAGGTAATTCTATAATACTTTAGGAAGAGTTGCAATTCAAGAGGAACAAATTTTGCCTAAGATATTACAAGACCGATTTTGACTTTGTTCACATTCCTAATTAGTCCAAACTTGTGAAATTTGTGAGTATTGGATTTCTTGATGATGATTTACAAAGGCATATTATTGAGAACAAGTTAGATGAAAGTACCTAAACTTGATGATCAAGATGAGTAACATGAAGAAAAGGATGATGGAAATGAAATTGATGATGATAATTTGGATGGTGTACCTAAATAGTGCCAACATTGTCACCAAGTTGGACATCGTGAATTACAATGTGTTGATATTTAGCCATTGAATATATGTGGGAAAACAAACCACCTTGCACAAAGGTGTTGAAAGCGACCAAAGATTAAGATAAAAAAAAAGGTAAATTTTGGATGGTTAAGTATGTGGCATCATACTTTGGAAGCCATGTTATTATAAAGGCCTTATTGATGGATTCATACATATTTACATGGATGCTTGATCAACTAGATTTCTTTTGTCGATGGACATGAATCTTTTGATTTAGGATTTGATTATTCAAGGAATGAACGAGGCCCACTTTATCTATTATTTTTAGTTGGAAATCAAGTCTATAGATTCCACTCAAAGATAGTATGTGTTAGCACTCAAAATTTCTACCTAAAATTTCTATGTTCTTAATCCAACAAAATTATGAATTTTTGTTTGAGGGCACTCTTATTCATTCATCTTGGCAGAAGTTTTCATTCTACAATGAAAATTAGAAATGTTTAATATAAAGGTGTTGTATAATGACATTCTCACTCTTCAACATGCTACAAAATGAGCTACAATTCTGTAGAAAAAGGTTGTTGTGGTAATAATTCAATGCTAAAGAATCAAAGTTAATTATACAACAAAGGTTCAATTCTATTAGTATGGAAGCAATGCGGAATCCCATTAATTTAATGGACGAGTGTCTCTTATCACAATCAATGACCCAATTGATTAGGAACGTGAAATTATTCATATACAATTCATCGAATGATTTATATTTCTTTTCTGAAAAAAAGGAAAAAATTTATTTCAAAAATGCAATTTAATATCCACATCCATTTTATGTTTTGAAACACGTTATCGAGACTTCATTCTTCAGCTACCATATTGTATACTCAGTTATGGCACCCGATAAAGGCAAAAATCTAGTGCATTATTAGCCTCATGGCATGATACTCGATGTTTATCCTTGTAATACCCCTAGTTTTACTTGTATGAATTTGAACAAAATTATGTAAATGATATAAATATGTTACTATGGCTTCCTAGTGCGAAGCCCAATGGAAAGGCTTGGCTAGTGAATGGATATGCATGTATGATGTAAATATTTTATTTGGAATTTGTGTTTGGCTTATCATGCCAATTAGAAATGGACGCAAATATTATGTGCATAAATAATAAAATGGTCCAAGAATGGATTTGTAAATTGCACCAAAGAGGCTATGATGCCACCAGAGGGGAAGAGGAAAGAGGGGCCATGCGAGAACAAATCCTTGCTTCCATGTGTCAAGACTAGAAATCACCCAAAATTATGTCATGTGCCTTGAATAAGCCAATTATCTCATTTTTTTGATTATTTTACAATCATTGAATGCATGTGTTGTGTTGGTGGAAAAAGTCATCTCATGTTGTTATTGAAGTATGGGACTGACTACATTTTTGTGACAGTTTTTTCAGCTCTCAGAAGTCAGTCTGTAGCTTCCAGGATTCCTTCCTTCTACTGTCACATGTTAAGCTAATTGTCTTGTCACCATTTTCTCATACCTATTGGAGTCAATCCTCACTCACACACACTCTCAAGAAGATCTACACTACTCAAAGCTCTTTATTGTTGTTCATGACTTGCATAACCCCAAAAAATTGAACTTAGGGACATAGATGCAAATTTGGAAGGGAAAAGCGATGGTTGTAGGTGAGCCAAGAGGTTTGGCGAGTTAGGGATCCTTTCCCATTGTTTTCTCGTGCTAGTGGATGCTTAATAATCCATGAATTGAGGCTATAGGTGGTTCTTTAGCAGCCTTAGTAGGTTAGTCTTCTTCTGTGCACAAATAAGGAGCACTCAACAAGATGGATATCCAAAGAGAACTGTTGATCAGTGAAGGGGATTCATGATCCAAGTAGAGTGTTGTGTGGGGAAGGTATTATGGAATCCATGGCACGAGAGTTGAGTGAGAGCCATGTAGAGATATGAATGAGCTTTTGGCTATGCATAGAGAATATATCATGTTTTGGGACAAGAGAGAGAATCCTGTAGGTGTTTCCTTCATCCTAGTGGCCTCGTAGCCCAGCTTGTGGGTTGCCTCTAAATGTTAAAGAATATAGGTTAGCAGAGTTCCTATGGTTGGTGGAAAATCTCTCTTACACAACTAGTTTCTTAGATCCGGGTTGTTTAAATATAATTATTCTTATTTATTTGAATGTGAAATGATTTTAAATTATATAAATAATGTGTATGCTTGCATATGCATGTTCATTGTGTGTGGGACAATTTATTTTCCACTATGTATGGTTACTTATTTTCTGCACACGTATTTTATCTGTATAAATTCGTAATATGGGGGTTGGGGTGAAATTGGAGGCCCCAAATCTATGTAATGTTCCATCTCGATAGTCAGATTGGGTAAGGGGGACGTTACAATCCTGAATGCAAACAAAAAATTTAAGATCTTTGTTGTTTTAAGTTCTTTCAATGTCTTCAAGGATATAACAAGCAATAAACATAGGTTTTTCCAAATATTTGATTGTTACCAGGCCATGCTTAGTGGATTAATTATCAAAGTATCTCAGAAATAAATATCCCACATTTCTCTTTTGTCTATAGAAGGTGAGAGGCGGTTTATAAAGAAGCAGTAAAAGGCACATTGATTATTCTCGTGATTTTCTAGTTCTTATATTTTGTAATTGAATTCCAACTAAACCATAAGGAATCTTCCAAAATTGTTAAAAACCCCTTTGGGAGTGTGGTGATTTATCTTAATTGAGGGAAATTTTAAAAATTTTGCAATGGTCTCGGAGAAATTAGGGTCCATAGCAAAAAAATATTGCGATCATTTTTTAAAAACCGAGTCATCATCTAAATGTCTCGAGATCATGGATTTCAAAGAATTTTACCTGAACTATCCTTAATTTACTCCAAGAAATCATTGATGATTTCTATCTTTAGTTTATTATCAAAAGTTTATTCCACAAAGCTTGTAAAATATTGAGTCTTTCAATTTTTATAAATTGGATAATTTGAATGTAGAAGGGAGTGGAATATTTTCCTCTTAGAGAGACATAGGGGGTCATAAGGAGCAATATTCCTATGTGTATATCTTCTCTAGAATCCAATACAACAATGAATTTTCATGTTCAATAGTAATTTGCAAAGTGATTAGATTGTGTATTTCTTATCCTATGTTTGTATTTATTTTATTTAAATGCAAAAAATTTATTGTAGTGCATTAATGATCCTTCATAATTCAAATCTAATAATATTTGTGATTCCATTTCTATTGCCTAAGTTTGCAAGTTGCTTTAAGTGCAAGATTTATATCTTCTAAACAATGTTTAAAGATCAAAATATCTTCTTGTGAATGTTAAGCTAACTTTACTTTGCATTCAAATTCCTTCTTCTTTTCTTTGTTTTAGGTTTGGTTTGATCTCTCAGTAAGATGCCAAGGAATTGTGAGACTTTACCTTTTTTGTTAGATACCATTAAGCTTTAAATATAATATATTTTACTACCTTGTGGCATTGACCTACCTTTCAAAACTAAACAACTCTCACACTAATTTTATCCCAAGCTAAAGGTGTGCTAAACCTTCCCTTCAAGTAGTCAAATGACAACTTTTAGTGCTAACATCTTTCGACGTCATTTCTAGGGATGAAATTGAAGATTTCCCCTAGGAGAATGACCATGATTAGATATGAATTTGATGGTTATATTCATACAAAAATTTGACTGGAGATATTTCATCTAGAGGCTCCATGGCCAAAGAATCCACTGGAAAATTCACTACTTCATAATGTCAATGTCGTCTTATTCTCGAATGAATGCTATAGTAGCTGCAAGGTTTTCTCTTATAAATTATTTTGTTGTCCATGTTTTTCCAAATGATGTTTCTATTATGGATTAATGGGAAATTTTCATTCCAATATCCAGAGATGGTAAAGACCACAACCCTACATAGAATTTTGTTATGTTTCATGAACTTATGTATCAGTTTCGTATTCTCCATGAAGATGTGTTAATGAACAATTCCTTATGTATTCCCTTCACATAAGTTCCTGAAAATGGTACATATCTATAAATTTTTCTAGAATTTTATCATTGAAATAATTTCATTACATTTTCATAATCATTGTAAACAAAATTTTCCAACTGAGCTTTTATTTGAAAATTGTTGTGAAGAATTTCATTTAGGTTTTCAGCATAGAGAAGAGTGTTCTTATAACAACGAGGAAGATGAATTTACTAATGAAGAACTTGTCCAAGATATTAATGTTGATATATGTAACAATTATTCAGAAAATGATTTTAGTTATTCACATGATCAAGGCTATATTGATCTAGGTTCTTATGAGAACTTAGTGTTTATTAAAGACCACATATAATCAGCAATTGAAGAAGTAGAGATGGTACATCCTCATGTTGCTACTTTGAATTATTTTAAATAATTTTGTGTCTAGATGAGCACCATCAAACTAATTGTGAATTAGTTTCCCCAAATTATAATAAAGTGCATGTTATTGAAGAATCATTTCAAGAAAACTAGCAACTCATTTTTAATTATGATCATCATTCTTGACAAGAAACAAAGGTTTTTATGATTCACCTATCTATGATGAGTATAATGATCTTGATGATGATAAATTACTTGGGAATCTAGAGGCATTTTATTTTACTGAAGATTCTTATTAGAAGTGTCAAGAAAACAATCATATCATTGTTAATGACAGTTAAGCCATATATGATGAGTATGAAAAATATTTAAAGGAGCATATTCCTATTCCAACTTGCATAGAAATTTGCAGAAACCAACATGTTTATGATATTTATGCATATTATTCATTATAATATGATGAGGTATCATATTAGTTCACAAATATTTCTTTCCCCTCAACAGTTGAACACAAGTTTCAAGAAATCGGTGAATTCACATTTGGCAATCTTTAAATAAAATCTAAATAGATAGTTCAAGAGAATGAAGGTTTTATTAAGCATGATGTGTATCCTCTTGGTATTGATGAAATTGTGTTGCATATTCTTCATTCTTATGATTATATTGTTATTTTGGATGCTACTAAAAACATTATACCCAAGAAATTAATGAACAGTTTTAAGGATTAGTTGTTCCCCTATTTGTAACAAAATATATGATGTTTATAAGTTGTTCAAAGTAGCATAACATGATCATAATATTTTTAATGTATCGAAAATTGCATAGAAATTATTTTATTTTTTAACTCAGTTGGAGTTTTTTCATGATCTTCAAGAGCCAATGGAAATTTACATGGAGTCAATTTTTCTAAAGGTTCTAAATATGGTAGGTAGGTTCATGTATTTTCTCAAGCTAAAATATGAGGTTTTTTATACTCTCAAAGTGTACAAAGCCTCAGTTGAGAATGCATGTGGGAAAAAGATAAAGTTTCTTATGACAGAAAATAGTAAGAAGTATGTGGAATTTTTTTTAGGAATGTGGCATCCAAATGCATCATTATGTTCCCTACACACCATCGCATAATGGTGTTGCATAGCGCAACAACAAGGCTCTGAAGGAGATGGAAACCTGCATGATGGAAGCAAAGGATTTTAATCCTAAGCTATGGGATGAAGATATAAAATGTGATGCATATGTTCAAAACAAATCTCTACACAAATCATTGGATGGAAAAAATACATATGAGGCTTTGAGTGGTCATAAGCCTAGTGTTTCTCATTTCAGGGTTTTTGGATCAAAGGCTTGGGCTAGGATTCCTCCCGAGAAGAGAAAGGCATTGAAACCTCAAATAAAGGAGTCCATTATGTTTAGATATGATGAATATGAAAAGGGATCCAAGATATTTTATCCCTCATCTCAGAAAACATTCATCTAAAGGAGTGTATAGTTCAGAGAAGATCCCATGTAGGAGATCGAACTAGCTCAAGGGGAATGCTCAAATCCTCCACTCCATGATGATGCAAGTGATGATAATTCCTATGATTATTCTGATTCTGATATTTATGATGATTATTTTTACATGCATTCATATCATGACTCACCCATTCATCCCAAGTGGGATGAGAAAACCATTCAATCCATTGGTGATCTTGCTGGAGATCCACTAAACTCTAGGAAGAATAGATCTCAATTTCACAATGAATTATCTACTTGTGAATTGAATATTTTAGAGAGATGATTAATTATGGTTGGATCTGATCCTTATGAATATTAGGAAGCATCACTTGACAAAATATGGAAAAACACCATGCAAGAAGAGTTTAAGTCCTTAAAAGACAATGAGACTTCGAAATTGGTTCCCTTGCCCTCCAAGAGGAAACTAGTGCAATGTAAGTGGGTCTATAGGACCAAAGTGGCTTTCGATGGTTCTGATATCAAGTATAAATCCAGGTTGATTTCCAAATTCTTCTCTCAAGTCCAAGGAGTGGACTATACAGAGACAATTGCACCGGTTGCAAAGATGGACTCTATCGGGATAATTTCATCCATTGTTGCATGTAAGCATTGGGAGGTTCACCTCATGGATGTAAAGAGTGATTTAAAAAATGGTGAAATTCATGAGGATATCTATATGCAGTAGCCTGAAGGTTTCATTCATGATCCTTCACTTGTTTTCAGGTTGAAGAAGTATCTTTATGGCCTCAAGCAAGCCCCTAGGGCTTGGTATGCCAAGATGGAAAAGTTTCTGCTATCCCTTGGATTTGAAAGATGCAAATCCAATTCTAATGTATATTTGCAACATGTTGTAAATTTAGTGTAGGTCATAGTAATGTATGTTGATGACCTTTTTATTACATGGATATGCCCTAAATACATAGGATCAATAAATTCTTCATTGCACAGTGAATTCTCCATGATTGGCCTTGGATTGCTGAAACAATTTCTTGGCTTAGATATTGAGAAATCCGATGCAGGGATCAAGGTAAGAAAAAAAAATTATATTGAAGACCTTTTATTGAAGTTAAAAATGCCTGACTATAAGGATCCCAAGTTCCCATTCCTCTCAGGAATAAAACTAGGTGATTTTGGTGCATCTCCATTGGTGGACAGCTCGTTGTACAGACAACTAGTTGAGAGCTTGTTGTATCCTAGACATTCTCGACTTGATTTGGCATATGTTGTAGATATTGTTTGAATTTATATGTAGGATAATCATGATATCCATTGGAAGGCTGCAAAAATAATCTTGCATTATGTGCAAGGAAACAAACACTTCAGGGTAAACTATGATGCTGGTTCTCCACTAGAACTATCTGGATTTACTGATTCTTATTGGGTTGTAGATTCCATTAAAATAATGTCCACTTCAGGTTATGTATTTATTATTTCACATGGTCCCATGTTATACTAAAGAAAGAAACACCACACTATATCCCTTTCTTCAGCTAAGGCATAGTACAAAGGAGCAGTGAACACAGCTACACAATGTGTGTGGTTGCAAGGTATTCTTGGGGAACTTGGTTTTTCATTTGATTCACCCACAGTCATTTGGTGTGATAATCAAATTGAAATCAGTATTTCCACTAATACAGTGCAGATACAGAGTATCAAACACATTAAGATACACATGCACTACATCAGGAGCTTGGTGCATGAGCAGCTAATATCATTGCAGTATTTACCATCTGTAGAGCAAACTGCTGACATATTCACCAAGATCTTCACAGAGAATAAATTCACCTATTTGAGATCCCTTCTTGGAGTGAGTGACACATGGTGATGGCTGATATTCACTTTCACATTTTGATCCATGTCCATTTTAGAGGGGATGGTTTGTTCCCATGAGGTTTTCCTCCTTACATTGGTTATATGGACTAATCAATTTTTGTAAGAGGTGACTTGAGCCTTAGTATCCAAGGCCTCAATAATGCGATTTAATTGCACTAATTTCGATGGTTAAGTATGTGGCATGATACTTTGGAAGCCATGTTATTATAAAGTCCTTATCGATGGATTCCTACATAGTTACATGGATGCTTGATCAACTAGGTTTCTTTTGTAGATGGAGATGAATCTTTTGATTTAGGATTTGATTATTCAATGCATTAACGAGGCCCGCTTTATCTATTATTTTCAGTTGGAAATCGAGTCTATAGATTCCACTCAAAGATAGTATGTGTTAGCACTCAAAATTTCTACCTAAAATTTCTATGTTCTTAATCCAAAAAAAATAGGAATTTTTGTTAGAGGGCACTCTTACTCATTCATCTTGGAAGAAGTTTGCATTCTACAATGAAAATTAGAAATGTTGAATATAAAGGTGTTGTATAATGACATTCTCACTCTTCAACATGCTACAAAATGAGCTACAATTCTGTAGAAAAGGGTTGTTGTGGTAATAATTCAATGCTAAATAATCAAACTCAATTATAAAACAAAGGTTCAATTCTATTAGTATGGAAGCACTGTAGAATCCCATTAATTTAATGGATGAGTGCCTCTTATCACAATCAAAATTTTCCAACTGAGCTTTTATTTGAAAATTGTTGTGAAGAATTTCATTTGGGTATTCAGCATAGAGAAGAGTGTTGTTATAACAACAAGGAAGATGAATTTACTAATGAAAAACTTATCCAAGCTATTAATGTTGATATATGTAACAATTATTCGGAAAATAATTTTAGTTATTCCCATGATCAAGGTCATATTGATCTGGGTTCTTTTGAGAACTTATTGTTTATTAAAGACCACATATAATCAGCAATTGAAGAAGTAGAGATGGTACATCCTCATGCTGCTACTTTGAATTATTTTAAAGAATTTTGTGTCTAGATGAGTACGATCAAACTAATTGTGAATTAGTTTCCCCAAATTATAATGAAGTTCATGTTATTGAAGAATCATTTCAAGAAAACTAGCAACTTTTTTTTAATTATGATCATCATACTTGACAAGAAACAAAGGTTTTTATGATCCACCTATCTATGATGAGTATAATGATATTGATGATGATAAATTACTTGGGAATCTAGAGGCATTTTCTTTTACTGAAGATTCTTATTAGGAGTGTCAAGAAAAAAATCATATCATTGTTTATGATAGTTAAGCCATATATGATGAGTATGAAAAATATTTAAAGGAGCATATTTCTATTCCAACTTGCACAAAAATTTGCAGAAACCAACATGTTTATGATAGTTATGCATCTTATTCATTAGAATATGATGAGGTATCATATTAGTTCACAAATATTTCTTTCCCCTCAACAGTTGAACACGAGTTTCAAGAAATCGGTGAACTCATATTTGGCATTCTTGAAATATAATCTAAATAGATAGTTCAACAGAATGAAGGTTTTATTAAGCATGATGCATATCCTCTTGGTATTGATGAAATTGTGTTGCATATTCGTCATTCTTACGATAATATTGTTATTTTGGATGCTACTAAAAAAATTATACCCAATAAATTAATGAACAGTTTTAAGGATTAGTTGTTCCCCTATTTGTAACAAAATATATGATGTTTATAAGTTGTTCAAAGGAGCATAACATGATCATAATATTTCGAATGGATCGAAAATTGCATAGAAATTATTTTATTTTTTAACTCAGTTGGAGTTTTTTCATGATTTTCAAGAGCCAATGGAAATTTACATGGAGTCAATTTTTCTAAAGGTTCTAAATCTCTATCTCTCTTTCTCTCTCTCTCTCTCTTCCCCCCCCCATTCCCCTACACTCTCTCTCTCTCTCTCTCTCTCTCTCTCTCTCTCTCTCTCTCTCTCTCTCTCTCTCTCTCTCTCTCTCTCTCTCTCTCTCTCTCTCTCTCTCTGTCTGCACCACTTGCCCCGCTCCCCGATTCACTCCCTCCTCCCTTCTCTCTCTCCCGCTCCCCCTCCATATATATTTATCTCTCCCCCCTTTTGTCACACTCGACCCCCTCCCATTCTCCCCTCTCTTTCTCTCTACTACCTTCTTTCTGTCTCTCTCGCTTCACCCCTCACTCTTTATCCCCCTCCACCCCACTCCCTCTCTCCTTACTCCTCTCCCCACAACTCCCAAGCCCCTTCCTATTCTCTCTTATCCCTCAAGAATACCTCAATAATTATACGTTGTTGAGCCAAGATGTGAAGTATACATGTTTTCTTGGCTGAAAATGAGTTTTTGATAGCATTTCTTCACTGTCCCCAAGAATGAGCTTTTTCTAGTGAAGGGGGCTTGAAAGAGAATAGAAAACTCAATAGAAACCTAATATTAAAGACATTGGAAACCTTACAATCTTAAAAGTTGCATTTTACTATTTATACTTGCTAGGAAATGCATATCAAGCATTGGTTGTGCTTGAGTGGTGGGACTAATCTTAAATTGATGAGTTATTATTAAGGGTGCATCCTTGGAGCTCGGTAAAAAAATTGCATTTTCAATTTGAGAATTATAGAATAAAGTATTTTTAATATCTTGGAGTTATACAAATTACTATGTTTGAATTTGAAAATGTATCATGGCCAAATTACAGTGAGTATTGCATTTTTAATTTGAGAATTATAGCAGAAAGTACTTTTAATATTTGAGTTGTACAAAATACTTTGTTTAAATTTGAAAATGTATTATGGACAATAGTGAGTATTGTGATTTGAAATTTTAAACTATATAATTGTTAAACTATAGCACTAGGTATTGTGATTGAAATTTCAAGAATATATGGAATATTTTGAAATTGATTTTTTAAGTCTATAATGGAAGGTATTGTATTTCAAATTTGTAATGGGGTTATAATGTTTTGTAATTATAACAATTATTGAAATTATAACTTTATAATGAAGGTATCCATATTTTAGATTCTTAATATTTCTGAAGGGGGTTATTGAAATTATATTTTGATATAAAAGACATTGTAATTTTAGATGTTATTGAAATAAAAATTTAAATAATATAATATTTTTATTGCAAAATTGTATGAGTTATAAGGTGTTTTGGAAGTTACAAGGAGTTTAGGCTTTGCAAGTTTAGTATATTGAGAGTAATTTGTAATTTGAGTCAAACATTTCTACAGTTTTGAATTTGGGAGTTGAAAGTGCTTAGAATGTTATAGGGGAATACTTAATAAAAATACAATTTTTTATATTGTATTTTAAACATCCTAGAAAAATTGAATAAGGGGGTTGTAGAGTATTTGTGTGTGTGCTCCGTCTATTGGTGCATAGTGGAATTTGGCCTTATGGTTATTTGTGCATGGTATTACTTTTATTTGGGAAACAAACTCTCTTGCATATAATGAATCAATCATGTGAACATGATTCCATAAAGAGGACAAGTACACGAATAAAAGAAAGAATACAATCAATCTAGAAGACAAGCAAAGGAAAACAACTATTTGAACTTCATGAAAATTTTGGTCACAAATTTGATGCATCTTGCATTATAAGGTCATCTGCAATATTTCTTTGGTGAAGTCTTTGAATGTCCTTTGTGTCTTATAATTAGAGTCAGATGATCTGTCCTAACATTAAATAGTGGGATTCAAGGTATCTATTTGTGACACATGTTTTTGGATACTAAAATCAATTCTTTAGATCAAGATGGAAATAAACATTAAAGACTTGTTCAGTATTTCACACATTTTAATCGACATTGCACATGGAACAAATATTCGAATAAGAAAAAATTTACTAAATGATGTCACCACTTGTATACAAGTTATTGTGTCAAGAGGTTCTCTACAGTACAGTATGGGGGAGATATTGTAATGTTATGTTGTAATGTTTGTCGATATTAAGTCCACCAAAAATAATATTACAGCTAAGAATAATAGTGCCGAGTATGCCGGAGATCTTGTAAAGTTTGTAACAAATGAATAATATGTTGAACATGTATTTTCGTTTGAAAGGTAATATATATAAGGAACAAAAAATATATAAAAATCAAAATCTACTGCAAAGATAAGAAAACCAGTGAAAAGGAAAGAAAAATTTGTGGCAGGAAAACCACTGAAGAGGGAATCTGCTAATAGGTAAATTTAGCACCTTAACATTATTTATCTCTAGCTACAGGATTAGGAGCTCCTCACCAACAATCACCTCTGATTCTGTAGACCATTGTCAAGAATAATTAGAGAAAATTTGTTTAAATATATATTACAGAGTAGAAATAGGACAAGAATTAGTCGATGTTGTCATGGCGGAGTCCGATGAATCAAATCAAGGGATTTCAGAGGAATTACCATGGATTTTGGACGAGTTTCGTAAGAAGTCTCTGCCCTTGTTTCATGTTGATCTTGATATCCCTTATTCATCATGCTCTGATTTAGATCAAAGCAATGATGGCAATAAATCTGCTTCTCACAGTCAAAGCAATGATGGGAATAAATTTGTTTCTGAAATTCAAAATGTGTTTGTTGAGGTCAAAGAATCTCAAGAAGTTAGAAAGAATAAACATAGATATGAAGAGATACGGATAGATCAATATTATGAAAATTGAGAGAAATGACAGAATAAAAATGTAGGCATTGCTTATTACAATGATCAACTGGAAGACAATACATATGAACAAGAACAACAACATAATGAGCAAGCCTACAGAATGATGATGAGTGTCCTGCAGATGAAATCAATCAAGATAACGAAGATGGATAGAGTGATAGTGAGCAGTATCCAGCAGAAGATGATGAAATTTTGTTTTCTACTCAGGAAAAGCATTTATATAGGATTCTGTAATAAAATGATCTTATGTCATATGGGCAGTGGTGGAGATGTTAGCACCGGAATACCATCTAGTCCATTCATGGTGGAAAACAATCAGGTAATGAAAACGTTTCGGAGTTTTCTGTCAGATATTCGAGGCGAAAAAGATGATGTTCTATATTTCCGATTAAGGTAAATGAAAGTTAGCACTTAGAACCCTACTATTTCTTCCTGTGCAATAAACCTCAATATCTTCTGTAATAACCCTTGAATTGAGATGCACAAATGATCCTGACGAGATCACAATTTCTCTGTCGAATGAGGATATTCGATAACTCAGTACTATCGAAAAACTCTTCTGGGCATCAACACAAATTATGGACTCCTACCTTTAGTCTGGAAATTGATCTTCAGACTTTATCCATACTAGCTTTAAGATTTAAAGTTAGAGTTTTATAGTTAAAAAATAAATAAAAAATTTAAATTTTACTAATCAATATCTACTAATCTCCATTAACTTTTTTTTAAATGCTTAGGTGAATCCACTCTATGGAATTAAATTTTCATAAATTCCACCTTTTGGTATCAATTGCAACTTGCCTGCTTTGTCTTCACAGTTATCGTCTCGGGCTATTTCCCGATGAAATCCAACAGGGAGTTCACCAATGTTCTGCATACATGATAAGCCTCAACATGCATGAACTCAGTGACTAGAGAGACGCAACAGAGCAAGCACTTAGAAGTTGATTTTAATATAATTCCTCTATTATATACCTTTACTGTAAGATTCAGTATTACAATTGCTGATTATTTATGTTTTAATTATCAGTTATTCATATTAGTTCAAAATTCAAAATAAACAAGTATTAAAAAAGAATATAAAAAAATAACTAGTAGGTAACTAATGAATGGATAACTGGTAGCAATGTAGTGATAACTCATAGTTGATGAACGGATAACCAACAATTCATGGCAGAAAACTAGAAGAATGTGAGATAAAAAATAAAAATAATATAATAACTAATACTTGATAAATGGATAACAAGAAGAATGTGGGTGTTAACATGTAGCTAGGCATGGATAACTCACCCTTGAATCATTTAACTAGAAGAATACGTGGAATACAAAAATTGTTTCAATTCCCGAACTATCTCTCAACCATTTGATCCCTATGGATGTGATCCAACCACAAACTATGTCGACGTGCTAGTTATTTGAGATTTGGGGTGGACTATGGCCTATGCCTTTTCATATACTAACCATTTTGAGATTTGGGGTTGACTAAGGCCTATTCTTTTTAATTGCGGGCTCTACAGCCAATTATGAGGGAGATCTTCTATAGATATTAAATATAAAACCATTAAAAATAATTCAAAAAACCTAACCACAAATGCATCTTTTTAAAAGAAACTTTGTAAACCATGTCAACAATAAACTAAAGCAAAAAGAATAGAACATCAACAACATAAATTTCATGGAAAATATATACTTATTACAACAAGTGAGTGGCATATCAAAACATACCATATTTAGAACATTACATAGATTCGGGGCCTCCAAGTTCACCCCAACCCCCATATCACGAATTCATACTGATAAAATACGTGTGCGGAAAATAAGTAACTAGTGGAAAATAAATCATCTCACAAACAATGAAAATGCATATGCAAGAATAAACATTATTTCTATAATTTAAAATAATTTCACATTCAAATAAATAAGAATAATTATATTTAAACAACCCAAATCCAAGAAACTAGTTGTGTAAAAGCGATTTTCCACCAACCATAGGAACTCTGCTAACCTATATTCTTTAACATTCAGAGGCCACCCATAGGTTAGGGTATGAGGCCACCAAGATGAAGGAAATACCTACAGGATTCTCTCTCTTGTCCCAAAACATGATATATTCTCTATGCGTAGCCAAAATCTCATTCAGATCTCTACATGGCTCTTACTCAACTCTCGTACCTTAACTTCCATAATACCTTCGCCACACAACACCCTACTTGGATCATGAATCCCCTTCATTGATCAACAGTTCTCTTTGGATATCCATCTTATTGAGTGCTCCTTCTTTGTGCACAGAATAAGACTAACCTACTAAGGCTGCTAAAGAACCACCTATAGCCTCAATTCATGGATTCTTAAGCATCCACTGGCAGGAGAAAACAATGGGAAAGGCTCTCTAACTCTCCCAACCTCTCGGCTCACCTACAACCATTGGTTTTCCCTTCCAAATTTGCATCTATGTCCGTAAGTTCATTTTTTGGGGGTTATGCAAGTCATGAACAACAATACAGAGCTTTGAGTAGTGTAGATCTTCTTGAGAGTGTGTGTGAGTGAGGATTGACTACAATAGGTATGAGAAAATGGTGACAATACAATTAGCATGACTTGTGACAGTAGAAAGAAGGACTCCTGGAAGCTACAAACTGACTTCTGACAGCTGAAAAAACTGTCACAAAAGCGTAGTCAGTCCCACGCTTCAACTCCATGAGGTTTTTTAGAAGGGTTCAGTTTCTACAAGAATCTCCTTTATTTTGTTCTTATTTTTTTAACTCAATACATGATATTATTCTCCAATTAGATTATCTTTGTTAACCTATAATATAATATATCTTCAAAACATCTCCTTCGGGTGGATCAACACTTCGAAACAGTATAGAAGATCTTCTTTCAAGTCCGCAATCTCATCGGGGATGTTATAGGTCAGCTAGGGCACAAGTGTGTTGAGCTTCTCTTTTATATTTACTTGCTCTAGGTGTTGTTGATTTAAGTGGGAAAACCTATCAATGCAAAGGTAATGTTATCATTCTTCTTGATCACAATTTTACAAAACCTTGCTATTATTGTTTATTGCATCTATATCAGGTATGCAAATTGTCCTATTATTTATACTTGTTTGCTACATGAAATTTGAAATAGTGTATAAAATATGGTATAGGGAGAAACCTAGGCATGAAATTCGACTATATGAACATATATGTGCATTAATGTGAAAGAAGAAGAAAAGGGTTGAGTTTTGGCATTCTAGCAAGCACAAGACATGGATGCTACTATCAAACATGGATGCAAAGATGGTAATAAAATGGATTTCAATCATTTTAATGTTCTTTGGAGAAGAAAACCAAAAGGTACTGGGGTATGTTATATTTTCATCATAAGGGCGGCTATATTAATCCTATTTTCTAAAGATGACTGAGGGATATGATCAGCAAAGGGAGAGCCATACTGGCACATGTTCACAACATCTATTCCTATTGGAGGGCTCTACCATAAAATGTATTTTTGGACTTTTCAAATGACTGATTGATGGCAGGTTAACAAGGACACACCGCTAGCAGAATTACACAGCATTTTCATATCTATTCCAGGAAATTGTGGCAAAAGTTAATACCACCTTGAGACCTAGACTATTATGGGTATCCAAACCAGAATTTAGTACCTTACTTTATCTCTGCTTTAGCAACAATGACTTTACGAGTATCCATTCTAAAGAATTCTTCCATATCAGTTACATTTGTAATCAAATTCTCTTCAATATATAAGTCGATCTCCTTACTTGAGTTTATTTCTTTTACTAATATTTCCATGTGCTTCAACAAAAATAGATCACTATACATGCATTTCTCTTCCATACAAGGAACTAAACCATTAAACACGATTCTACATTTATCATGTATACCTTCAAATATCCATTCATCCTTATCACACCCCTCGATAAACTTTAAATAGTTTTGGTTCCAAAATTTCGGTATCCTCAAATCATTTCCTTACCCAGTAAAGTGAAAGAAGTAATATTTCTCACTGGAGGAAGATTTCATGAAAACCTATTGAATATGTTATGTTCTCTCTAGAATAACATAGGCACGCCATTCTAGGTAATAACGACCATCATTCCGTATATGTAACAATTCCATGATGAATTTAAAGAAGCAAATAACAAGTTTACAGGAACAAACACAAAATACTCCATATGTTCATTAATACAAACTATAAAAAAAATATATACAATTCATAACTTAGATAAAAAGGAATTTTGATAAAAAAAAATATTCCACTGGAGCATAGAAGTTACAGACTAGTATAATGGAGGAAAGAATCCATTGAAAAGTTTCTATATCTTCAGGAGATACAACAACCCTTAAAACTCATGAGTCATGATAAAACTCTGCCTATATATATAAAAATTCCAACAATCCCCTTTGCAAGTCTTTGTTCTTCACCTTTTGTCTTCTTCGAATGCTATATAGATACCTTCAATTCTATAACTTAACTTTATATTTACACTGTGAATACGATAATTGGAGTGCTTGACACCTTAAGGATTAGGTGTCCTATTTTTATTGAAAAAAAAGGATTTTATTTTGACACCTATCTTCCTTCCCACCAGTTTTCCAACAACAATAATCATTCAAGCATTTAACATTGTTTCTTTATTCAAGTGGCATGCACCATAATGATGTTTTAAGTTAATATGGTCATGAACAAAACATCAGCCTTAATATTTTCTATAAATATACTCTCAAATCCTTTTGAAATAGAAGGCTCCAACCATCATGGAAACTAGTACATAAAGTTATTTTTTGTTGTTTGTTGGTTGTTGATAAAAATTATTCGAGACACTTCCTGTTGGAAAACTGAGATCCCTTCTTGGAGTGAGTGACACATGGTGATGGCTGATATTCACTTTCACATTTTGATCCATGTCCATTTAAAAGGGAATATTTGAGGAACGAAATAGATTGGTTAGATTCCACTCAAATAAATCCTCCAAATTACACATTACAGCAATTGGGAAACTCTACAATATCTGATCATTAAAAAGATAATAATCTGGGAATTTTTGTTGTTGTATAGGAAAAAACACCTTATAACCGAAGGTCTGGGGTTACCAACATACTCAACAAACTTGCAGGAAATTAACTCTAAAGTGTAGTAAAGGAAATAGGAGGATAGAAAAGACTCACCCGATACACGACGGTTGATCCTAGCTTGTCCTCTTCCGCTTTGCTTCTCCTCCAAAGTCTTCAGGGATGCTTCTCCTTCACCTGTCAAGACTCAATCTTCCAAATACAAGATGATTCATATATATATAAGCAGGTTAGATAAATCATAGACATAATGCTGAAACATAAACATTTATCAAACCACAATATATGAGATACATTCAAGACACATATGGAAGAAGGATTCTCTTTATTAGCAATAATGAAAGAGTTCAGATTACAACCCAACACCTGAGACAAGGACTCCTCTACAACCAAAGGATTCTGAGTTACACTACTCCAAAGACTTTTGTATAAGCTCCACTAGCATAACTTTGCTCTCCAAGTGTATGTCCTAAACACCCTCCCCAAGGCCTGTATTTATACTTGGTGAAACAAGGAAGTTTTGAAGGTTGAGGAGGTTGAGACAGTTAAGGAGATTAAGGTTAAGTGCTTAACTAATCTAAAGTGATCTCGTGTTTTTATTTTTAATGTCAAAGGGACATATACACGAGTATCAATACTGGCAACTCGCGTATGACCCGTGAGTTTCTCTAAAGGTGACCCGCGTATACATATATATGCGACTGCAACAACTGACACTCGTGTACAACACGCGAGTTGCATATATAGAGAGTTGCGTATATGACTTGACATAGCTAAAGGGTAAAAATAACCAGCTGGATGGATGGTGAATGTAGTTCATAATAACCCATCTATAGTGTTTTGGGCAACCCTCAATCCATAGATGTCCTTTTGTGTGCCAACATGAGGGATGTCGGCACTCGGACGGAGAGGTGCCATTCAGGTGGATAAAAAAATTTCAAAATTTAACTGGAGAGAAAAATGAAAAGGGTGCTACCTTGCAAGAATAAGAAAACTACATCGAGTGAACAAAAAATGAGTGACTTGGTTGAGTGATCCAGAGAATGCATGTGAGCATATCGGTGGATCAATTGAGATAGAAACTTACAAGGGTTCAATTCATGGTTTTTTCCTTTTGACTCTCTTTGAATAGGTAGAGGTGGGAAAATGTGCACTATTTGCTCACATGTGAGTCAAATTAAATTCAAATTAAATTTAGTTAAATAAATTTTAAAAAGAAATTTGTGATGCTTTTATACCAACTATATTGTGTGATCGAATTTAATTATTGACATGAATAAGTTAATAGGAGATAATGCTTCTGAACAATGTAGAGTTTGGACAATTTTGGATGGTATATTTTTATTAGTTTGAATTGTATATCAAAATTTTAAAAATAAAAAGTAAAGTAATAGTTTAAAAACAAAATTAAATTAAATTAAAGATCAACTTTGAGAGAATTTATGCATTCAAATATATTGTTTTAGTATAATGGAGAGAAGAAGCCAAAACCTTATGTGTTTGAGAAACCTTGTCCAAAAGCACAAATCTTAAGAAAGGAGTGACTTACCACATAGCCTCTCGTGAGATTAATGGGGTTCATGATTTTATTATTGGGATGAAAATTAAGTAGGAATCACCCTAAGGAGGGTAGCGACAAAAAAATCTCCAAGCACATCAAAAGCCACACTGGATGTCTCTTCCTCAAACAAGATACACAGGGTTCAATACACTAATTGCAAATAAGCTAGATTGAAAATTCAAGATAAGAATGCAAAAATGAAACCTCCACAGTACTTAATTCTAGGATACTCCTAAAGATGTAATATATTTGACAAGGCTCCACCAAAATAAAGTTGACATTAAAAACAAGACCTTAAGTTTAGTGCAACATGATTTCCCAAAACCAATGTATAGTGGTTGCATACACACTTCTAAAATTAAGGATGCTACTAGTAATCAGGGTTCACTTCTAATACAATCAAATGCACTTCACTTATTAAAAAATCAATCAAAATTCAACTCAAGCCTACCTTGGTGGTTACTAAATACACATAATAAAAAAGAAGAAAAATAATCTTGGATAAACTATAATAAGGAATAGTACAATACACTAATTATCATTTTTATCATCATATAATCACATTGTCTTCGTCATCATCATTTTCATCGTCAATAACATTATCATTATCATCGACATCATCATGAACAACATTATAATTATCATTGGCATCTTCATTGTCATCCTCATCGTCATCATCAATGACAACAACAACAACACCATCAGTCAATATCATTTTCATTGTCATTCTCATTGTCATTGTCATTTTTATCATTACCATCATCGTCATCATCATCATCATTGTCATGGTCATCATTAGCATCACAATCATCAATAACCATGATGAATATGATGTTGTCTATGACCAATATTGATGATGATTATGAAAATGATTATGATTAATATCATCGAGGTCATGATTCATCATCATCAACAGTAGCAGCACAATGATCATCACCATCATAATTTCCATCATGATCATGATCATGATCATCATTAATGGCTTTGTTATCGTTGTCGGCATCCTTCATGTGATTGTTGGTGTTGATGACATAGACAATGACGACTGTGACGACCTAGACGACAAAAACAAATATAACGATGATGATGATGACAATGATGACAATGATGCCATTTTTATAATTGGGAAGATTTACTAAGGCCATTGGTAGTATCATCATCTTGTCATTGTTATCATTATCATCATGACATGTTTTTTCAATAACTATTATTAATTCTAATCATAGTATATTTAAACCCCTCTGAGCATGGAAACGTCTCCTTGAAAACCCAAAATTCCATTTCAATCAAATGGCCTGGTTTCGGTAATTTTTTATCCTAAAATGTTGTTTCACACCAAATGGTGTCTATATATATTAACACTTTAAAGAGTGGTGCTTGTTGAATTCAACATAACCAAACTAGAGAGCAAGTAAGAGGAACATCTCATTTTCAGATGTCTTGTCTTAGTATCCATTATTTGGACAAAGGGAGGTTTTACTACCTTCAGCGAGACTTGGGTGGCTCCCTCTCCACATTTGGTCATTGTCCAGAACAAATATTCCTACCTATTTTCATGATGGATATTTTCAAGCATAGATCACAATCCTTGTGTGGACCTCTCCAGCTAGATCCCATCCGAAGGATCACCTCTTTCTTCCATGTCAATTGTCTACTCAAGGAAGCAAACAACATACAGAGGCCTAGACCACTCCGAATTTCAAATCTGTGAGACATGGATTTCCTCTTGACACCCTCTCTACATGGATGAACTAGATTCCATAACTCTTCTATGGAACTCACATGTCAGATCCCACAGCATACATCACCATTCCAGTAGACAAACCATCCATGGGAGGTCCCAAAGATAGACTCTCTCTATGTAGGAAAACTCTCTAAGTTTGGTCAAGCACACAATATTCCATTCAAAGTTTCTTCTAATGGACCTTAGATGTTAGGGCCACACTCTAACCCAGGTATGTATAGTGGATGTACTTTCAAGTCTAGTTGACCTACTTGTCATTTTCATTATTTGGCATTGATAAAAAATTTAGGCACACAAAAGTTATATTGACAAAGGATTCTTATCCAAGGAAAAAAAATATGTCTAACATTGTGTGAGCTTGCAAACTACTTACTCTATAAGACGTTGGAGCTTGGATATCCTGCACAGAGTGTGGGGAAGGCACCCATATGCTCCAGTGATCACTGTGTATTCAATGAGAAAATTAGGAATGTTTGTGACAATGTTGGGTGGAGGATGGAGGAACTTTAGCACAATTATGGTGATAAAAATAATATAGTTGAAAATGGGCTAGAGGTTTTTACATATAAGCTCTAATTGAATTTAGAGGTAGTTACATATCGGATCCTAATTGTGCTTTGAAACGATGATCAAAAGCTAGAAAGTTAGGAAGACGAGATAGAGAGGACACTAAAGCTCTGAATTGGCAAATGCTGTAGTGGAAGTTAGCTTTTGGAGTAAAATTCAAACTGTTAAGAACATGCTAAGAAAAGGGTTTTTGATCAAAGATTCAATTGATCAAAACATTAGGAAACTTAGAAGTGACCTATTTAACACAAAAAAAAATATTATTAATCCCAAGGATATACTATATCGTCACCCACTAGTTCTGATCAAGGAGGAGAACCCATAACAAAATCCCATGGCCCCAGAACAGCTCAACAGGGACACAACAACTCAAAAGCACCTTATTATATAGTTTTAATTTCATATGTTGTCAACCTGGTTTTTCTGTCTGTTAAAGTTGAAGTTTTGAATCTCAGTCACATAGTAGAGAACTCTTTGAACTTGTTAAAATATTTCTTGTAAATTCCAATAATTGTAGGATGACCACAAAATGTATGGTGTTAATCCCTTTGTTTTGGTATTCAGTATAAAGTATTTTCAGCTCTAAAATAGGAGACCCAGTTATGGAAGGCTGATTATATATAAATAGTAACCTGTATTTTACTAAACAAAAAATAAATAATTAAACTGCAATCTAAACAACGCCGCAACAAGTTTCAATCATGGAAACAACTCAACATACACTAATACATAAATTAAAAAATGCATTCTTCCCTATATTAAACCCTAACAAATGTTTATAGGGCTCAAAATGTTTCTTACCTGGAGAAGCTGCTGCTTGACGATGGCTTCCGAGATGAAAATTCCTGCTACCACTAATGCCTCCCATTACAGGGAACCCATTATTGTCCCATTTATGCCCTATGGTAAGCGATGCGCTCCACATAATTAAGGGTCTTCTCCCCATGAACCAATTTTCAGGTCCATGAAATTCCTCAGAAGAATGCACCTGTGCATGATTATTATTAGAACCATGATGTTAATGCCCTCCTCCTTCAATGGGACCACACATCATAGAATACCCCGAACTAGATGATGCCTCAAGTTTCATTGTGGTTTCGCTGCTGGTAAATGTGGCTTAATACTGAACCTATGATGTTGTTGGTCTCTGCATACCCTCTCCAAATTTTAAAGCTTGGTAAAACCTCTGTATTGAAAATTACATTGTTAAAAACATATTGTTCAAGGTTTAATGGTGAAAGTGTGGCCAAATCCTGCAAATCGAATATCAACAAGTTGCCAAAAAAAGTGGAGCTTAAAATTATGAATATATCCAAAATTCTTGAATGAATTTCCTCAGTAATGAAAAAAATCCCAATGATGATTCTGGGATGATTTCTATATCATTTCGTTGGTTTTTTTTAAGGTTTTGTTGTCCTCGCTGATGTTCAATGATGAAATGAGTTTAAGGCATTCCTGTGGATAAATTAATAAGACTTTGTTTCAAAGCAAATGTCATTAAATCTAAATTTTTATATCTATTATTATATTATAAATTATTGAAAATCAACCCTACCCGGCTTATGTAGTTGAGCAAAATGGAGGCAATATTCTTTGACAAGGTTCAATTTGCTCCAAGTTCTCTTCAAAAAAGGTCATTGCTATGCAATGTAGGTGATGGACAAAATGTATGGCTCTTAATACATTTTTATTTTGCATTAAAGTTAAAGGAAGTGTTTAAACATTTAAGGCTCATTTCAAAGTTATTAATGAGGGATACCTTCCACTTTGTGTAGGTTTCCTTTCAAAACTTTCATAAGGGAGAGTGAGAGTAATAGGTTTGTCTAGGCATGAGGGAGAGGAGAAACAATGTAGCATATTAGAAGGAGACAACATAGCTTATTGGAAGGTTCGGTGTTATGTTTTCTCTTTGTACTATATTTATGCACTAATAGTAATCTTGAGAAAGGGATTGTAGGAGGGTAAAGCAAGCTCGCCAAAATGGATCATGTAACTTTGATAAGTTATTGGCCTTTTAAATTGTCATTTAAGAGGTAGAGAAGAATCTAGAGAATGGTGGTTGGAAAGTTTTTTCCCCATATATGGAGCTATAGAATAAGAAGTGGGGTGGCCCACCCAAAAATGATAAGAGGTGTTTACCATTTTCATTGGGTTTGATCCTTGGTGTTGATAAGTGTTTGGTTATATGCATTTTCTACCTATTTTTGTTTTCCAACATGTCATTTTTTTTGGACACTTGAAACTTTATTAAATATTTTAAATAGTTATAAATATTTTGTATATATGTTTGTCATGGCCACCCCAAAGCTCTTTTTTCTACCAAAAAATACCATATGTGTGTGTAACGAGAGAGAGAGAGAGAGAGAGAGAGAGAGAGAGAGAGAGAGAGAGAGAGAGAGAGAGAGAGAGGTCAATGGATCTCCTTTATGAGATTTCAAGGCCTCTAGGGGTTTAACGCAAGGTTATTCGATGTCTCATTTCCTCTTCCTTATGGTATCTAAGGGCCTAAATAGAATGATGACTACAACCAAAAGATTAGGTGCAATCAAGTGGCTTAGGGTATCTCCATAATGCATTTTGTTGTTCATGGATGATATTATAATCTTCAGTGAAGATTCAACTAGAGAATGGAGAAGAATTAAAGGGATTTTGGAAATTTGAGAATATGTTAGTGGAAGTATAAAGGTCTAGAGACTGGGTTGGTGAAGGAGGATTATTTAACCATGTCCCAATTTTTCTTTAGATAGGGACAACAAAGGAAAATTTCTTAGGTCCCTTTAAGTTCAATTCACATTGATTCAAGTATTTGGATTTTATCAATTAGGTTGAAAGTGAACGAAAGAACTTTGATATTGAGCTAGAGGATCTTGTAATATTATAGTTTAGTGATAACCTAAAAAAGGATTAAGTAGAAAAAAATCAAGTGGGTGAAGTTAGAGTACAAGGATTCGTGTGAGTATACTTGCAACTTA
The DNA here is from genome assembly GCA_001517045.1 of Pseudotsuga menziesii. Lineage (NCBI taxonomy): Eukaryota > Viridiplantae > Streptophyta > Pinopsida > Pinales > Pinaceae > Pseudotsuga > Pseudotsuga menziesii. The sequence goes on along the minus strand of LPNX010897198.1, from coordinate 32,041 downwards.
GAATAGGAGATTTCAAACATATACAAATCTAATATGAGTGGAATATTCACAATAGAGGAATTGGAGAATATAAAATTTGGAATCCTTAAAGATAGAGCTCTTAGAGTAGTAAGAATCTAAATGACACATAATGAGTTGAGTTATATGGTTTTCCCAAGGTGACAACAACGCTCTCTTTTTTTCACAAATATGATAGAATGAGAAAGAATATTAATACAATATGGAGTATATCTGATAGGGATGTTGAGAAAGCAAGTTTTGGTACATATGTGCGGTAAGAGCATCACACTTTCAATATTTATTTACGGAACCAACAAGAGAGTTAAAATTGTGGATATTGTTTCCTTTTTCCCTAGTTTTGTAAATCATGAACAAAATTTGGACCTTGTAATTGAAATTCATTTTGTAGAACTTGACAAAGTGATTGACTTGTTTAAAGAGTACAAGAATCTTGGGTTAGATGGATGGCCCATGAAATTATGTGTTTGAATCTTTGAGCTATTAGGGAATGATATGTTGTTGGAGGTTGAAAAATTCTATTAAAGTTGGCAATGTTGTAAGTTCCATAAACACCACCTTCTTGACCATGATTGACAAAAAGGATGTTCTTGAATCATTTAATGGTTTTGGACCAATATCATCATATAACTTTTCATATAAGATTTTCCCCAAGGGAATAGCGATAAGAATTAAACCAACACTATCGCTAACTGTCTCAAGTGATCAATTTGGATTTTTTAATCATAAACAAATTCATGAAGGCATGGGTGGTGGTAATTTGGGGCCCCATGTATGGACCATGAGATTTAGGGACAATGTTACAACGTAAGACCATAGTTTTGACTATATTTTAAGTCATGCATCAAGAACCATCCCCTATGCATTGATAGTAGCCATAATACTTGTAAAAGGGATGAAAATATGGATGCAACAAACAAAGGAGAAAAAGTGGGCCCATAATGGGGTGCACCAAAATGATCATCATCACCACCATCATCATTCATTTCATTTACATCATAATCTTCGGCAATGTTGTCATTGCCATTATCCTTATCGTAGTCATAATCATTGTCATCATTCTCCTCATTATCAATCATCATCATCATAACCATCCTCGATATCATAATCATTATCATCGTTTTCATCTTCAACATCCGAGTGTAAAACTGGATGCAAAAGTGGATGCAAACATGGATGCAACAAAAGTAGGTGCAAAAGTGGGCACATAATGGGGTGCAACAAAAATGGATGCAAAACATGATGTAATCATGGAAGCAAAACATGATGAAAAAAGTGGCACAAAAGTGGATACAACCATGGATGTAAAATTGGATACAAAATTGGATGCAAAAGTAGTCATAACACCCAACGCAAAACCCGATGCAAAAGTGGATTAAAAGATGGATGCATAAAGGGATGCAATAACTGATGTAAAATTGGATGCAAAAAAAGATGCAAACGTGGATGAAAAAGTTGAAGAAAAAGTGGGTGTAAAAGTAAGTGCAAAAATGGGTGTGAATCGGGATGCGACAAAAGTGGATGCAAAGGTAGATGCAAAAAAAGATGTAAACATGGATGCAAAATGGGATGCAAAAAGGGATGAAAACATGGGTGCAAAAGTGGATGAAAAAACGGATGCAAAAGTGGATGTAAAAATGGCTGAAATAGAATGAGATGAAAAACTAGAGTCAAAAGAGGATGTAAACTTTGATGCAAAACTTGGGGCACAAAGGGATGCAAAAAAAGAAGTAGAAGTGGATGCAAAAGTGGATGTAAAAAGGGATGCAAAAGTGGATGAAAACAACGGCGTAAAAGTTGCGGCAAACATGGGTGTAAAATGGGGTGAAACAAGAGTACATGTACAAACTAGGAACAAATTTAGGTACAAAACTAGGCTCAAAACCTATCGCAAAACTTGATGCAAAACCTGGCGCATAACTAGGTGCAAAACCCGGTGCAAATTACGCCAGAATTTGCGCCATATTTAGAAAAAGGATGCAAAAACTACCTAAAATAGCACCAAACCATGAAATTGCTCCATTTTGTCCAAAAAATGAAGAAAAATACACTGAAAGATGGTCTAGACGCAAAAAAGGATGCAAAAGAGACACTAAATCCAGTTTTTGTTGTAGTGCCATCTTGGAATATTCTCCCAAACATGTTGAAGACCTGATACCACAAGTCCTTTAGAGATGTATCAATTCCAAAGACAATATCCAAGTATCTAAAAAATTGACCTTGTTCAATATTCTTCTATTAAAAAAAAAATCAATTTGTAAAGTTTCCTAATCAGCAAATTGTGTCTTCTCCTTAATCACCCATTATCGAATGCTTTACCATAGATGTCTATGTATATTGCATTTTTCCTTCGATAGAGCTTTTAGTGGGATTGGGGCTAAGATTAGATTGATAAAGAAAAGGAAAATTATGTAATTGTAAATCATTTTAAAGAAGAATGCCTTGAACCTTTGCTTACATTTGAGTAGCCTCAAGAAGATAACCAAATGCCTATGTTGAAATAGAATTGTCATGTAATCAAGGTGCTAAAGCTTCAATCATTTCTTGATGGATATTTGGACTGGAATAACCTATGAAAAATGACCATGAATATAAACTCTGGTTGATGCATTTGAGAAAATACTCGAGATTACCCACTACTTGAGTAAACAAACTTCCAAACCTTGACCAAAAGATCATATTAAGGATGGAAATTCTTTCAACCATGTTGCACCTTCATCAAAGTAAATCATCAAGAACAGATCCTTTTCAATGGTCCCCTTACTGTTTCAATGTTTTTCCATGTTTAATAAGCATGTTTAGCATTAATTGACCCTTAATGAAACCCATTCGTCCATGCTGAACAATCCTTTCAACGGTTAAATGTTGTTGGATAGGAATTTACCTCTAGGACATTATATGATATATCAAGCAATCTAATTGGGGGCTAACCTCTTATAGTGTTTCTATTTTGTTCCTTTTAGGAGTAAGCTTGATCAACCCCATATCCACTTCGTGACCCATATGGTCCATTTCTCATTTTGCATACATATGATTAGAAGATCATCACCAATTATGCCTAAAGAATCATAAAAAGTCACAAGGATGCACATCTAAGGTGGAGATATTTTCCCTCAACCATATCATGTAAATCCTAAATAATCCCAGTTTTATCCAAATTTCAAGTGTAATATCCATCTCCTATGACCTGGAATATCTTGTAAATTTTGCATATTATTGTATTAGTCTCGGTGAGGGCTCAAGGCCAAGGCCCCACCCAAGACAACACCTTGTGGCTTATAAAGGTTAACTGTCTAAGTAAAAAAAAAAAATACTTAGGAGACATAATGAAACTTAGATAAAGGCTAACAAAACAAGTGATCGTCAAGATCCTCTTTTAAACAAAGGGAAAGAGATGTCTTAGGACATCAAACTATATGATAAAAATGATGGAATTGCGGATAAGGGTTACCATTCTAAACCCTACTAAGATATAACATTAAACATATAACTATACGGTTATAAAATTATAAATATGTGTGAAGGCGTATATATATATTTATAAATATCATAACATTATGATATTTGGGTAGAGTCGAGTAGTTGGGGATTTTATTCCTTAACAGGTAAAATCTTAAGCCGCTATTCACGTGTAGGAAATAGTGGGAATTATTCCCATAACAAGAAGGTAATTTAGTTTTCTCCACCACAAAGTGTGCAACGGACATATTTTTATTTTAGGAAAAATCGCTATCAAATGGAATGATGTCAGAAAAGTCTATTAAGGGATTGGACGCATGTGCTGGAGGAATTCTTTTCGCAGCTAGATTTATGGAGGCCTGCGCTAGCAAAAGGAAGGGGCAGATTTTCTGCCGGGATTTTTGGAGGAAAGTTTGGCACTCTTCTGGGAAGGAGTCGTTTTCTGTTAGGTTATTTTAGTAGGTTAAAGATAAACGCTGAAGGGGGGGGGGGAAGGCCATCTGGAGAGGATATGACCGCATATTTTTTTTTTAGGTTTCAGGATCTAGGATGGGTCATTTTATACCACGGATCTGTGCCAAGAGAGAAAGGAAAAATAAAAATAAAAATAAAAATAAAACCCTTCGTGAGAGAGTGGCGCCTTCAGACAGGATTTAAATGCACTTCATTCCTGAATTACATATACAGAGCATGACCTGCGATTTGGGGGACGGTCTGAGTTTTGAACCGAGCAGGAGCCTTCGATTGGGTGGAGGTCTGTATTTTGAACCGAATGGTAATCGCTTTCCTTCTGGGGTCTTTACTTTTGGTATGTGCTTTTTTGAACCTTTGTTTCCAGCCATTTATTTTACCCGTTGCCTCCTATGGTTGGACTCGATTACTCATGTTGATTTCTCTGTGACTTATGTAAGCACTGCATATCACACCCATGTTGTATTTTGGGTATATGGAAATTGAGTACTGGTTACCGGATAGGTTGAGGGTATCCTCAGTTCCATTTTTCTGTTAGATTACACTGTGCATAAGTAAGATGGTAACCACTTTATAGGGTTAACTCTAAACCGATTTGTTGTATAGAGCTGAAAGCGATCTCATCTTTGGCTAGTGATCCACCTATGGTCTTGTTGCTGTTGGCGGTAGAAAAAAATTGTTTTCCATTACCGAATCAGCTCAAAAGCTAACTGCATGTGTGCTTGATGTATGAGTCGACTTGGTTCTTGGCTCTAGGATTCTACTTCCAGCCGGAGCATGCTTGTGTTAAATTATTCTGATTTGAGAGCCGCATCATTGATTTCAAAACCTGTGTATATGAATGCACCTGATCCTCATCGCCTTTGACTGATTCCCAGCATGTCCATGCGCTTTGGGCGAATCCCTGCATGTGCCCTCTGCGTGTGATCTGAAAGATTTACGTTTATAAACTCTCTGTGTGTGATCTGGAAGTTATTTGTTTATAACCCTCTGCGTGTGAGTTGGGAGATTTATGTTTATAAACTATCTGTGTGTGATCTGGAAGTTATTTGTTTATAATCCCCCTTGGCCCACGTTTGTTCAACTATAGAACTGGATGTTAACAGAAAGTATTTTCCCCCTTAGAAATGTTTTGTATTTTACATTCTCGGTCTGGGAAGAGATACTCCCTCTTGGCTCTGTGCTTGATCCTTGAGGTTGGTTTTGTTTGTGCATGGCAAGGGCAGGTCCTTGCGCGTTACCTCAGCATAGCTGTCGTATCCAAACCCCTACCTTTATTGCGTTTGTATGATACTAAAGAATTGTTCAACGACATTCTACTTGGGGAATATTGGGATCAAAGCACCCATTTGTGTATAGTATTATAGTATGAGGGAATGAAAAGAATAAATAGGAGTTAGAACATATAAAGCAAAAAAAAAGTTATACAGAGCCTGAATGTTTAAAAAGGGTGTAAATATATAATGTAATTCTGGAAGTAGGGTCTATAGCATGGAATTTGGTAGAGTAAAAAACCATAGACTCTCATTTTTTTCTATTCACATACTTCATTCATATACATATCCAATGATACATCGTGATTATAGAAATCATTTGCGTAGCTAGGGATGGAAGGTCTAAATCCATGGATCTGCGGGTTACATTTACCTATACCATACATATGAGTCTTACAGCAGTCACCCCCCCGAAATATGTATTTGTAATTATTAACATGGCTATGTAATCTATGAAAGCGTAGTTATACGAACCCCATGCCCAGAAGGCAGTGTGGAATAGCTTGGAAACACTCTCAGAAAGAGTCTATGAGAATGATAGAAAATGATGGCAACATTGACGTTGCAGATTGTAACCTTGTTTGATTTCTTAATAAAAATTTAAAATCTGGACGGTTTGGTCTGGACTATCTTTGGTGGACGTAACCCCAAGGTTGGGGTGAACCACGTGAAATTCGGCTGTCTCATTGTATTATATCTTGTGTTGGTTTATTTATTTTGTCTACCTGATGATGATGATTATGAATGCAGTACAAATGTGTCAATTGGTGAAAAGATTACTAATTTTTTTTTATTTGCAGACTTCTTGAATGCTTTATAGCTCTAAGGTAACTGGGGTCTTTTACATATGGTATCATAGCTAAGTTACAACTCTAGAGCTGTTGGGCCTTCTACATATTTGTAACTTTGCAATTAGTATTTTGTATTTTATTGAATTATTTGGTTAAGCAATAATGTAGAAAGTTTGATTAGTGATTACAGATCCTTTCTTTTTGTCATTTGTGGATGTCTGTGTTTCGAACAGAATGGTATGCACCTACCTCTTGGGATCGTCATTTTGGTATGTGTTTCCTTGGACTCATTGTCACAATTAAATATTCCGCATTTTTGAATTCATGTCTCCAATGGTTGGATTCCCCTACTCCATTTGATTGCTATGTGTAGATTGGAAATCACCAGGTATTGTGAATTTAAGAAAACTAGATCCATTCCAATTGGAATCACTACCCTATTGACTTATGAGAACCTCCACGATTTTTGTTTTATTGAAATCGCTATGCATTCTACATTGAAGAAGCTGATCCATGTTTATGGGAGAGCTATACTTTGGTTGCATTTGTTGCACCTCTTCCATTGTAGGAAACGACCCTGGTTGTATTGTTCAGTGCAACCCCTTTTTTTTTTTACTTGTAAATGACCCCGTTAACAGAGTTTTCTTAGATCGGTGGTTTACATCGAGGGAAGAGGTCTTCGTTTGCATAGACAACCAGATCGTATTGGACGCCTACTAGTTAATTGATCCAGATCTTGATGCCCATGACTTAGTTATTCCAAGACTATAAGTATGATGCATTCAAAGCCCTAGTAGATTCAATCTTTAAAAGATAGATCGCCTATGATTTGGTTTGATGAATGGATATCGGTACAAATCATATTTTCATAAGATGCCAACGATTTTGTTGAGGAGCGCATTTTTGCATCTGAATGTATAGATTACTCATGTAGTGCATTGTGGTCTGAATAGATTATGCATGCTAGTTGGTAATAAATCTGAAGGTTACAAAATTATAGCGTTAGATTTTATCAATGATTTTGATCCAACATTTGATTGTTATGCGATTTTGTAACAAATATGAGGGATCCCATGTTTTGTTTTTTTTAATCATTCACTGTGGTTAATTAGTGTCCACATTTGGATAGATCGATTTCATATATCTGTATGTTTCTAATTGTTGATTCTGCATTTTTTCGGTCTGCATATCAACATTTATGCCTGAAATTTAGAGTCATTACTGAGATGCATGTGATTTCTAGTTTGATAGAAAATTCTGTGTTTCCGGTTCTTTGTTGATTAGATCTTAATAAATCTTAAAAATGCCCTGATTTCTAATTCGATAGAAAAGTCTGCATTTCCAGTTCTTTGTTGATTTGATCATAATAGAACTTAAAATGTCGTGATTTCTAGTTGATAGAAAAGTCTCTGCTGCATGATCTTTGCTGATTAGATCTTAATAGATCTTAAAATTTGCAATTTCTAGTTTGACAGAAATAGATACCTGAAATTTCTTTTTCTTACTGTATGGATTTGATTATAAGGATGGAGTCCTGCTAATGCGTTTTTATACTCTTGGGTCTGCATATAAACATTTATGCATGAAATTTTGATTTATTACTAGAGATCTGGGCTCATTCAATCTTTAAAAGGATTAGAAGTCTTATTAAATAGATGTTGAATGGAGAGGCTTTGACCTTCATTTAAATAATCCCCCCTACTAATAAAATATATGTAGAAATATTTGTATGGTATTCCCCATAAGCAAAAGTAGGAAAATTAAATTTATGTTACCATATCAGGTTGAAGTTTGGAAACACGAAGCAGACAGGTCGATGCTTTGCAAAATTGCGAGATTCGTTATCTTTGAAGTGGGTAACATTTTATAAGAGTCATATATATAATGATTATTTTAAGATTTCCTTTTAAAATAAAAAGGAATAAGTATGAATAAAGGTAAGAAATATTTCCTTTTCAAATAAAGAATGCATATGAATAAAGGTAGGAAATATTTTATAAGTTTTACAACTTTCAAGTCAATTCTATTATGTAGGAATGGTTTATTCTTTATAGGATATAAGGTTGAGACATTTTTACTAGAATTCAAGAACTCTATACCTTTTTACCATAAGATAAAGCCTAAGATAAAGACATAGAATGAACATGTTAACAACTGTTCAACATTAATGAAGGATTAACTAAAAGAGGTTTAATCCTGTTTGCAAAATATGAGAATGCAAGACGAAAAGTTTGGTATTTAAATTCATTGTTGTTTGCAAAATATGAGAATGCAAGTCTTCAGGTTTGTTTATTTATATTTCCTTTGTTTTCAAAGGATGAGAATGCAGGCTGTAAAGTGTGATTATTTGTATTTATTACTTGCAAAAGAGGATAATGCAAACCTAAAATTTTTGGTTATTTATATTTATTGTGGTTTGTAGAAGATAAGGATGCGAGCCATAAAGTTTGGTTATTAATCTTTAATTATGTTCGCAAAAGATGAAAATAATTTGGTTATTTAAATATATTGTTGTTTGCAAAAGATGAGAATGCATTCGTAAGATGTGGTTATTTATATGTATTGATGTTTGCTGTTCCTTAAAAGATCTCTGGAATAAGCGATCTGAGTTGGAATGTTATTGATGAACGTGTGCCTATGCAATTTATGTCTAGTAGTTATATTGAATTCTTTATTTCAAGAAAGGTAATAATTCTGTGAATTCTTTTCTGGAATCATTTATTTTGCTCCTTAAGCAAGTACAATGTATTGTTTATGCGGAGAGATTCAAAAGATTGCTTTGGGATTTGAGAGATTCACAAAAAAAAAAAAAAAATTTATAACTAAATTGTTGTTGAAAACATGCCCCGCATAAGAGCTCATGTGGTGCGACTACATTTTTGTGAAGAGAAAACTAATTGTAGGTACTGCATCAACTAGAACTTCGGGTACACTTGAAAGGTATATAACAGAGTTAGTTGAACATAAATGCAGGGTTTTTAAAATACTGTGATTCATGGTTTTGGTCATGTAAGTCAAAAAGTTTGAAAGGACAATGGAAGGAAGTATCTGTTTTTGTTATAGTAGGAAAATGGCTGGTACCATCACATAGTAATATCTGTTGCACTTAACCCTTGCGACTTTATGTTGAGTTTATTATTGTTAATATTTAAGGTGGTGTTTGCATTGTCAATTTTCTCAGGTTATATGTGGCGTCTTGCGAATTCTGTTGTTGTAGATTGGAAAGGTTTGTGGCTTTGTGTGAATGCTTACTCATCAAAAATTCTGGTGTTGAAATAACTAAAAAGGCTCTTACCAATAAATGAGAAATGCGGTAAGGCATGATTTATGCTAAAAGTTTGATGTTCTTTGAATTGATAATATGATAAAACTGACCACCTATAAAGTGCTTGCAGGCATGGGGATTTATGGCCATAAAAGAGGACTAAATCTCATGTGTATAAAGTTATCACCAGAAGAGGGAGTGGTGATGGAGGTAGTGGTTAAAATCTACCTTGTTTTCCCCCGGGCCAGCGAGGGACCATTATGCATTCTGGGGATGCCCAGATGTAAGACATGTGGTTAAGACTCGTTTCGCACACATTAGAGGACTGTCACATGAGTTGGGGGACTCTGTGAAGAGAATAACCTCTAGGCGCTGTGGAGGTGTGCCAGAACAGAGTGCCTCAGCTTGGTGAAGCACCCTAAAGGAGATACCGCTAAGAGGGGTACAGGGTATTGTCCTTGCGTTGGGTGGCTTGAATGAAGAATAATGACAAGCACCCTGAATAGCACAGAGGAGATACACGAAGGGTTGGTATCGTCCTTGTGTTGGGTGACTTGAATTGGTACTTGAAGTACTGTTGGCACTTGATGTGCTGTGATGGAGGACATCCAAAGAAAAGGACAATGGGAAATAAGGTATGTGCATTGCAGGTAAACTTGTACCGATGAGGTAACATGTTGATTGATTGACATTATTGATATAATGGGATGCATTATGGAAAATAATTGGGTAATGTGACACCCATGAGCATTAGAAAAATTGCAGATTGCAAGAGAATGTATGACTTTTGTTTAAGTTGAATTGTAATTTGGACATGGAATATTGGAAAGGACTGAATGGTAGTTATGATGCTGCAAATGACCTGCTAATTATGTTTCATGATGAATTGACTCTTTTGGGTAGACCTGATTTTATGTTACAGGAAAATGCAGGTCCTACAAACCTACAAAGATCAAAAAATAAAATCAAATAAATCTGAGCAAGGCGAAGCAAGACGAGATGACTCCAGAGAAGAATAAAAGTTTTGTCGAAAAAACAAGAAACACCGAGGACAGTGTTATTTCTTTATGGGGGGAGGATGTAATATCCCTCTCCTATGACCTGGAATATCTTGTAAATTTTGCATATTATTGTATTAGTCTCGGTGAGGGCTCAAGGCCAAGGCCCCACCAAAGACAACACCTTGTGGCTTATAAAGGTTAACTGTCTAAGTAAAAAAAAAAAATACTCAGGAGACATAATGAAACTTAGATAAAGGCTAACAAAACAAGTGATCGTCAAGATCCTCTTTTAAACAAAGGGAAATAGATGTCTTAGGACATCAAACTATATGATAAAAATGATGGAATTGCGGATAAGGGTTACCATGCTAAACCCTACTAAGATATAACATTAAACATATAACTATACGGTTATAAAATTATAACTATGTGTGAAGGCGTATATATATATTTATAAATATCATAACATTATGATATTTGGGTAGAGTCGAGTAGTTGGGGATTTTATTCCTTAACAGGTAAAATCTTAAGCCGCTATTCCCATGTAGGAAATAGTGGGAATTATTCCCATAACAAGAAGGTAATTTAGTTTTCTCCACCACAAAGTGTGCAACGGACATATTTTTATTTTAGGAAAAATCGCTATCGAATGGAATGATGTCAGAAATCACTACTCAAAGCTCTGTATTGTTGTTCATGGCTTGCATAACCCAAAAAAATTGAACTTAGGGACATAGATGCAAATTTGGAAGCGAAAATCGATGGTTGTATGTGAGCCGAGAGGTTGGGCGAGTTAGGGAGCCTTTCCCATTGTTTTCTCCTGCTAGTGGATGCTTAAGAGTCCATGAATTGAGGCTATAGGTAGTTCTTTAGCATCCATAGTATGTTAGTCTTCTTTTGTGCACAAATAAGGAGCACTCAACAAGATGGATATCCAAAGAGAACTGTTGATTAGTGAAGGGGATTCATGATCCAAGTAGGGTGTTGTGTGGGGAACGTATTATGGAAGCCAAGGTACGAGAGTTGAGTGAGAGCCATGTAGAGATCTAAATGAGATTTTGGCTATGCATAGAGAATATATCATGTTTTGGGACAAGAGAGAGAATCCTGTAGGTGTTTCCTTCATCTTGGTGGCCTCATAGCCCAGCTTGTGGGTGGCCTATGAATGTTAAAGATTATAGGTTAGCAGAGTTCCTATGGTTGGTGGAAAATCGCTCTTACACAACTAGTTTCTTGGATCTAGGTTGTTTAAATATAATTATTCTTATTTATTTTAATGTGAAATGATTTTAGATTATAGAAATAATGTTTATTCTTGCATATGCATGTTCATTGTGTGTGGGACAATTTATTTTCCAGTATGTATGGTTACTTATTTTCTGCACACGTATTTTATCGATATGAATTCGTAATATGGGGGTTGGGGTGAAATTGGAGGCCTCGAATCTATGTAATGTTCCCTCTCGATAGTCAGATTGGGTAAGGGGGACGTTACAATCCTGAATGCAAACAAAAAATTTAGGATCTTTGTTGTTATAATTTCTTTCAATGTCTTCAAGGAATAACCATAAACATAGTTTTTTCCAAATATTTTATTGTTACCAAGCCATGCTTAGTGGATTAATTATCAAAGTATCTCAGGAATCAATAGCCCACATTTCTCTTTTGTCTATAGAAGGTGAGAGGTGGTTTATACAGAAGCAGTAAAAGACACATTGATTATTCTCGTCATTTTCTAGTTCTTATATTTTGGAATTGAATTCCAACTAAACCATAAGGAATCTTCCAAAATTGTTAAAAACCCCTTTGGGAGTGTGGTGATTTATCTTAACTGAGGGAAATTTTAAAAATTTTGCAATGGTCTGGGAGAAATTAGAGTCCATACAAGACGAGAATTAGCAAAAAAATATTGCGATCATTTTTTAAACACCGACTCATCATCTAAATGTCTCAAGATCATGGATTTCAAAGAATTTTACTTGAGCTATCCTTAATTTCCTCCAAGAAATCATTGATGATTTCTATCTTTCGTTTATTATCAAAAGTTTATTCCACAAATCTTGTAACATCTTTAGTCTTTTAATTTTTATAAATTGGATAATTTGAATGTAGAAGGGAGTGGAATCTCTTCCTCTTAGAGAGACGTAGGGGGTCATAAGGAGCAATATTCCTATGTGTATATCTTCTCTAGAATCCAATACAACAATGAATTTTCATCTTCAATAGTCATTTGCACATTGGTTAGATTGTGTATTTCTTCTCCTATGTTAGTATTTATTTTATTTAAATGCAAAAAAGTTATTGTAGTGCATTAATGATCCTTCATAATTCAAATCTAATAACATTTATGATTCCATTTCTATTTCCTAAGTTTGAAAATTGCTTTAAGTGCAAGATTTATATCTTCTAAACGATGTTTAAAGATCAAAATATCTTCTTGTGAATGTTAAGCTAACTTTACTTTGCATTCAAATTCCTTCTTCTTTTCTTTGTTTTATAATTGGTTTGATCTCTGAGTAAGATGCCAAGGAATTGTGAGACTTTACCTTTTTTGTTAGATACCATTAAGCTTTAAATATAATATATTTTACTACCTTGTGGCTTTGACCTACCTTTAAAAACTTAAAAACTCTCACACTAATGTTATCCCAAGCTAAAGGTGTGCTAAACTTTCCCTTCAAGTAGTCAAATGGAAACTTTTAGTGCTAACATCTTTTGGTGTCATTTGTAGGGATGAAATTGAAGATTTCCCCTGGGAGAATGACCATCATTAGATATGAATTTGATGGTAATATTCATACACAAATTTGACTGGAGATATTTCACCTAGCGTTTCCATGGCCAAAGAATCTACTGGAATATTCACTAGTTCATAATGTCAACGTCATCTGATTCTCGAATGAATGCTATAGTAGCTACAAGGTTTTCTCTTATAAATTTTTTGTTGTCGATGTTTTTCCAAATGATGTTTCTATTATGGATGAATGGGAAATTTTCATTCCAATATTCAGAGATGATAAAGACCACAACCCTACAGAGAATTTTTTTATGTTTCATGAACTTATGTATCGGTTTCATATTCTCCATGAAGATGTGTTAATGAAGAATTCCTTATGTATTCCCTTGACATAAATTCCTAACAACGCTACATATCTATACCTTTTTCTAGAATTTTATCATTGAAATAATTTCATTACATTTTCATAGTCACTGTAAACAAAATTTTCCAACTGAGCTTTTATTTGAAAATTGTTGTGAAGAATTTCATTCAGGTTTTCAGCATAGAGAAGAGTGTTCTTATAACAATGAGGAAGATGAATTTACTAATGAAAAACTTATCCAAGCTATTAATGTTGATATATGTAACAATTATTCGGAAAATGATTTTAGTTATTCACATGATCAAGGTCATATTGATCTAGGTTCTTATGAGAACTTAGTGTTTATTAAAGACCACATATAATCAGCAATTGAAAAAGTAGATATGGTACATCCTCATGCTGCTACTTTGAATTATTTTAAAGAATTTTGTGTCTAGATGAACACCATAAAACTAATTGTGAATTAGTTTCCCCAAATTATAATGAAGTTCATGTTATTGAAGAATCATTTCAAGAAAACTAGCAACTTGTTTTTAATTATGATCATCATTCTTGAAAAGAAACAATGGTTTTTATGATCCACCTATCTATGATGAGTATAATGATATTGATGATGATAAATTACTTGGGAATCTAGAGGAATTTTATTTTACTGAAGATTCTTATTAGCAGTGTCAAGAAAACAATCATATCATTGTTAATGACAGTTAAGCCATATATGATGAGTATGAAAAATATTTAAAGGAGCATATTTCTATTCCAACTTGCAAAGAAATTTGCAGAAACCAACATGCTTATGATAGTTATGCATCTTATTCATTAGAATATGTTGAGCTATCATATTAGTTCATAAATATTTCTTTCCCCTCAACAGTTGAACACGAGTTTCAAGAAATCGGTGAATTCACATTTGGCATTCTTGAAATAGAATCTAAATAAATAGTTCAACAAAATGAAGGTTTTATTAAGCATGATGTGTCTCCTCTTGGTATTGATGAAATTGTGTTGCATATTCTTCGTTCTTTTGATAACATTGTTATTTTGGATGCTACTAAAAAAATTATACCCAAGAAATTAATGAACAGTTTTAAGGATTATTTGTTCCCCTATTTGTAACAAAATATATGATGTTTCTAAGTTGTTCAAAGGAGCATAACATGATAATTATATTTCCAATGGATCGAATACTGAATAGAAATTATTTTATTTTTTAACTCAGTTGGAGTTTTTTCATGATCTTCAAGAGCCAATGGAAATTTACATGGAGTCAATTTTTCTAAAGGTTCTAAATATGGTAGGTTTTGATATGCCACTCACTTGTAGTAATGAGTATATATTTTCCATGAAATTTATGTTGTTCATGTTCTATTATTTTTGGAAACAAGGTGATCATTTCATCAGTGAATGCATGATTGATGTCATTGGATATATTATATTGCTTGATAAAATAATGGATTGATTAGTGTAGAGAGTTCTACATAAATAAGTTTTGTTTTCCAATTATTTCCTTTTCAATTTGGTTTGGCATGCATTACACTAGATGAAATAATGACTCCAAATCCCAATAGAGACACTGGTGCAAAGCACTAGAATTTTTAGTTTGGTTAGGTAAGACTTGTTTGAAAGATTGGTTTACATTATGTGGTTGGTTATAGTTTTCAGAGCAATGTTCAAGAATTCAAATGATGGAAGGCAATGTGGGTGGTCTATGGTTCTTATCTCCGAATAGGGAGGTCATTATTCCCATATGGAGCCATTGTTAGCACTCTAAATTACTACCTAAATTTCCCATGTTCTTGAGCCAAAATATGTGGGAAGTTTTGTTAAAGGAAACTCTCAATAACTCGTCTTGGCGTACCTTTTCATTAAGCAGCGAAAATCATAAATTTTAAATATAAAGGTGTTGCAGAATGAGATTCTCATTCTTCAACACACTACATAATAAGAAGCAAATTTGTAGCAAATGTTACTATGGCAATAATTTCATGTTGAAGAATCAAACTCAATTATACAAAAAAGGATTAGTTCCCTTAGTATAAAATAACTGCAGGATCCCCTCTATTTAATGGACATGTCTCTCTCACCACAATCCATGACCCAAATAATAGGAACATGCAATGATTCCTGTACAGTTTATGAAATAGGTTATATTTCTTCCCTTAAAAATCAAATATTTTTAATTCAAAAATACAATTTTATCTCCACTTCCATTTTATGTTCTGCAATACCTTATTCAGCTTGCATTCTTCAACCACCATATTGTATACTTAGTTATGGAATCCCATAAAGGAGGAAATACAATGCATCATGATCTTGATGGGGTGATACTAGATGTTGGTCCTAAATACAAAAATGGAATTTAAGGATGTTGGTTGTTATGAGTTCTGTCAATGTCTTCAAGGATATAACAAGTACGAAACATAGGCTTTGTTGAATATTTTTATGTTTACCAAGTCGTTATTGGAGGAATAATTATTAGAGTATCTCATGAATCAATATCTCACATTTCTCTTCTGTCTACAGAATATGACAGGTTGTTCAAGAAGTAATAGTAAAATACACATTGATTGTTCCCGTCATTTCTAGATATCATATTTTGGGATCGAATTTCAGCGAAACCGTAAGGAATATTCCAAAATGGTTAAAAAAACCCTTTGGGAACGGGGTGATTTATCTTATTAATGGGAATTTTCCAAAATTTTGCAATCGTTTGGGAGAAATTCGGGTTTGTTTCAAGAAAAAATTTTCTAGAAAGTTTCTACTGTCGGTTTTCAAAAGCTAAGTCATCATCTAAGAGTCTTGATATCATGGATTTCAAATGATTATACTTCAACTATCCTTAATTTCTGGCAAGAAATGATTGATTTTTTCTACATTTAGGTTATTGTTAAAATAGTTTCCAAAAATCTTGCAACAACTTGAGTCATGTAATTCTCATCAAATGTATAATTTGAATGTGAAAGGGGGTGGGGGTTCTTCCTCTTAGAAATATGTAGGGGGCATAACGAACAATATTTTTATGTGTATATCTTATCTAGCATCCAATACAATAATGAATTTTCATGTTCAAATATCATTTGCAGATTTTTTGGACTATGTATTCTTCTTCCATGTTTGTCTTTCTTCTACTTCAATGCAAAATAGTTATTCTAGTGCATTAATGATCCTTCATAATTCAACTCTAATAGCAGTTATGATTCTTTGTCTATTTCTTGAGTTCAAAATCTTCCATAAGTGTACAATTATTATCTTTTAAACAATTTTTACATATCATAATATCTTCTTGTGATTGTTAAGTTGCGTTTCCTTTACATACAACCTCCTTCTTACGATTTTCATTATTTTATATATGGTTTGATCGATGTGTAATATGCCAATGAATTGTGATACTTTACCCTTTGTGTTAGATACACTTAAGGTTTAAATCTCAGATTTTTTCCTATATTGTGGCGTTGAACTACTTTCAAAACCAATCAACTTTCACACTAAAGGTATCCAAATCTCCACATGTTCAAAACATTCCCTTCAAGAAGTCAAAGGACAACTTTTACTGCTAACATTATGGTTAACCTCTTCTACTTTCAAGGGGGTATTTTGACATCATTGGTTTACAAGTCCTCGGACTTATCACCTTTCACTTGTCAAGGGATAATATATTGATTATTTCAAACTTTAAGTTTCAAAGTCTATTCCATTAATTTTGTGGAATATGGTTTATTCATGATGATCGATTTATATTGGATGGATTCATGAAATGATTGATTATGGATTCAGGACATGTTGGAAGAGAATATTTTGTAAAGATCCTTTTTTTCAAGTTATTGTTGCATGAAAAACACTTTTCTAGGGCTAGTTATGTCCATCCCGATGTCTTAATCTAAGAGATACCTATTTTTATCGACCATTCATTTATTCTCATTTTTATTATTTATATGCTCAGGGATACTTAGTCGAGCATGCTTATGCATCCACACTTAATGCAGGACAATCCTGTTTAATGCAGTGATCTCTAGTTTTGAGAATTCCTTTTTACCTTAATTATGTAATTAAATAATAATCAATAGAAGTATGCATATTATAAAGTGTAGTTACATATATAAATTTGTTTTGGTTTCCTCTCCGTCACCCTGAAAGATATGATGATGGATCGGGGATTGATTGAGTAATAGATGATGGACAAATGATCGATTAACGATTTGATGATGTCATCATAAGTGAATTACATAGATTTTTTGAATGGTCAAGATATTTTAGGAGTTGATGATGTTTTGATGGATTAATCAGATACTGGTTTGGATGGATGGTTTACCGCTTTTTAATAGTTTATGGATCATTTAGCATTCTTAATGGACATTTCTCATCAAGATTTGGAGCACTACTAATATACTAATAGTTCACTTGGTTTACTTCTCAAAATATTTTTGGAAGTATTATGATTCATACACAGTTTTTACAAGATACAGGATTTCGATGTCGATCAACACTTTCTTTTGTCAGTTGGACTATTGATATTTTTTTATCTGTCAATGTTCAAAAGATTCATAGGATTTAGAATTCATAGCTATGGTATTTTTACCATACATAGGACAAATTATTATTCTACATTATCTCTTGGCACATTGGTTTGTTAGGGATTTTTATGGATATGGAATGTGTTGGATTTCCATCTAATTCACTTCTCACCAGGATTTTATCTCATGGTTTTTAGGTTCAGTTCATTGAACACTTGGAGGATATCTATCTCATTTGTTGTAGATTGAGTTTTCCATATTTTATTTTCATTTACCACTTTTGGTGATTTTTCAGGCAAATCTTAATCGAAACTCATGAGGTTTTGGACCATGAGTATCAAATCAAAGACTTGGATATGTTATCAACTTTTTCACTAGTCTTTTTTGATAGTTGGTACACTTGTATAGACTTATGCTTAAGGGTGAGGGGGTGGGGCGGGATTGTTAGAAATTTGTCTCTAATCATTAATTCCTAAACCACCTTGTTGTTATCTTGGGTTATTTATGTGGTTCATTAAAGGTGGTTATTGGATATTGTACTATAAATGTACCCTATTTGTGACTACATAATTAATTCCACTCTCACTTTTTCCCACCAACTCCTTATTTCTTAGGTTTTTTTTTTATCTTCTTGATATTTTTTATTTACCTTAGCCACAACTAATTTTGGATTTGTTTTGGATCCTTTATCTCTTTATTATTCAAATGTTTAAATTGACTCTCCAAATTTCCAACTTGATTTTGCTTTAAAAAGTATAAGGATCATTTTCCACTTTCTACCTAACATGGTGAAGTTAAACTCCAGGATGTTCATGTTGATTAGATTTATGGTGTTGAGCAATCAATTTTCTCCATCCTTTGATAAAAAAACATAATCGTTGGGGAATTTCCTTTTCCGTTTGTGAAATAACCATTGGAAAATGAGGAAAAAACATATTTTTTTGCATATGTTAGAGAATGCATTTGAATGATAGAATATGAA
This sequence comes from Pseudotsuga menziesii, assembly GCA_001517045.1. Classification (NCBI taxonomy): domain Eukaryota; kingdom Viridiplantae; phylum Streptophyta; class Pinopsida; order Pinales; family Pinaceae; genus Pseudotsuga; species Pseudotsuga menziesii. The sequence continues at coordinate 13,168 of LPNX010897198.1, read as the reverse complement.
TTTGTTCTATATCAACAAACACCAATGATTCTATTTAATATTTATTTTAAATATTGGGTTGGTGACAATTAGGGAATTGCGCCTACGTTTTCTATAGTGCATTATATTATATCATAAATGATTAAGTCATTAATCTATTATTATTTTTTAATGGTAGATTGGATGCCCTCACATATGGATCCTCTAGTGAAAACATAGTTTTTTTGTTTTCAATATGCTATAGCATATCATAC
>LPNX010897176.1:409942-493632 GCA_001517045.1 Pseudotsuga menziesii | reverse complement strand
TTTCTTTCCAGCAAGGGAAACACTTAATCTTAGGCTTATGTAGAGTGGTATGCGCCGTCGCTTAAGCGACGCTTGCTAGGCTAGCCGTCGCTTAAGCGATGCTTATGAGCCTAGTCGTCGCTTAAGCAATGCTTGTGACCACAATTTAAAAAAAAAAATTTAACTATGTGATTTTTGGTAGGTTTAAAAGAAAAAATCCACGCGCCGTCGGAAGTAATCGTCGGATTTTGGATCGAAATGTAGTAGTGTGATGATAGATCTCTAAGTTTTGTAGGATCTGGAATAGTTTCAATAGAAAATGGTCATTTCAGTGATGTACTATGTGTTCCAAAAATTTCCCTCAATTTATTATCAGTCTATCAAATTACTCATTCGAGTGAAGGTAAAACTGTGACGTTTACACCTCACCAAGTTGTAATCAAGGATCTTAAAAATCCTCAAAATGTCCATGCTACTGGAACTGTTGATGATATTACTAGGTTGTACAAATTTAACAACTTTGGGTCATCACCTTTTCCTTCAGTTTTTGTTGCTCATAGTGATAACTTGAGAAAACTTTGGCATGAGCAATTTGGTCACTTAAATTATCGCTCATTGCAACAAATATGTAAAGACAATATGGTGACTGGTCTTCCGATGGTATCTTGCAAGGATGGTGTTTGTTTTGGTTGTGTACTTGAAAAACATCATCGGGACAGTTTTGACAAACATGCCTCTTGGCACGCCTCGGTTCCCTTGGAGCTTGTGCATAGTGACTTGTGTGGCCCTCTTCCATCTGCTTCTTTTTCTGGTTTCAAATATTTCTTAACTTTCATTGATGAATACTCCAGACGCACTTGGGTTTACTTCCTAAAACTTAAGAACGAAGTATTTAACCTGTTCTTAGCCTACAAGTCCCTTGTTGAAAAACAATCTGGTCATCAAATTATTAAGTTAAGATCTGACAATGGATGAGAATATGTTAACAACAAGTTCACTATTTTCTGCATTGAACAAGGAATCCAACAACAACACACTGTTCCATATACACCACAACAAAATGGTGTAGCTGAATGGAAGAACCGCACTTTAAAAGAAATGGCTAATTGTATGATCCAATCTAAGGGACTAAGTCTTCAATATTGGGATGAGGCCATAAATTGTGGAAATTACATAGTTAATCGCACACCCACTAAAGTTTTACAAGGTATAACACTGGAAGAAGCATGGAGTAAAATTAAACCAGATGTAAGTCACTTTCGTGTGTTTGGTTGTGAAGCATGCGCTCACATTCCGGATGAAAAACAAAAAGAATTGGAGCCTAAAAATGAAAAGTGCATATTTGTTGGATATTCTGAAGATGTAAAAGGTTATAGACTTCTTCAGCCACATTATTATGATATAATCATTAGAAGAGATGTTAAATTTCATGAAAATCTCTTTGCCTGCGAGCCTAACTTGGTGGGTGTGCCATCTTTGGCCTGCGAGCTTGATTCGGCGATTGTGCCTTCTTCTTCTTCTTCCAACTTCCTTGACAGGTTTCCAACTCCAGTTTCTAATGATGATAGTGAGGATGAAAATCCACCTCCACCTACTCATGTTCCTCTAATTGCACCAGCACCAATGGTTCCTCGATGGGTCCATTCAACATGTGAAGCAGCCGGTGATCTTGCCGGTGATCCTAGAGATCAACATTGAACACATTCTCAGTTTCAGCGAGCCTCTTCTCTTTTGGCTCAAGTTTCCGAGAATCATGATCCAGAAACTTTTACAGAAGCTTCAGGAAATCCAGATTGGGATACAGCTATGGATGAATAATATCACTCCTTAATGGCGAATGATACTTGGGATCTTGTTCCTCTTCCTAAAGGAAGAAAACTTGTCAGATGTAAATGGGTCTACAGAACTAAGTATGCATCAGATGGAAGTATTGAAATACTTAAGGCAAGGTTAGTTGCCAAAGTTTTTTTCCAAGTTGAAGGGATTGACTACAATGAAACCTTTGCTCCTGTCGCACAAATGAACTCCATCCACCTTGTTCTTTCCCTTGCAGCCTTACATAACTGGGAAGTCCATCAAATGGATGTTAAGTCTGCCTTTTTACATGGTGATTTACAGGAGGAAATTTACATGGAACAACCTCCTGGATATGTTCAGGATAACTATAGCTTTGTCTGTCTCCTTAAGAAATCCTTATATGGCCTTAAGCAAGATCCTAGAGCTTGGTATGCCAAAATGGATAGATTTCTCCTTGACACTGGTTTTTCTAGATGCCATTTTGACCCCAATGTCTATACCAAGAAAGTAGGAAACCATCTCATCATACTTGTTCTTTATGTTGATGATCTTATCCTTACTGGTAGTGACCCTAAACTTTTAACCCATGTGAAATCCAATCTTAAGAAATTTTTTGAAATGTCAGACTTAGGACATTTGCATTATTTTCTTGGTCTCCAAGTCTTGCAAACCAAAGAAGGAATCTTTCTTTCCCACTCTAAGTATGCTTGTGACCTTCTTCGTCGCTTTCACATGGAAGATTATAAACCATCCCCTTCTCCCTTCCAGTCTGGAGTAAAACTTTCTGCCACTTGTACTTCCCCCAAAGTAGATGCCACCTTGTATCGTCAGCTTGCTGGTAGTCTTGTATACTTGAATCATTCCCGTCCTGACCTTTCCTTTGCCGTTGGTCGTGTTTCCCGTTATATGCAAAATCCTCATGAAAGTCACTGGAAAGCTAGCAAAAATAATACTTTGATATATTCAAGGTACAATTCAGTTTGGGATTCATTACAGTACAGGGGGGCACCTTTGTTGGTTGGTTTCACTGATTCATATTGGGCCGACAATCCTGATGATCGAAATTATACTGCAGGTTATGTTTTCAGTCTGGGATCTGGACATGCCACTTGGGCTTGTAAGAAACACCAAGCTCTTGCTCTTTCTTCAGCAGAAGCAGAATATTGAGCCGCAGTTAATGCCAGTCAAGAAGCTTTATGGCTTCAACATATCCTTTTAGTGTTTGGATTCGAGCAACATCATCCTACTCCACTTTGGTGCGGCAATCAAAGTGCCATCAAGCTTACCAAATACCTAGTTCTACATCAACGCAACAAACACATTGAGATACACATGCACTTCATCAGAAATATTGTTCATGATCATCTTCTTGAAATGCTCTGTTTCCCTACAGATGATCAAGTTGTAGAAATCTTCACCAAGTCTCTTACAGAAGCGAAGTTTTCTAAACTTTGATCTATGTTAGGAGTTTAGGAATGTGTCCTTAAGGGGGGATAGGCTCTAATGCCTCCTTCCTTATCCTAATAGTGCCACTTTTTTAAATCCTTCAATCCTATCCCAAGTTGTTCTTAAGGGGGGATGTTAGGATATTTAGACACTTAGGAGTTAGTTAAGATAAACTTGTGTAATATATCCATTAGGTAAAAGTGTGTTTCTTTAGTATGCATTAGTATGCATTTGTAAATATTCTAATCCGATGGTCACGATATGTTCTAGACATAGAGTGATCCCACGGTTCAACTTCTCTTAGATCATACCTACCATTGATCCGTGGCTTAACACCCGATTGGTCCATGATCTCTATTTAAAGAGCATGGCGGGTCCTTGGCTAGTTGATTGATTATGAGAAGCTCATATGTAACTTTCTTTCTTTTGCATAATAAATTGATCCAAGTATCTATTTGGCTGGGGTCATGGACTGTTTCCATCTCGAGGGTTTTAACCATGTGACAAACATTGGTGTGTTGATCTGTGATCTATTTGTGTGAAGTGGTTGCTCAAGGTGTTCGGTCTTTTGGGAGTACCCTGTGTACCTGAACATTATATCCTTTGAAATTTTATAGTTTATAGATATTGGTTAGCTTATTTTGGTTTGTACATAAGTGGGATACATTGGGCTTACTCCTCTTCAGAAGTGCGGCCACAACACTGCATATGTGGCTATATCAAGACATGTGCGGATACTATGGGTTTCTTTTTGTAAAAATAACTATGTTTTTTTGTCACATTTTTGGAGAAGCCTGCGAGAATTTAAAACTGAAATGCATGAAGTATGCATTATGCAGGTGTAATTTTGTTACAATTAATAAAATTACCCTTTTTCCTTGGAAAAAAATAGCTCAAATACATGGATATTCGATGGTTGTGCTGGTATGATATTTGTTTAATGTTGCTGCAATATATATCCTCTAGAATTTGTTCTACTAAATCAACCAACACTTAAAGAATCATAAAAATAACAAAATAAATTAACAAACATCTTTATGACTAAATAATAATTAAAAAGACTTGAGTGCATGCATACTCGAATGAGCTCCTCTAGGTTTCAAGAATAGTCTATTGGAGTAGTATAATCTTGGAAAAAACCTCCATCGATTTGACATCAGACATAACTACTTTGAAGGATTCAAAGTCACACTCAAGTATATATTCCAAATACCACAGTATCGATTTTTAGAGACTTCCGAATGTTTGTATCTTCTATGAGAAACATTAGTAACCTCAAATACTATAGTTATCCCACTATCATAAGTTTTCATCTTTTCATCTAGATTTTTGATGCGAAATTTGTGGCCATTGCACCACATAGCCTTGTGGTGTTTCACCTGTAATATGCCAGACACGAAATAAAAGCATCGCCCATCGATAAACATATTTATACTTGGAAATTATGCAAATTAATAAAAAAAACATGTCGTATACATCAATATAATATCGAAAGAAACTAAATAGTATGGGTGAATATGATTTCATGTTTATCTTTTAAATTATGTGCTAAATCAATTTCCTCTGTGTAAGATTGGCATCTCCTTCACATTCAACTTCTTTAACTATTGTAGCCACACCATTCCATGTTAACGTACCATGATTACATTCTATACATTGTTCAATCCATACCTTCATCTAATCAACATTAGTTGCAATGTATAAATGTATTGCATCCCACTCTAAGCAATTGTATTAAAATAAAACAATTTACATATAATTAGTAACCATGGTATACCTTAAGATTAATAATGGATTATGTAGGAAGACTAAAATTTAAATAAGTACGAAATACCTAAAAACAAAAAGACAAATGTATTATAAATATCCACCTTCTACTTACATCTCACTTTCCTCATTCTACCTTTCCCTAGTAGGCCCCCTTCAAATTTGTTGAGGGAGTTAACATCCCAAATGCTATCCATGTTCATATTTGCAACTATTTTTGGAATATATTGAGTAATATAAACCATGGTTTGATATACCATATATCCCTCTACCATATAACCCTTAGGACGTTCTCTTTGTCCAACCAAAGGCTTCAATGATTTCAAGTGCCTCTCATCCATCCACATTGACCTTGTGTGTACATGCCCACACATTTATATCTCTTCAACTTGGTGTATGAGGTAGTGTTCTTGTGCATTGAAAATGTTGGAGGTATATACTTTTGTATTACACACACTAGATGAGGAATTTGTATCCTCCAATACTTTATATCTTCTTTATTGATTTATTTAGATGACAACCATCTACAAGTGATGTAAGAAAATCACAAGTTTCAACAACAAAATAGTATACAGTATGCATTACAAGTAAAACACATGCAACCAAATATAAGTACGTTGTACAATGAATTGAACAAATTACACTTTTGATATAAATCGCCTCTTACGTAATGTATTTTCCAAGATCATATATAACATGTTTGAGACTGTTGTCAAAGTTGTCTGGGAGAGAAAGAGGTAGAACATATTGTAACAAAAAAATGCATCATTACGTATTCCAAAAGTAGACAAAAAAACACTAACACGATGTTTCACCAATATACAAATATATACACTAAAATAATTACCTTAATAAAGGTACGTCAATCATGAGTTTTTACCCCACTTAATTCACCTTTCTTTGTTAGGATATTCTTTATGTTCGAAGAAAATCCACTGGATTGTTTTTTTTCCAATAACCTCTTTTACATCCTTGCTTTGGTCCTTTGTCAATAACCATGGAAGGGCACTTATATTTTGGTCTCCATCGCTATTTGAATGAATTACACTTTGCATTGCATGATTGGATTCCTTAATGTCATTACAAATCTTGACATTTTTTTTGTCACTCCTTTAATTTAAGATTCACCATAATGTTTCTGTTACATTCTTCTCGATGTGCATTATATCAAATAAATGAAGAATTTCTAGATGCTATTAATAGGGGAGTCTACTAAATTGCTCAGGATACATTTTCATCCCTCATGGAACATACCTTTATCATGACCTTCAATATGAAGCATAATTAAAGATATTACAACAATACTTGAAAATTAGGGAAGTGATCAAAATGCAATAAAAATATAAAATATTCCAAACATTTCATGTATATGATAAATAGACGATTTGATCCATACCTTGACGATTTGATCTATTATATTGAAACTTCTATAGATGAGGTGTCATTCTTCAAGGTTTTAATCTAGTATATTCTTTCCCATTGAAAATATATTTTTCGGTAGTTCGATACCTATGGTTCTTAGAGAGGAAGTGCCTATACTCATCAAACACTTCCTTTTGTAAAATTTTGGAACTATGAGATTTCATCTTAGGACCATAAACTGGACATGCACATTTACCCTTTATTTGTGTTAGTGGATAAGTTTACGAGTGCGGACACAAGTGGAACTCCCTAGTTCAAACAACTTGAATATAGAACAAAACAAGTCAATGCAAACACACCTTTCCCTAAATTAATCAAGTATTGAAAGAGGGACAAACAAAGGAAGACCTACCTCTTGAACAAAGTTTGTCTTCACTTTCCTTGAGCTGCTGCAATCCAACTTCTTGAACGAAGAACCTATAAAATATTCACCAAAAACAAAGACCAAGTGGATTGTACTAAAAACAACTTGGCTAACCTAAGTAAATGACCAAGGAAATTCACTATAAATTATATTAACAATCAGATATGGGAAAGGAATTAGGAAATGCATCATTGTATTATAAATTGAAGAAAGAATTATAGCCATGGACTTGGTGTCATAGGTCCCTTCCAATGGATTCCTCTTGCTCCAACTTGTCACACTGGTCTTGGAAGAATGTGCATCAAGAGTCTAGCACCCTAGCAAAATTTCTCCAGAATATACTTGTTATCAATTTCTCCCCCCTCACCCATGGACAAGAGCTTCATTTATAAGGAAAAAGGATAAAGGAGTGATGAGAGGATAATGGAAAGAGGATGAGATAGGATCCCCATAGTTGTGGAACTCGAGCAAGATCCAAGCAAATAGAAGATAAAGATAATCAAAATAGATTTCGCTCTAGAGACCTCTTGAAGAAATACTTTTCTTCTCGTACGAAGGGTGGCACAACCTACAATGGAGCAAGATGCATCTCAATGAGATGACTCAGTCTGTTGTAGAGGCAAGGCACGCCATAGACACATGTTACAGTAAGACACAATGTGTCGAGTGGGTTGTGGCATGGGTTGATGAGAAAGAAAATCACATCGAATTCACATGATAAGTTGATCTACAGGGAAAGGAAAACAAGGTCCATCCTTTGTGATAATCTCTTTAGGGATCGTGACAATGTCAGGCTACATGCTTCATGATATCGACAAAAATCATATGTAATATATTTCCCCCAAAAGTACAAGGCTAGAGAGAAGTGATAACTGATTTACTTTGACGTGACTACCAAAGCAAGGAACCATTGGTCAGAGAATTGACAACAACAATCAAGGAATTTGCAATACAAACTTTAACATCTCTGAACTAGATGACATCTCAATGACTCAAAGCATGGTTTCCGACCAATACAATGCATATCCATGCAAGTACTGGAGGTGGATATGGCCACTAAAGATACAAACATGATCCATACCATTGAAAAAATATGTAAATCATAGCCGCGAGACCATACATGGTGGATCTATGAAACAAACATAACATAGCCATTGACTGATACAATGTGGATCTACGTGACAGAGTATCCACATGATGTCCATGTAGGTGGTTACTCAAACAATTTCCATCACAACCTGGGTAAGATATGCAACAAAATGTATCCCATGGTCTTCAAACCAAACCAAAACCTGATACGATCCTAACCATGTGAATAAAGGAGTTGAAGGCGATCATGGTAGGAACCACTTGATTATTATAGGTCAACAATGTGAACCATTAACAAGTGGGAGGGAAATCACCAGTGATGTCAATGATTCCCAAGGTATATCAGTATATTCCAACGATGCAAATAACTTAGCTGAAATTGAGCATTCATGGAATCATTTGATCAGAGTTCAATGATGTAAACCTAATGTCATAGGTGAGAAAACCTGCCATTGAGGCATGCATGATTTAAGATACTAAGTGGTCTCTATATCCAATCCCTGGATGATGTGTTGGTGACGACATGGATATATCCATCGAAGGAGGGCCATGATTTGTCCCACATCATCAACACAGAATAAGAGGATGATTTTGGACGGTAGATCAAATGAGTATGGATTGACACAAGGTGTATGGATAAGTGATACTGAGAGACTGGTTCAGGGATGGCCGACATAACAAGGGCTTGATAACTGCAAAGCTTGTCTCAAACAAAGGACTTCCCTTGAACATTTTATGACACAACACATGACCTGGAAGCATTGACTCAATGGGACGAAGGCCAAGACATAATGTAACATGAACAAAGCATTCTTTGGATGAACCAAACGAGTAAAGAGACTCAATAACTTAACATGACCCAAATATAAGATGATTACCCAACTGTTTGAATGAAATACAAACAGGTGCCATGTTCAAGGGTGATGATAAGCCACCATAAATACATATTTAGACACATTTCCCTTCCCTTATTCCCCATCATGATTGACAAATACCTTTGTTTATTAACGAGCTTGAGGAGGATAACAAATACTTGATATAGCTCGTCCTTCAGATGTGTCCAATCTCACAAGTTTTATGAACCTAAGAAAGGAGGGGTTTAGTCCTGAAAGGGTCCTTAAATGTTTAATTTTATGAGTCCAAAGAAGGTAATGTCATGTCCCCTCCCATCTGAGAGGACACGAGTGCAAGCTCCTGCTGCTATCATTTAAGCGGGGATCTAAGCCCCATGAACATAATAATAATAAAAATGCATTGAACATAAACATTTACAGATGCATTATGCAATCTACAGCGGAAGTAAACACATTTCATTCAACACATTAATCATGTTCATCATAATTCATTAAAACAAATACAGTTGCATATGTAAATACACAAGAAATAATTATCTTGAAAAGAAGCTGCCCGCAACCAGCTACGTTACTGCAACGTTCCACCCAACCATAGGCCAATGTGCTCATCAATCTCTCAACAAAATTTCCAACCCCTAGCTAGGAATTATTCCCACAAGGAATAAGGTAACTACAACAGGCTCACACATAGCCAAAGACATATCAAAATTCATTCAAGACAAAACTAAATTTGGGTTTATCAGGGTGCTAAGGAGGTGGAAATGATGAATTGCTAAGCTAGTGAGCTCAAACTCAGAGCTATGGACACCTACACAAGATCTGGCTTGGTTTTCCCAAAACCTACACACCTAACACAAGGAAGCATCCCCTTCTCTGCTACACAGTCCTCAGGCTATGCCTTCCCCTTTAAGTGCTCTTTAGGACGTGCAATAAAGAATAATCAACCCCTCTTGATCTCTCTATGTGTTTCCTTTCTACACTAGGTTTATCAAGCTAATTCTTCCCTCTTCCACTCCAAACTAGTTCATACCAACACACAGGATGCACCCACAACAAGATGCGAGTTCTGGGTTTGAGGGAAAAAATTTTTGCATCCAAAAATGGATCGGTAAAATGGGGAAATCAACCCCTATGTGAGAAATTCAAATTCAGCAATGACTCTGGGAATTGCACAAGAAAAAATGACTGCTATAAACCCCAAAATCGTGTATCCATGTTGGCCATTCACTCAGCAACCCAACGTGTAAAAACACTTGAAGGTTCAGCTGCGTGAGAGCCCAACGTGAATGGAGGATGGATGGTAAAAACGTTCAGGAGCTCCCAAAAACGTGAGGAAGAGAAGGACATGAATGCATGATGGAATGGGCAGACATTTTTGGGTTTTTACTTGCCCAAGAAGTCAAAACACAATTTTCCAAAACCGATGGCTTCTCAAATTCGAATTTGATAGCCATTCTCTTCCCATCCCCATGCATTAACTAACTCAACCAATTTCTGGAAGAAATAAATGATTAGCACAAAAAGAAAAAATGGGTGGTTGAGAGTTTGATGGGTTCTCCCTTTGACATTTGGCTAAACATTGTTGGCTCAAGGGTTTGAATTATTCGCCCCCTATTCCTTAGGAAATCATGCCCCCGTCTCTTTAATGTTGCATTGACATAGCTGGTTGTGGGTATTTTAATTAAATTGCATATTTACATGATGTCCAAAATTATAATGTGCCTGGATAGCACAAAATACCATCAGCGTCGATTTTAATCGCTGAAACATAAAACGTTAAATTGACAGTGGGGATTTTTCCTTTATCTCCACACCATGATTAATTACAATATATACATCATATACAATTTAATGCAAACGGGGTGAAAACCGGGGTGTTATAGGTAAACTTGATGATTTTTCATATTTTGAGAGTGAAAAAACTAAAGAAGACTCTAGAGTAAATTTTTTAATAAGTTTAGTCCCCAAGGTCCAAAAGAGTATAAAATAATACCTAGGAGAACTCTCTTAGTCAACGAATCACTAATGTATTTCTTTTTTGTAATTAGTCTAGGTTAGAAAAAGGGGTAAACTATCACCAAATAGACTCTCCTTCGATAACAAGCATACGGCTTAAATAGTTTATCGAGCATGAAGGAAAGAAAGATCACTCGTGTTGTTCGATTGATTTACGAGTATGAGGAAACAAAAATTAAACTCAATGCTATTTTACTAAAGGTTTAATGAGCACTAGAACAACATAAAAAGCGCTCGAAATATTTTTCATGTTTACACTGGAGCACGAAAAAGAAAAAGTAAGCTCGATACATTTTACTAATGTTTTACGGGCATGATAATGGTAGCAAAAATGCCTCAAAGGCGTGAAAATATATTGGATCATGAATTCATTGTTGTGTTTGACCTGTAATCTCAAAAACAAGTGTGAGAAACCATAGAAATTAATAATAAAGGGCATTTTAATGAAAAAAATTGTAAAATATAATAAAAAAAATTATGAGGTAAAATAGTAAAATATTATCCTTCATGTTAATAAAAGGAGGTGAAAGGGGATCATTTTACCATTGCATTCGTACTCTTTTTACCAGAGAGGGTAAACCATGTTGATGGTTCACTATGGGTAAAATCGGATTGCACCTGTTAGAATAATCAACCCATAGTTACCTACCTTAGACATTAATTAATTCATTTTTGTCTTATTTACCTAGGCTCCTATATTCCACTCTATGCTAGTTTCCTTCTACATGTCATAGAAGTCAACAATTGCTAAAAATGAGTCACGGAGCGCTTGGGAAACCTCCTGGAAACCATATTTAGCATGTCTGCTTTATTCCAGATCCTCCAAAGCGCATATCTGCTTTTTCTGCAAAGCTGCCTGTTTTTTTCCCACATCATCCTCCATCCTTTTCTCCTAATAAAAGCATGTATGAGTTGTCTTTCCATCCCTTATTAGCTTGCCTACTTGACTTTATTAATTCGTGAGCCTCTAAGTGGATTTGGAAACTGCTTTATGCACCTATGGGGAATTTGACTAGATTTAGTAAGCCTACTTTTTGACTATTTCGAATGGAATCCTTATGCATTCGAATCTCTCATGTAATTATATATTGCAGAAGCCTATGACTTCACAAGGTTGGCTATTGTACACTTATTCAATACATATTAGTGTTATGCTCCAATTTCAGACTCCTTTGATGGTAATTTTGCATGTTTGATTAGCAATTTTGTGAGTGTGATTTTTCTATCACTTGGGTTCAATTTCCACAGCGCCGACCGTAAAATGCATCCCCAAAAAACAAATACAACAAAATTTTGGTTCTTTTTCCTTCAAATGGATAACTTCTAATGCTTCAGTTTATGGTTTTGTAGGTTTTAATCGAAGAAAATGTTGAAGTGGAGAGAGAGGGATCACGAGTTGGAGAATTTCGAAGGGTTGACTGATTCCCACACCATGTTGGACCTTTAATAATGTGGGATCAAAAAACACTTCCTCACTCCAAGCATGAGGGCCCAAGTTCATTTATTGGAGTATTTAGTGGGAATGTGGGATCCCATTGAACATCATGTCTAGGTGGGGGTCTATATCCTCACTCTAGATATAGAGGATATTTACTTTTTAACTGATATCTCAAGAATAGGAGCTCCTGCATCCCTATCTGGGCAGAGTGGGGGTAACAAAAACACCGATGCACTCATTCATGAGTATTGTGAGCCTAGGACTAGAAAGGCAGAAGAGAAGATACCAATTAAAAGAGTCAGTGATTTGTCATTGAGGACCATTCTCTTCATCATGGTATGAGTGATGGGAATGAAGTTCCATCTTCATGTGACTAGATCCCATATGTTGTGTGCTATAGAGTGCTTGCATCCCACTGTATTCAACTGGTGTGAAAGTCTATTGGGTATCATGAAAGAGAAGTTGACCAAGTGCCGGTTGGGAAAAACAAAACAGTTAGGTTATGGGTCCATTTTAGTATCCTTTTTCATGGAGAAGGTTCCTCATTTTCGTTTGCAACATATAGAGATGGCCAACCCGGATCCATGCATGAAGATATGGGTCGAGTTGTTTGGTCATCATGGTGGTCTGATCCATAGTTATGGGCCAAATTTATTCTGATGGGTGCGTAAGCAGCTGCTCATGGTAGAGGATTATGCATACGTGGGTTTGGATTTTAGAGGATATCTTGACCTGGCACTCCCAAATGGGTCCAACTAGTGTGACATACGTAAAAGAGTATTTTCACGCTTTTCAAGTTTTTGTGCATTTTTTGAATATTATATATTTTTTGGTGTACTAAGAATTTTAAATGTCACTAATGTAGATGTTGGGTTGATGAGGCCACTTGAGTCTTCCCCTATTCAATGGAGGGGGGGAGGTAGGACCATTAGTGCATGTGAGCGGGAGGCGAGTGAGGAGCTCAAGGAGACTGAGCATAAACCAAAGAGGTTGACTGCTGACATCATGGATGTGTCATTAGATGATCTGCCTCGAAATTATTAACACCACACAGTGGGGGTTTCCAGGAGGATTTGACGTCTACTACGTCGAGTAGCTCAGGCTATGATATGCTATCACAAGTGCTATGATTAGCCTTATCATTTATATGTAGCATTTTATGAAATCCATGAGCTTCAGAGTTTTTTTCTAGTGATATCTGAAAGCTATGAGCTTCAGGATTTTTCCTTAATACTTTTATAAAACTTCTATCATGCTTAATATAAAAGCAATTTCTAGCGATTTTATACATAATGTGTCTATAGTGGATGTGGATCTCATGTAGGATTCCTATTTACATATAAATGAATCAACAACCATATTTATGCACCTCAGGATATGTTGATATTGAGTAAACTTGAATGATCTATCTAGTAGGTGTACTCACTGAAAAATAAGAATTAGTGTAGGGTCACAAATGAGGTAGATTCAATTTAAATAAGAGACCACAAGTTAGAATCCAAATGGACAATAATGCATTCCACACGAAGGGAAGAAGAATCGGTAAACAATCTAGTCACCGTGTGATACTCGATGGTAGTAGTACTTGCAGAACCTAGGCATACTCCACCTGATCTCATTAGTTCATCGATAGGGGAATACAGTACCCAGGCTGCTGAAGCAAGGTTTCGGGTTTTCCAGTTAGCACCGTTTGCAAATATGGAATAGATTTTCATCTATGCATTCAAGCAGAACATGGTATAAGTAGTCATGGTTGATATGAGACCCTAAAAAAAAAGAAGAAAAACTCCACACCATATTAAAAATACATTATATACAAAATGTACAAAGCACTTATGCATGATTTTCCTAAGCATAGTACCTTTGAAGGTAGATCCCATTTCTAGGATCCCTCATAGGTATCTTGTCATAATCAATTAAATCATAGGCCCCTTTATCTAATACATGTTTGAATCTGTAGGGAATATGCCACATGGACTCAAACTTACTACCCCCAATTCATCATGCATTTGACCATATGTTAGGACCAAATCAACCTAATTGAAAATGGTGGGTTTGACTGATTTGTTGTACTGGGATTTGATGCACTTTTTATGTTCTTAGTTGGAAAGAGAAGCATCACGATGAGTCTCATTAAGCTTGGATAAGCACATAAATATTTCTTCCTCAATGTTAGCACACTTTCTGGTTAGCAGTTGGAAAGGGGCTGGTAGGTCTGAGAAAATATAAGGTGAGAGATAAAGTTTTATCATATGACCTGAAGATATGTAGGAAGGGGCTTATTTCTAAGTTGGAAATTATGTATTCGAATAAAAATCCTAGATTAACCTTAGAAATAAGTTTCCATTGAAAAATATTCCCCCATGTTATCTCGTGGAAGGATTTGATGGCGTAGAAATGCATTGGAGATGATCTATGACCGTAGATGAATCTGCTGGAAAAGTTGCAAGGTAGGAATAAATTTGGTTTCTAGCAAAATGGGTTAAAAGGAAACATAGATATACGGTTAGATGAAATAGGGAAAGCAAATCTACGGCCAGGAAAGATTCCGCCGATGGGACATGCACGAAAGGATTAGATTTTCCAATCAGCGGAAAAAGTTAAATCTGACACAAATCAATGATGTAGAATGAAGGACATTAGATATACAAACATGAAAATATTCAACTGGCCAAGGAGATGGCCAATTTGGAGCTTTCGACTGTCGACCAGTGGAAGACGATTGGGAAGTATGGAAATACAATAGGTTGCGCTGAGGAAGAAATATTGAAGACTTCTCGAAGACTATTTTTGAAGAACTAATTAACTAGGAGTTTTGAGTTTATTTTCAAGAGAAGTTATTAGTTAGGAGATATAGATGACAGATGTAAAAAGGCAGTTGTTGCCTATTTTTAGAGTTAGTTATTCATCTCATGGAGCAATATTTTGTATAAAAAACAAGTTTCTGTAATAGAACAAGGGTTGGAACCTGTGAGATTTTGCATTGTAATTTGATACTTTCAGAGATTAATAAAATTACAGAGCCGAAGCTGTCCTTTTCAGAGATTCATGTGTTTTATTTATTATAGTCGGTATTTCCTTTCCTTTATGTGCATGTGTTTCCTGTTTACTACTTCCATTATGTTTTCCCTTTCTTGTTTGAATGAGTTTACAATAGTGCAGAATTCATAATCATATGCTATGTCTATTAATTTAAAACATTCACAAAACTTGTTCATCTAAATTTAATGTTGGATTCATCCCAGTTAGATGCCCAAATTAATGGATTATTTCTAAATTCCTCCATAATCACCAGACAAAAGCATTTTGAGTGTAATGAGATTGCTATTTTGCCTCTGTTAAAGTTTCCCATGCATAAACAATGTTAATATTATTGTTCCACATTTTGACTCCATGCCCATTGTACATTTGTTTCAACCACCAACAATCTTAATTTTATATTTTGTTTATATATATCTGGCCTGTGAGAAAAATTACTGAGATATCCCTCTATGGAGAGAAAGAAACCAACTTTCTTTCCTAAAGCTTGGTTTTGTGGTTACCTTGGGGTTTACCTTTTCACAACCGGGGGTAAAATATGAGTGCTAACATATTGGCACCATTGTCATGGAACGAGAGTTCAAATATTCTCTGGGAGAACGACATGACTTTCAAGAAGACATAATTTCTATGGGCAAGCAGAAGTTCTTGCATTGTGATCAATTGTACATTTACCCTGACGACTCCACCCTGAGTTCAAGAAGATTTCCAGAAAAAATAAATACTGGCTTCCAGGAGGACACATACAAGCGGTAATCCTTCTTCTAAAATTTTTTATGGTGTGGAAAACCCATAAAGATTGATTAAACGTAGGCCTGGTAAAGAAATAATAAATCCTTCTCAAATTGAAGGATCTTTTTCTCAAGAATTTCATACTTTTCATAATTTTGAGTGGGAAACCAGTTTTCAAAAATCTTTATTAAGATCCAAATCTGAATCATATCTTAAACAAACATAAATAAATCCTAATAGGCTTTAGTCATATTTACTTGACTCTCTTTGGAATAATCTTTAAGAAACTGTAAAGGTTGAAGAAAATAATCCTCTTATTCAAGCCTTTTAGCCACATATTTCAAGTCATGTTCACAACCCTCCTCAAAGTCCCCCTTGCTGTCCCAAACCATCCTAGACCCATGGCAGTAAGGTTTTCTCCTTTGGCTTTGCCTACTGTACTGCATGATTTACCGCATAATTACTCTCAAAGAATATCCTTGTTTGATGGGGAAGGGAACTTCACTGCTAGGCAACATATGGATAGATTTGAAGATTTCATTGATTTAGAGGAAGTAGACTATGATGATTCTAAGATGAGGGTGTTTGCTCAGAGTTTTTCAGGAGAATAAAAAATATGGTTCAAATATTTACCTGCAATATCCATACTTACATTTGAAGGCTTCCAAACTTTGTTTCTAGATAGGTGGAAAGATAAGAAAAGTCTTTTACAAGTTCGTTCTCAATATAACAATCTGAAAAAGGGAATTTTGAATCAGTCCATGAGTTTTCCATCAGGTTTATGAGGGTGTATAATTCCATACCAGCAAACATTAAACCCTTACTAGTTGCTGCTCAACTTCATTATGCTGATGCTTTTGAAAGTGATTTTGCCTTGTTGTTGAGATAAAGAAAGTCTGCAAACCTTCCTAATATGTTTAAGGATGCCTTAGAGGTAGAAGATAATCTAATGGCTTCTAGGAAGATGAAACAGAGAGTGGAAGCAGACAAGATAAGAACTAGAGAAGAAAATCAGCCCTCCAAATTCTGTTGCCGTTGCTTCTTCTTCAAACCATGCAAAGTTTGAAATGATGATGAAAGCTATGGAAAGGTAAGGTTGGATTTAGACAATAGACCACCCAATAGAGAGTAAGAACCTCAAGTAAGAAACCCCAACTTCAGAAGACCACCACCACCTCCTCCTCCTCCTCAAAATAGGCAAAGAGACCCAAGAAACTTGAGAAATCCTGAAGATCAACATATAAGGCCTCCTTTCCCTGAGAACTATGTTGATGATGAAGAATAAATTGATCCAATGGATAATAAGATTCACCATTTTGATGATTTGGATACAAAAATATATATTACTGGATAGGAACATAATTTGTTTTCTCAAGAAGACACACAGTAATATTTCTGAGGTGGATTTAGAGCAATATCAGAGGGGTTACCAAAATGCCATAGATGATTTTCAGAGGAACCTGAAATTGAGAAGTACAGATGTAACTATAAATAAAGGAAGGGCTAATGAAAATCATCCTTCTGGTAGTCAAAATAATACATAAAAACAAAAAGAAAAAGATGTACAAAAAGTTGTAAGTAATACTGGAGGAATATCAAAAGAAATCAGACAGCCTGTTCCAAGTGATGTAGATAGAGAAAGTTCCTCTTTCAATCTGCAAAATGAAATGTCTAAAATAAAATTTTCCATTCCATTCAATGAGCTGTTAAGAAATATGAATATAGATAAAAAATAACCAAAATGTTGAAGAATGGAGATGATTGTCAACCAAATACCCTAGAAGTAACCGATGATGCTCCTACCATAGTCCTTGGCCCCAGAGTTGAAGACATAGATGAAGAGGATATCCATCCTTTTTATGTGAGTCTGAACGTTCATGATATGATTTTGCACAATGCTATGCTTGATTCAGGAGCATCTCATAACTTAATGCCAAGGGTTGTAGTGGAAAGTTTAGGATTGGAGATTACTAGGCCTTATAAAGACCTGTATTCTTTTGATTCCAAAAAAGTGAAGTGTCCGGGGCTGATTAACTATATGGTGGTAACTCTTGCTCAAATTCCAGCCAAAAGCATTGTGATGGATGTGGTGGTGGATGATATTCTTGCTAAATTTGGTATGCTACTGTCAAGGTCGTGGGATTCTAAATTAAATGGAACATTACAAATGGATATGTCATATGCAACTATTCCTTTACTTGGTGGTCATAGAAGACTGTAAAGAGAAAAGAGACTTGCATATGTGGTGAGTAGCCAAGATAAATCTGATAATCACCCCATATATGCTTTATATACTAATTTGGGGTCTTCTATTTTCTTCCATGATTGACATGAATATCTTGAAATACCCGTAGTGGTGAATTTAAAAGAATATAAAGAGTTTTTCCAAAGACAAGAGGCATTGGAATATAAAGAGTTTTTGATGGGTCTCTCAGCAAAGAGGGAGCTGGTGCAGGTGTGCGGATAATTTATCCTAATAGGGAATTTAAGGTGTACTTTTATAAGTTAAATTTTGAATGTACAAATAATTTTGCATAGTATGAGACTCTGCTATTAGGGTTGAATGCTTTAAAAGATTTGGGAGCTAAAAGAATAGATGTGCTTGGAGATTATGAGTTAGTGATTAACCAAGTGAATGACATCTATTAGACTAAACATCCAAGGATTAGAGCATACATAAATGAGGTTTGGGATATGTTGGGTAATTTTTTCATAGAGCATAGAGTCAGAGTCATTCCTAGACTAGAAAATCAAGTAGCAGATTCACTGGCTACCACTGCGGGTAATTTCAAAGTTCCCATATATTCAAAAAATAAATACAAAATAGTAGTAGTACATAGAACTTCCATTCCTGACAATTCCAAGTACTTGAAAGTATTTGAGGATGATTTGCAAATAAAAATATTTTTGGAAATGTCAGGCGAATTTGTAAATACCCAAATAGATACAGAAAATCAAAACACAGAAAGCTTCCATGAAGGTGCACAGTCCAATGATGAAGATGTTGAAAATAAAAATTTGAAAAATGTAATTGGAGGAAATGACATAATACAGTTGAAAATCAATTATATTCCAAAAGGTATGATTCCTCTTGAAAACTTGTTTGATCAAAACAATTTTTCTAAAGATCCAAAGGTTCAGTCTGTTGAAAATGACATTGAAGACTAGAACATAAGAACTGCAAATGTACTTACAATTGTAAAACTATCTAAAAAATTTCCTATGGTCGAGAAAGAAAAGTATATTCACCTGATGAAGAGTTATGTTGATGTGTTTGCATGGAGCTATGAATACTTGAAAGAATATGATACTTCCATTATACAACACACCATTCCTATCAAGGCAGGAGAAAATCCATTTAGACAAAAGTTGAGAAGAATTAATCCTATGTTGTTTCCTATGATAGAAAAGGAAGTCAAGAAGATGTTCAATGCAAAGATCATTGTTAATTTAAATGGGTAGCTAATTTGGTACCAGTAAGAAAGAAAAATGGTGAAATCAGGCTTTGTGTTGATTACCATAATTTGAATAAAGTATCATTGAAAGATAATTATCCTTTACCTAAGATAGACCATATTTTGCAGAAAGTGGTAGGAGCAGAGAGAATTTCCACCATGGATGGTTTCTATGGATATACTCAAATCAAGGTTCTTCTAGAGGACCAAGAAAAAACTACTTTTACTACACCGTGGGGTACTTTTATGTATGCCAAGATGCCATTTTGGTTGATGAATGCAGGAGCCACCTTTCAAAGAGCCATGGATATTGCTTTTGCTGAAGAAAAGGATAAGTTTGTAGTTATTTATATGGATGATATAACAATGTTTTCTAAATCTGACAAGGACCATGTGAAGCATATGGAGAAAGTCTTCTTGAAATGTAGAAGGTATGGTATTTCAATTAATCCCATGAAATCAAATTTTGGTTTGAAGGAGGGAAATCTATTGGGGCATATCATTTCTAGATATGGAATCAGGAGAGACCTATATAGAGTGAATGCCATTCTGAAAGGAGGTGCAATATTTCATTGGATAGGTTAATTTTTTAAGAAGGTTCATACCAAGTTTTGCTGAAATTTTGAAAAATATCACAAACAAGTTGAGAAGGGATAATGAGATTAAGTGGACTATGGACATTAGAAAGTCTTTCAAAGACATTAAGAAATCCATTGCTGAAGCCCCAGTTTTGGTAAGTCATGAATTTTCAAAATATTTTCTGGTATTTTCATATGCTTCTAAACACACCATTGCTGGAGTTTTATTACATAAGAATAGTCATAATGATGAGAGACCTATTGCTTTCTTTAGAAAAGTGCTGAGAGATGGAGAGTTAAAGTATGACATTATGGAGAAACAAGCTTATGCTTTGGTGAAGTCTTTGAAAGATTTCATGGTGTATATTCTTCATTGTCATATTGTGGCTTATGTTCCCAACAATGTGGTAAAAAGTATCCTTACACAACTTGATCTAGAGGGAAAGAGGGATAAATGGATTGCAGTGCTACTAGAATATTATTTGGATATTAAGCCTACAAAATTGGTGAAAGGGAAAGGACTGGCTAAGCTGATGACAGATTCAAACTCTGAATCTTTGTAGCTGATTTTTTTTATCTAATTCTTCAAGCCAACCTGAGCCATAATTGCACGTGATATTAGATTTTACTTTATCTCCATGGTATATTGACATTGTATATGTATTGTAGAACTTGTAGGCTCCTCCTGGATTAAGTAAAACAAGGGCTAGATCAATCAAGTTGAAGGCAACAAAATTCTGTATTATGAATCAATATTTATATTGGAAGGATCCAAGAGGGATTTTGTTGAATTGTTTGTTGGAGAATGAGGCCCAACACATCATGAAAGAGTTCCATCAAGGGGTTTGTGGGGGTCACCATTACTGGAAGGTAGCCGTTAACAAAATCTTGAGGGTTGGGTTCTATTGGCCTTATATGTTTTCTGATGTGTATAAAGAAACTACTACATGTCACAATGCCAAATTTTTGAAGGGAAAAGAAAACTGATGCCATTACCTCTAAATCCCATCTCAGTGGAAGCAACTTTTTAGCAGTGGGGGTTGGATTTCATTGGAGAAATCAACCCAAATTATTCTAGTCAGCACAGGTGGATTCTTACAACAACTGATTATTTTACCAAATGGATTGAAGCCATACCAACCAGAAGAGCTACCGATGCTGTAATTATGGATTTTTTTAGAAAACATCTTGTCAAGGTTTGGGTGTCCAAGGAGGATTGTAACAGATAATGCTCCTACATTCAAGTCAAAGAAAATGATCAGTTTCTGTCATAAGTGCCAAATTAATTTGAATCATTCTACTCCATACTATCCTTAGGGAAATGGGCTTGCAAAGTCTTCCAATAAGAGTATAGTAAATATAATCAAGAAGTTGTTGGAAGACAATAAAAGGGCTTGGCATACTAAATTGAAATATGCTTTATGGGAAGACAAGATAAATACTAAAAGAGCAATTGGAATGTCACCATTTCAGTTGGTTTATGGAGCAGAGGTAATTTTTTTAGCATCTCTAGGTTTTCCTGTCATGAAGTTGTTAGAGGAACAAGTGGATGAGCTTAATCATATGCATAGGAGAATCAATTAGATAATTGAACTAAATGAAATAAGAGACAAAGCTTGTGAAAAAGTGCAACTACATCAGGAGAAGGTAAAGAAGACTTTTGACAGAAAGATGAAAGAGGAAAAAATTGATATTGATGATTTAGTATTGAAATGGGATGCACCAAAAGAATACACGCATTGCAAGTTTGATTATATGTGGAGGGGGACATACATTGTTGCAGCTTACAGAGGTGATAATACATTTTTTTTAAACATCATTATGAGGTTCAACTGAAAGGAGGCCTTGTCAATGGGAGATTTTTGAAGCATTATCTATCTTAGAGGTGAAAGGTAATTTTGTACCATATATTGTATATATTTATTTAATTTGACATCAGTATAGATGGCGAGTCGAGAGATTTGAATCCCGGAGAGAAGGCCCTAAGATCTTGAGGGTTTTCCATTTTCCTTTATTATTATATATGCAGAAAAAGAAAAAGAAATTGAGTTTTGTAAGAAATAAAAACAGGCACCGGTCTGTGGGTTCTTTGTTACCTCGCAGGGAGGATAACATCCCCACTTGGAGTCAGCTGCTAGCGTCATTTTTGGTTAGTAGTTGAAAAGGGGGAATGCCTGAGAAAATATAAGGTGAGAGCTAAAGTTTTATCATATGACTTGAAGATATGTAGGAAGGGGCTTATTTCTAAGTTGGAAATTTTGTATTCGAAGAAAAATCCTAGCTTAACCTTAGAAACAAGTTTCAATTGAAAAATACACCCCCTGCTATCTCGTGGAAGGATTTGATGGTGAAGATATGCAGTGGAGATGATCTATGACTGTAGACAAATCCACTAGAAAAAGTTGCAAGGTAGGAATAAATTTGGTCACCGACGGAATGTGTTAAAAGCCAACATAGATCTACGGTTAGAGGAAACAGTGAAAGAAAATCTACGGCCAGGAAAAATTCTGCCGATGGGACATGCATGTAAGGATTAAGTTTTCCAATCAACGGAAAAAGTTAAATCCGACACAAATCAACGGCGTAGAATGAAGGACATTAGATCTACGGATAAGAAAAGATTCAACTGGCCAAGGGGATGGCCAATTTGGAGTTGCCAACTGTCGACCAATGGACGACAGTTGAGAAGTATGGAAAGAAAAAATACAAGTTGCACTGAGGAAGAAATATTGAAGACCCATCGAATACTATTTTTGAAGAACTAGTTAACAAGGAGATTTTAGTTTATTTTCAAGAGCAGTTATTAGTTAGGAGATATAGATGACAGATGTAAAAAAGAAGTTATTTCCTATTTTTAGAGTTAGTTATTAATCTCATGGAGCAATATTTTGTATAAAAATAGGTTTTTATAATAGAACAAGGGTTGGAACCCGTGAGATTTTGCATTGTAATTTGATACTTTCAGAGGTTAATAAAATTATAGAGCCGAAGCTGGCCTTTTCAGAGATTCTGGTGTTGTCTTTATTACAGTCTGTATTTCCTTTCCTTTATGTGCATGTGTTTCCTGTTTACTACTTCCATTATGTTTTCCCTTTCATGTTTTAATGAGTTTAAAATAGTGCAAAATTCATAATCATATGCTATGTCTATTACTTTCAAACATTCACAAAAATTGTTCATCTAAAGTTAATGTTGGATTCATCCCAGTTAGATTACCACATTAATGGATTGTTTCTAAATTCCTCCATAATCACCAGACAAAAACATTTTGCTGTAATGAGATTGCTACCTTGCCTCTATTAAAGTTTCCCATGCAACAACATTGTTAATATTAGTATTCCACATTATGACTCCATGCCCAAGGTACATTTGTTTCAACCACCAACAATCTTAATTTTATCTTTTGTTTATATATATCTGGCCTGTGAGAAAAGTCACTGAGAGATCCCTCTCTAGAGAGGAAGAAGCCAACTTTATTTCCTAAAGCTTGGTTTTGTGGTTACCTTGGGGTTTACCTTTTCACAACCAAGGGTAAAATCTGAGTGCTAACACTCAACTCTCATGTTCGACAAGAGTTCAAGATCTAGTTTGAGAGACAATATCTCACGCTCAATAAGTAATACTTCCTCTAGTGTTGGAATATTGGACAATACTGAGAGGGAGGGGGTGAATCAATATTGATAGTTTTTAATAATTAAAACCACTTTTAATTTATTTAGTAACAAACACGATAAAAAAAAGCACACCGAACATAAATTTATTGTGGAATCCTAATTGGGTAAACCACCAATACTTCCTATTACTGCAAAATTATATTTACAAATAGTTTTTTCCTGCTACTATAGACAAGGATGGTACTACACACTATTTACTAGCAACTACTGGAAGGAGGCTACAACCCCTTGTTTTATTAGCTGCTGCTAAACGGATGTTACGACACCTTGTTTACCAGCTACCACTGGAAGGAGGCTACGACCCCCTTGCAGGCATGTTTCCTGCCCTAGCGCCTCCCAACCTCCCTTATATGATAATTTGATATTTGAATGGTCTACATCAATCGATATTCCAATTGAATGTGTAGAGACACCTATTTGAAGTTTTAAAACATTATTTATATACCCTCAAACATATCTCTTCATTCAATAGTCATGTTAGCACTCTGTTTGCAACAATCGAGTTATGGGCCGGGGAGCATTCAGAAGGGTCCTGTTCAAGGGAGAATTATACGTACACCCTTCGAGTTATTCAATGGATAGTTTCCATTAGCCAGGACCATCGGATGAAGAAAAGGGATTGATCTACGGTGGTAGATCCTTCCAAGGGTCAAGGCATTGCAGCAGCAAAGATGAGATAAAAAGGTGTCGTAGATCAATGATCCAGAAGCACAACGAAGAAGATCAACGATGGAGAGTGGTCCCACAGGCCGAAATATGCAAGCAAATACCTAAGTTGGATATTTGTGAAGCCTATTAAAGGATACAAGTAATGAAAGGTCGAGATCCAGGCGAAGCCCAATCGAAGGCCTGATACAGTTTCGTTGGGCAAACATGCTTGGTAGAAGGAACTTTCCCAAATCGCAAAATAGGTTAAAGGGTAGAAATATCTAACGATGGAGATGAGAGAATGACCAGATATATTTCCCCAGCTGATTTCGCAAGCCAAACTTATGCGGATAAAGTCACAAATCCAAATCGTGAAAAGTGGTACCGGCTGCAAAGAATCAATGGTCATGACAAAAGTGGACGTAGATCTATGGTTGTGGCTCTTTTCGCGATCAGAAGTAGTGTGGAAAACGTCAAGGTCTCGATTCACGAAAAGGTGGTAGGACCCACTCAGATCAAAGGTTACATGGGAAGGTCGATGTCGATCGACGGGTAAGAACACGCCACGGTTTAAAGCTGCTCGCTGGATCCAGGAAAGAGGAATTGGTGGCAGAAGTTAAGGAAACGTGGATGAAATATGTGAAAAGGCCTCAAGGCTATAAGTATCACATCCAGGGAAGAGCTGACAGTAGAAGAGACGTTCCCACGCATGATCTTCCTCTCGACAGATTAATTGATGCCCCAGACGCCATTTGTAGCATGCATACAGGTGAAATCATCCCTGTGGTAGAGCTGTATCACCTAAAGATAGGCGGCCTTTGTGTAATTTGGCATGCGGAAGTGAGGAAAGTAACCAGTGAATCCACTCTTCACATGGGGCGAGGCGAGCACGACGGGGGAGACCATTCTGTTTCCTACGTCACAAGAGCAAAGGAGTGTGGGAACGTCCACTCCATGTGGTTTGAAGCATGGATCAACTACACAAGGTGGCACCCAAAAATATTTCCCACAGTAAACGGTACGGTGTCGCAGCCGATGAAGCGATGTGACTAGATCCCCAGTAGCTAAAGGATCACCCTGCCTGCTCCCTTACACATGTCGATGCCAAAGACACTAGATGGCAGAATGTGCGGGAATGCTGACTGATCATTACAGAATTCAGTCTTGAAGCCTTATATATATTTCCTTTAAAACGTCGGGAGTGAGCTAACATACTTCCAGAGCCCAAGTTTTTGTTTCGTCGCGAGTCCACAAAAATTCGAAGGGTTTGGTGATGGCGATATGGTTCGAAAAGCTTATCCGTCTGGGTGTGCTAATGGTTGGTGAGCAAATTTCCACACTTACCCGTCACCTTGGTGTTCCACTCCAAGGATGACACCAGCCATCAGGGCCAGACATGAAGAATTTTGAGAGATACACCTGCCTTCAGATACCCACACCTCCAGCGATGCATTGCTTGGACACTCCCGTAGGTGTTTTTTCAGGGACCCTCGATACCATCGCTACCTCCAAAGCCTCCACATAAGGAGACAGTACTGGACTGTGCTCTGTAGGAGCAGTTGTTCGGATGGGAGTATCAGGGGTCCAATGTCTGCACAACCTTGTTTGTGAATTCCACTTGCCAAAGGTGATGGGGATGGTGGAGGTATGCTCCACCTTATTTCCTGTGGGAGATCCCACCTCATAGAAGGTAAGGAGTACAAGAATGACAAGCCACCGCAAAGGTTTGCCTCGGCCAGGAGAAATACGACCCTTCTTCCAGACCCCACGCCTAACAGTGTTACCCAGAGAGGAAGGGGGCTGCAGATGAGGTTGAGCAGGGGAAAGATGCAAACTTCCCTGCCAGTTTGTGCCCATGCAGAAAGCCGCCTTTGAACACGGCGGAAACACAAACTTGGGATAGAAAAAGGGCACTATGCTGACTCACCTGAAAACAAACGGAAAGGCATCGTACTCAAAATCCACAACAGTAACCGAGCACGTCAGGTTGTCACCCAGGCTGAGTGCACCCACTTGCTCCCTAATGTTTATTAATATTTGTAAATCGTGGTGATAGTTCCACTCTCTGAACTGTTAGTGTCTGATTGTGATTGGAAATATTTTTTCGGTTTGTTTCGGAGAATAGTCTCAGTGCTGAAATAGTATAAATACACTCCCGATAGAGGGAGATAGTTGGTTGGTTGGAAAATTTTCAAGGGTTGAGGCTCTCCATTGTAATTAGTCTCTGGTTTCCATGTTATAAATAAATTTGCAGAGGAAGGATTGTCTTTTAAGGCAGAGATTCATGTGTCATTGTTTCTTTCAATATGTAATTTCTTTATGTGAAATGTTCATCCTATTTTCATTCCAGTTTATTAATTTCTTTCATGTCTGAAATATGTGTATAACAGTTTGCAATTCATACATGCTATGTTCCATCTATTGTTTCAGATATTCATTGAAGTTTTCTTCTAAAGTTACGTAGAATTCATCTTGTAGATGCTCAGCGTGATGGACTGTTCCCTCTCATCTACTAATCACCTGCTAAATATCTCATGATTGCAAGATCGACAGCTATCTTGCCTATGTTTGTAAATTCACGTCATTCTTTACCTCCTGCAATATGTTCCCTACCCGGACCCTCGACTCCATTTCCCAATGGTTCCTCCCTCTAATAGTCTCGCCTGCATCTTACATTAACGCACCCGCCCTATTTAGGAGTTTGGCCTCCTCACCGTTCTTGACCAAATATCTTACGTGAAGTAAATCTGGAAAGTAAGTGAGAGATCCCTCTCTGACTGCGCCGGGCTAGAGGCGCAGTCTAAATCAATTTTTCTGTTGCCCGGGAGAGAACCCTTTTTCTCCCAACCTATGGGCTCAATCCCGGTGCTAACAAACTAGCGTTGTTTCCAGGGACGAGATTGAAGATCATCCCTGGGAAAAAAGACATAGTTTTAGATCTGGTTGTCGATGGTGAACAACGATCAGACATCAAGAAGGTTGTGCAATTTTCACCTGGTGACTCCACTCTTAAAGGATTCAGACTTCAGCGACTTCGCTGGTGGGATGACCCAGAAATCAAATTGTCAGAAAAAATTGCAGGCTCCGTCGGGGAAAATGGACCTCCTGTAAGGCCTGAAAATGCATGGTGAAAGGTTAAGATACTCGATTTTACATTTCTTCCAAGATGCCTTGTCTTGTCTTTTAAGTTTGTTCTTATCCTTTCCTAAATTTATCAAAATAGCCTTCTATGGTTCAATTCGTTCGGAACAGAGCGATGAATATATTCTTGTTTATCCTTCTTTATGAACCAAAAGCATTGCATCGTCTTGTACATTTGATTTTGACCGAGATTTTTCTCCCGAAGCTCATGACATTAAAGGTCACCCCTATGAACCTCATGAAACCTCGGTTAATAGCGTATCTATTGCGCCTAACCTGGTCTCTCCCAATATTGCAAGTCGGTACAAACCACTACAATTGCCTCCTATCCTCCATGATTTTCCTGTGAAACATTACAAGTACCTCCCCAAATTTGATGGAGAATCCAAAGACTTCACTGCGGAGAAACATTTACAATCCTTTGAACATTTCTCTGACCTTTTTGAGATAGAACATGATGATGTTTGCATGAGGACTTTTGCCCAATATTTGCAAGGAGATGCTAAAGAATGTTTCAAACACTTGAAGCCTCAATCCATCAATACTTGGGAAGAGTTTTCTTGCACCTTTTTGAAGTTCTGGGGTAGGAGAAGGCCACTAGATCAAATACTTTCAGAATTTTATTCCCTGAAGAGGCATGAGGGTGAGGCCATATCTAGTTTTAACAAAAGATTTGCAAGTTTTTATTATAACATGCCCAAGGAAGTCCAACCTCTTGAGAACGCTGCTAAGATTTATTATGCAGCCACCTTTCCTCTTGAACTGGCATTACTTCTTTTGGAAAGAAAATCAACCACTCTGCAGCATATGTTTACCGATTGTTTGGAGGTTGAGGAAAACCTTAAGATGTCCAAAAAATTGCCAGGTCAGGACAGTGGTGGTGAAATAAAAGATACATTAAAATTGGTTGGGCCCTACAAGCAGAAAGGGAGAGTCCCTGTTCAGCTAAAGTTTTCCCTTGCTAGACAGGAAGATGATCAGCCTGACATAGAAGCAGAGGGTTCTGCAGGATTGTTTTCTTAAGGTTGCAATCTACTCAACACCGGGTCCGCTAATGACGATTTTAAAAGGGATTTAGGTGTACCTATGTACGATGAGTATGAGGAGGAGTACCTCGAGGCTATACCTGAAGAGCCAGTTATAGAACCAACGTATACTAATGGAGAAAATCAAGCTGCAATCCAAAGACAGAAGGTTGAGACAAGAAAGGATGGTAAATGTGCTGAAGGATATAGCCTACCCTTTTGTTATTCCTCTTTTGAATTAATACGACACATGATTAAAGCCTCTAAGCAGAAACAAAATTTAAAGGATATGGTGCATTCCATAAACTTATGTGGAAAAGAAGATGATAAAGAGGAACAGTCGTTAAATCCCTCTTTGTTTATTGATACATCAGGCGTTTGTGATGAGGTGTTGAGTCACGAGGAAGGAGGCAGCAGTCCTCAAATAAATACATTTTTAATTTTCTGCCTTCAAGAATATCACCCCATAGAGGAGGAATGTGCTTACTCGGTTCTGTCGAAGAAAAAGAGGACATCCATGCTGAGGCGTATGAAGAAGGTGAAGCTCTAGTTTCATAAATTTTGAGCGAAAGCGTGGATGTTTCATTGGAGAACAATTCTATGGGCCCTTTTCTAAGATCTCTCAAGTATCATCCTGACAGCTCACCAAAGGAAAGGAGTTCTGGACAGCTTTCCCATGAACAGATGACAAAATATGTTGGAGGTTGCCATGCTTTCTATGACCCCATAGTAGAGTACATGGAGAGGCTGGGTAATGGTAATGACTGGTCACATCTCTCCTGTAACGATCAGTTTATTTGTTATATCTTTCTTCCATTATGCATTTCATTCCTATTCGTCAAGCACGAAAATGAAACAAAACTGTTAGGCAAGCTGCTTGATTGGCTTCATTGGAAGTCCGATTTCACTTAATTGGGCTTGTACACTAAATTAGGTAGAGTAGGTAGGAACAAATAAGCTCGGCAAACATCGAGTATTTCCTTCATTAATGTTTAGTTTGTTTTCATTTTCAGTTGTAAGCACAAGTTTGCAGTCACAACTATTCTCAGTTTCAGAGTATGGCTAAGAGCATAGTTTGCAGAGTGACATAAATTTGCTAAAGCAGTAGCTCAGAGCAGCATGAAGGTTTCAAAGGAAATATTGGGGACGACCCAATTGGTTTGGGGCACTTGGTCTATAGGGGTTCTTTGCTACCTCGCAGGGAGGATAGCATCCCTCGTGGAACCAGCTGTTAGCACTTTGTTTGCAACAGTCGAGTTATGGGTCGGGGAGCATTTAGAAGGGTCATGTTTAAGGGAGAATTATACGTACACCCTTCGGGTTATTCAATGGACAGTTTCCATCAGCTGGGACCATCAGATGAAGAAAAGGGCTTGATCTACAGTGGTAGATCCTTCCAAGGGTCAAAGAATTGCAGCAGCGAAGAATAGATAAAGAGGCGTCGTAGATCAATGATCCAGAAGCACAACAAAGAAGATCAACAATGGAGAGTAGTCCCACAAGCTGAAAGATGCGAGGGAATACCTAAGTTGGATATTCGTGAAGCCTGTTAAAGGAGAAAAGTAATGAAAGGTCGAGATCCAGGTGAAGCTCGATCGATGGCCTGAGACGGTATCGCTGGGAAAACATACTCGGTAGAAGGAACTTTCCCAAATCGTGAAATAGGTTAAAGGGCAGAAATATCTAACGGTGGAGATGAGAGCATGAGCAGATCTATGGACCCAGTTGATTTCGCAAGCCAAACTTGTGCGGATAAAGTCGCGATTCCAAATTGTGAAAAGTGGTACCAACTACAAAGAATCAACGGTCGCGACAAAAGCGGAGGTAGATCTACGGTTGTGGCTCTTTTCGCGATCTGAAGTAGTGCGGACAACATCAGGGTCCCGATTCACAAAAAGGTGGTAGCATCCACTCAGATCGACGATTGCATGGGAAGGTCGATCTCGATTGACGGGTAAGAACACGCCATGGTTTAAAGCTACTCCTTGGATCCAGGAAAGAGGAATTGGTGGCAAAAGTTAAGGAAACATGGATAGAAGATGTGAAAGACTCCCAAATCGGAGGGCTGAAAAGGCCTCAAGGCTATAAGTATCACTTCCAGCGCAGAGTTGACAGTAGAAGAGACATTCCCATGCATGATCTTCCTCCCAATAGATTAATTGATCCCCCAAACACCATTTGTAGCATGCGTATAGGTGAAATCATCCCTATGGCAGAGCCGTATCACCTAAAGACAAGCGGCCTCTATGTAATTTGGCATGCAGAAGTGAGGAAAGTAACAGACAAATCCACTCTTCACATGGGGTGAGGCCAGCATGACGGGGGAGACCATTATGTTTCCTACGTCACAAGAGCAAGGGAGCGTGGGAACGTCCACTCCATGTGCTTTGCATCATGGATCAACTACACAAGGTCGCACCCGAAAATATTTTCCATAACAAATGGTAAGGTGCCGCAGCCGGTGAAGCGACATGACTAGATCCCCAGCAAGTAAAGGATCACCTTGCCCGTGTCCTCACACATGTCGACACCAAAGACACTCGATGGTAGAATGTGCGGGAATGCTGACCGGTCATTACAGAATTCAGTCTCGAAGCCTTATATATATTTCCTTTGAAACGTTAGGAGTGAGCTAACATACTTCCAAAGCCCAAGTTTTCATTTCGTTGCGAGTCCACAGAAATTCGAATGGTTTTGCGATGGCAATCTGGTTCGAAAATCTTGTCCGTCTAGGTGTGCTGATGGTTGGTGAGCAAATTTCCACACTTACCCGTCCCCTTGGTGTTCCATGCCAAGGATGAATCCAGCCATCAGGGCCCAGACGTGAAGAATTTTGAGATACACCCACCTTTAGATACCCGCATCTCCAACAACACATTTCCTGGACACTCGCTCCTCGTAGGTATTTTTTTAGGGACCCCTGATACCATCGCTGCCTCCAAATCCTCCATATAAGGAGACAGTCCTGGACTGCGCTCTGTAGGAGCAGTTGTTCGGATGGGAGCATCAGGGGTCCAATGCCTGCACAGCCTTGTTTGTGAATTCCACTTGCCAAAGGTGATGGGGCTGGTGGAGGTATGCTCCACCTTATTGCCTGTGGGAGAGCCCACCTCACAGGAGGTGAGGAGTACAAGAATGACAAGCCACCACAAAGGCTTGCCTTGGTCAGGAGCAATGCGACCCTTCTTCCAGACCCCATGCCTAACAATGTTACCCGAAGAGGAAGGGGGCTGTGGATGAGGTTGAGCAGGGGAAAGATGGAAATTGCCCTGCCAGGTTGTGCCCATGCAGAAAGCCTCCTTTGAACACGGCATAAACACAAACTTGGGATAGAAAAATGGCGCTATGTTGACTCATCGGGCCAGCTAAGAGGTCCAAAACCCAGTAAATGGTGACTCACCTGAAAACAAGCGGAAAGGTGTCGTACTCAGAATGCACAACAGTAGTAGAGCACATCAGGCTGTCACCCAGGCCGAGTGCACCCACTTGCTCCATAATGTTTATTAATAAATGTAAATCGTGGCGATAGTTCCACTCTCTGAACTGTTAGTGTCTGATTGTGACTGGAAACAGTTTTTAGGTTTGTTTCGGAGAATAGTCTAAGTGTTGAAATAGTATAAATACACTCCCGATAGAGGGAGATAGTTGGTTGGTTGGGAAACTTTCAAGGGCTGAAGCTCTCCATTGTAATTAATTTCTGGTTTCTATGTTATGAATAAATTTGCAGAGGAAAGATTGTCTTTCAAGGCAAAGATCCATGTGTCGTTGTTTCTTTCAATATGTAATTTCTTTACGTAAAATGGTCATCATGTTTTCATTCCAGTTTGTTAATTTCTTTCATGTCTGAAATAAGTGTATAACAATTTGGAATTCATACATGCTATGCTCCCTCTGTTGTTTTAGATATTCATTTAAGTTTTCTTCTAAAGTTACGCAAAATTCATCCTGTAGATGCTCGGCGTGGTGGACTGTTCCCTCTCATCTACTAATCACCTGCTAAATATCTCCTGATTGCAAGATCGATGGCTATCTTGCCTCAGTTTGTAAATTCACGCCATTCTTTACCTCCTACAATATGTTCCCTACCCGGACCCTCGACTCCATTTCCCAATGGTTCCTTCCTCTGATAGTCCCGCCTGCATCTTACATTAACGCACCTGCCCTATTCAGGAGTCTGGCCTCCTGACCGTTCTTGAGCGAATATATTACGTGAAGTAAATCTAGAAAGTAAGTGAGAGATCCCTCTTTGACTGCGCTGGGCTAGAGGCGCAGTCTAAAGCGGTTCTATTGTTGCCCGAGAAAGAACCATTTTCTGCCCAACCTATGGGCTCAATCACGGCACTAACAAGTCACATATATTCATCGTGACTCTTCACAAACAAATAAACTAATTCGAAATTACTTCTTTGTTTGTCTTTTTTAACTCTGTTTAATTTATCAATCATGACCTTCCGCAGTTGCTTTTCCGCAACATTCTTTCTGTAATAGACCTTTCCGCAATTTGCGGGAACTTATTCCTTCTGCAATTGTAGGTTGCAGATTGTGGATGTGTACTTGGACTTTTCTTGAAAATTTCTCCCACAATTATCTTTCCGCAACGACCTTTCCACAATCAAAAACTTCTTCCTTCCACAATTGCAGATTGCGGATTGCAGGTATGCATTTCGACTTTTCTCAAAAATTGCTTCTGCAATTCGTCCTCTACAAATCTTGTGAACCGTCAATCGCTTTGCGGAATACTCCTTGTCCGTTGATCAATTATCAAAAGCAAAACTTCACTTTGGCGTTCCGGAATGTTATTTTCCATGCACATTTATTTTGGGGATCCTTTTCCTGTCGTCGACCTATTCTCTTGATACAATCTAAGTCGTCCAACCTCTGCTAAATAAGCTGATTGCAACTCCATGACTCTACGTCCATTAATCAGAGGATCGATCAATCAATTTAGTTTGATTGGAATTGATCCCCTCGCTGGATCCTCTCACGTGTCTTTCCATCCTTACCACATATTCCATCGCTTGCCTTGTCATCGTGTCATCGCTTATTCATTTGTTGTTAATGAGCCCCTTTTGATATCAATGACAAATTCATTCAACATTCTCCCCCTTTGGCATTGATGGCAAGATTAAATCATTCTCCCCCTTTGACAACGATTATAAGGGATTATTTAAGGTCTGTTATAGAATTTCTTGGTGATAATGGTATGAATACTTGGAAGCATAGGTAAGGTATGAAGGATGAAACCCTTCTCTTTCAAGATTCATCAAATTTATAAGGTAAGGTCACTTATCACTTAATAAAATAATAAGGGAGTTCAAAAAGTAAATTTTTCTTCAACTCATTTTTTTTTATTGATGGAACACATCACGAGAAACCCTCCAAACAGTTTCCCTCATTTTGTGGATGGTACTCAAGGTAAACCATTCAGTTGCAATTTTAGCAACCCAGCCTAGTGGGGACATTAAGTGAGGCCCTCAACATTCACATAGATAGCAAACTCAAGGACTTGGTCTCATGACCTACTTGCAACTCACAACACTCAGCCACTCGAGTTAGCCCATTAGACTAGCTTCAACTCACTCATTAATTGAAATAATTGTGTTTTAATCTATTATTCAATCACCTGTGATTATAGAGTTCAATGAATGATGTATTAGTACTAAAATATATAATGATACGTTTTTCTTCTTCTAAATTTTACATTAAAATGTGTGGTTGTGGTTGAAGGATTGAATCATAATAAATTAAAATAAAATATCTAAATCAATACCTCACTAATTTTTAAATGAGGAATGAATATTTTTAAATTTCTTTCATTTGTATCATTTTAGGTTTTAGTATATACATATATTTAAGTATCATTTTAGAATAAAAAACAAATGAAAAACCATCATAGTAAAGTCTTTTAAGAATTTTATAAAAAGGATGAATGAGAGGATAAACAAATTTAAATGTTGAACAATGTAGAAGAGATGTACAAGCTTTCACAAATGATGGATTAAATGTCGCATATTATTCTATAATATGTATGAAGAATAGAAAAAAATATTCCTTACTAATTGTCAATATATATAACTTTACCCAATTCTATAACGTAATTATTTTTTCGGACCTCCTCTTATAAAAAATTTACGCTATGTTCAATCATAAAAATGACATTCTAAATAATATTTTGTATGATTCAGTTTCTTTTGCTTAATAAACCTTATTGGTCTTTAAGAACATCATCACCACCATTACCATCTGAACGATTAAAGAATAATATTTTTTTATTGATTCAAATTATAACTGTTTGTTCCCTTCAATAAACCAATGTGAAATGGATTTTACTGCATTTAGCTATGGTCATTAGACACTATCAATTTGTATGTCAACACGTTTTATTTCTGTAATTTTATTACTAAACATTGATTAACATTTTCTTTTATAATTGCATTGATTTTGTAAAGAATCAATTATTTTTAATTGTCTTAACAAAAACTTAGTATAATTATTATTTATACATGATTTGAAATCAACTTCCATGTTTAATTAAATCAAGATCATACACATGTGGACCTAATAGTGAGCATGTAGAAAATGTTGAAGAAAATTTGATATGACTAGACAACTCATTTCATAATGATGTAGATGAAAAAAACTCAAGCCACATCGTAAAATATTTAAATCTGTTTAAAATTCATATAATTTTCATTGCACCAAGAGTAGTTAACTGCTTGCAGTCAAGTATGGGGAAGATGTTGTCATCTTATGTAATGTTCCAAAAAATAAAAATAAAAGTAATTAAAAAAATCACGTTTACTCGGAACTTATAAAAAATAGAAAGTATTTAAAAAAATTCATGTTGGCTATAAATAAAAAATTTAAAACCAGCATAGATTTATCTGAAACCTATATTTATTAAGAACTATTATCTCAAATCCATATCTAGAAAAAATCCAATTTCTTGAGGTATAAGGTTTTTAGACATCAAGGAAAAACTACACCTTAAGAAATCCTGCTTAATTAATACCTTCAAGATGGATCATTGCCAATTTATAATTTTCATTTGTAAGATGTATACTAACTGTTTTTTTTGTTGAAATTTAAATTTATTTAAATATTAAATTATATAATTATATAACAATTATTAACAAATTTTTCAACAAATGTTATTATATATCACAATTATATATATTTAAATATAACTATAATATCTCATTCTTAAATATAAAATATTAGAAAGATGAATTTAATTTCTTATAACTAATAATTAAAAACAATCTTAAAATATTAGAAAAATGAATTTAATTTCTTATAACTAATAATTAAAANTTTTAATACAAATAATATATTTTACAAAGTGTTAAAATTTAATATATATATATATATATATATATATATATATATATTGTTTATATTTTAACCATCAAAAGCTATAGAGTGAGCTATTAAACTATGTGTCCTTTTTTATATTTTAATCATCAAAAGCTCTAGAGTGAGCTATTAAACTATAGTAGTCGTGCATGTCCTTTTTTAAAATAATTTTAAAATTATTAAAAATTTATTATTTTGTTTAAATAATGATTCATTGTCTATCAAAATTACGATGCAACTAAATTTAGGTAGTTTTTTTTAATTCATTTTAATATATAAATTTCTTATAAAAAATGTTTTATTAATATTTACATTCATTTAAAATCAATATTTTATAAATATCCCCTCACCATTTTGTCATTGATCTTCAAATTTTTTTTCTCATAAAAATTTGATTTTAAGTTTATATTTTCTCATAAAATTTTGATTTTATTAATATTAGCATTCACATAAAACATTTAAAATTAATAATTTATGAAAACCACCCTGTATTTATTGATGTGTTAAGAGCGCCACCATTTTGTCATTAAACTTGACAATTCTTTTGTCAAACATCTCAAATTGTTTTCCAATTCCTTTACCTATGAACAGGTCTACAATAAACTATAAGCCAAATCTCATAACTATTTGCTCTAAACAGAATTACGCATAGAGAATGAGAACAAATTACATAATTTATATATTATCATACATAATCTTTGATATTATGATGCAACACAAACGATCCACACAACAAACAAATAATCAACTTTGAAACTTGCTTTACAATGAAAGAATGTCCAAGTTATGAACAAAGTAACATCCACACATATTCAATGCCGTGGTGAATATTAATAACTTACCCCGTGGTGAATATTAATAACCTACCCCAAGGAAGACACGACGTTTCTTCTCACATCTATACATATTGCATACATTACACAAAAATGGGGAAGAGTGTTGGGAGATGATATATCGGGACAATCATAATCCATGACATACTGTTGCATAGTCCAACTATGCTAGCACATTGTGATATTATGTCTTGATCCCTCCTACACTACACAACACTATAGTGCTATGTCACAAGGTCGTACAACAATGTAGCACTCTAGTTCGCAGAATAGTGCTAACCCACAAAGCTGTACGCCGGTGCTAGCACTCCAGATTGCAGAACAATACCAACATGGAGGGTTTACCAAATAAGATGTTCAGCATGACCATCTCGATCATGCAATACATAATCTATGCCAGTTGCCTTGTCGGAAAATCACACTCATGAGACAACCCACGATGCAGACTCATAACTAAACTTGTCAAACTTCTCTTTGAAATGACTCTGACATATTTTTGTACTTGGTTAACAGTTGAACACATCAAGGATCCCCAATTAATAACATATTTATGGGTCTTATTAACCCCATTTCGACCCTTGCCCTTGTCGCAAGATTAGCACTGATTAATACATGTTGTCCTTTATGATATGGTTCTGATATGACCAAGTTTCCTGCTTGTATAATTGTGCCAAAAAGATCTATAATTGCATATAATTCCCTTGTTGGAATCCATATAACAAAATGCAGTTAGCTGGGGAATCAGATGGAAATATTGGAGACATTAATAGATCATAGTCGCCCCATGCTAATCACATCCATCAAGCCAACTAACATTAATTTTATTGGGCCATCGATTGGACTAAGTTTGGCCTCTCCATTCATTGGACTAAGCTTGCCAACTTTAAGGTAACGAGGTATTTAGCGATGTGTACCTAAGTTTTGAAGAAGCGTATGCAGAGAAGGAATGGCGGGATGCCAAGTCTGTCTTAAAAGCGTTTTTCTTATAAAAAAACAGCATCTGGGAGGCTTAGTCTGTTAAAGGCTGCGTTTATCCAAAAAACAGGCAGGAGACGCGAAACATGCTTGCTTGCTTATACCCCTCTTCATGGAAATATTACTCTTGTTCATATAATCCCATATTATTCTTCTTTAGCCACCCTGAGATTTTAGCAACCCAAATAATGCGAAACCTAGTCAACCCAAATACGAACATCAATCGACCGTTATCACCTCATCTTTCTATTCACAAGCCGCAGTTTGCTCCGACGTTTCCAAAACTGTCTTGTAAGGCTTCCAGGATGTAAATAAACATTCACAAATCCGCAATAACAATAAAAAGGCTTATCAATGTTCCTAATAAATGAAAAGCCCTGACACTTCCCTTCTGCATAATTGTCTCAGCTCTATTAAAGCAAGTAGTATAACTAAGGAATCAATGGGAATAACTCTATAAGATCAGTAATCAAGCTTATTCATCATGCCAAAAGAAACACGAGTTTTAAGGCAATAAGATAGTATTATGAAAGCAAACGCATATTTCCTGTATGATCCCGGTTCAAATGATGCTGGGAATTTTGATGGGCCATCAAAATTCCCAGCATCATTTGAACCGGGATCATTAATCTGGAGCGTAGGGGCTTTTCCATTATATGATAGAAGAAGGGTATAGATGGAAAGTAGTATAAGTAGGTAGGAGATAGGATAGTTGCTGAGATATATACCTATAGAAAGAAGGACTTACCCAACTACACTGGTTCAGATAGACAACTTGTTTCCATATAAAATCCCCCGCTTGTTATAGGGCCCTTGGTTAATATAGATGAATGGTTGTTCCATTTTGACTCCCCCAGGGTTTTTCCCTGAACCAAGAACTAGGCTACAATGTTATTCTTTGTCTCCCTTGGTTATATGTTATGTTAGTTATCCCCTGCGCTTTCATGGTAGTATTACCCTTGGTACATGAGGGAAAGACTCATTCTATTAAGCATGATCCCACCCCCTTCTGTAATGCCTCTAAATACTAATTCTGGGGCTTATCCATTGATTTCCATTGTTTCCCGCCGCATATTCCAAAAAAGCTTCGAAGCGTTTTGGAAAAATAAAATGTGTGTGTGGACGGGTTCGCGAGGTATGCTCTATCGGGGTTGATAACTAAACTCTGGCTATAAAACAGGGAGGTATAAGTGGATATTGGATCTACACGGATGCTACTGGATATAGATATGGGCAAGATGGTGTTGCTTAATCTGGACCTGGAACTGGGTATGTAACTAGAATAGATGCTGTTGGATTTGGTACCGTATAACGCAAAAGTTTCTCGTCATAACATGTTTTAAGAATCGGAAGATGGCTCTAAATATCAATAGCACCTCAAACTGAATGAATGACAACAAC
Organism: Pseudotsuga menziesii; assembly: GCA_001517045.1. Taxonomy (NCBI): domain Eukaryota; kingdom Viridiplantae; phylum Streptophyta; class Pinopsida; order Pinales; family Pinaceae; genus Pseudotsuga; species Pseudotsuga menziesii. The sequence goes on along the minus strand of LPNX010897176.1, from coordinate 454,603 downwards.
AAATTCATACACAAAAAAATGGTGGTGAGTGAATTAACTGCTGGCGTGCTTATAACAACAATATGAAGACACGCTTCTATACATTTGCTATTGCTAGCATGCATGCGGGTGTGCCTTCTGGGTGTGGATTGAATTGTACCGCCCCTCACCTCCAAGGATGTCATCAAGGTTCTCCATACATCATTGTGTAACTGAAATGATTTGTTGATTTAATTGACACGATTAATAGAAATTAAATCAAAATTTTACTAGAAAAGTTTAGCTCGTGTTGATTAATTCACGTTTCTAATAAATTTCTATCTCCACATTAATATCTATTTCACTTATTACTGGATGATGTTAATTCTTATGGTCACCCCATGAAGCCTTACAAATACATACAAAAGGTAAACACTAGCATCCACAACTAACAAGTTATAACAGCATACTAATCCATGCTTGCCAAAGACACTTAAAATTCCATCACCTGGTGGAATAAAGGGCAGGGCAGCTCATAACATCCCCGTCCATGTTAGTTACAAAAACCTAATCAATCTAGTCAAAATCATATTGATCATTGATATAATAATGCTTGCATGCGCATTTACCCTCTTCTGAAATGTGATTAATGAAAACAAAATCATAATTGGACAATCACAGTTATATGCTAAAACAACTCATTAATCTGCGGATAGAAACCACAACGTACATTTATGTCCTCTGTTAGATTGAAAAGAGCAATGCCCATACTGAATTGTTTAATAACAAGATCAATTCCAAGTCAGTTTGAGAAGGTAATATCTAATATCAGCTACCACTCTTTGGCAGTAGCAGTATACATCAAGGGAACCCTACAATTAGCTTTCAATCAAAGCCTGTTTGGGGGGTTCTTCCAATTTTGAACCCATGAGATAATTTACATAGGCGGGCATAGCCATAAATGTTCATATTGGGATTCGGTTATTTTACAGCATCACTGATGGGTATCTCTACGAGATTCATACACCCTACACTAAATGTGCATGTTAATGCTTCTAACACCTCTCGTAAGAAAATGTGTTCCTCAGGGTAACAATAATTCCTTGATGGTATGTAGCTCCAACAACCTCTTACTCATCATAGAAAAATCCATAGCAAAGAACATGTACGCGTTTCTCAAGGGAAAACTACAGTCATTAGGAATGCATCTTTGGAACCAGCAGAACCTCCACCAAAATTGACTCAAACAAATTTCTCATGACCTGGCTTTAATTGGTGACTTCCACATCTATTCAATTACAACCAGGGTCTGCAGGACACACAGAACCCAAATATATTCAAACATCACTAATTACATTGGTTTCCCATTGCTTCACTGTCGGGGGTTCCCCCATTTAACTTTGCTTCAGGGTTGGAAAAAATAGGCACAGGCGGTGAAGCGGGATTCACACCATTTAAAAGGCAGGTGCTCGTAGGGGAAATCTCTTTAACATTTTTCTCATTAGGCATGTCCCCAATACCAATCTCTGACACAGTAGTGGGCCCCTCCGGTAGCTTTTCCATGTTGCATCGTCTCAGGGAAGGAACATCCCCTTCACAATACCGGTGCCATAGTTTTCGGTAAGTTGATTCTAAACCATGAACAAAATTATGTCCATCAGAAAGATTGGACTTCAGCATCCGTTCCCGAAGAGACATCCTTAGAGATGAAAGCAATGGAATGTTGGAAGCTAACTCCAATGCTTTGCTGACATAGTCATCTTCAGTTTGAGCAATTAAATTTGTCAAACCTGAGAAAACACAAGTGAAGCTTACAGTTAAAATTTCCATGCTATTTCACAAATAATCAGTAGAATCATGCAATTTATTGGACACTTCTGCAAAACACACAACCAGGCCATGCGCAACTAGTAGTTTCGGCATACAAACTTGCATCCAATGGAACATGAAAAACATCTACTTATAGTAACTAAATTAAACAACAGAATTGGGTAAAACAGATTAAACTACATAACACTTTTACAGGTTCTTCCCACAGTAGAAGTCCATATTTAATGCTAGAATTTCATTGTAAAGCAGGACTTCTCCTAGAAGCTTGCTACAAACCACCTTTGAAAATCTAAAAGATTAAGATGCAATTCAATATAAAACCAACTCTACAAAAGGAACTGTGGGAAGGAGGATATGAATACCAATTTAGTAAATGTTTCAGCATAAAACCAACTCTACAGAAGGAACTGCTAGGGAGGGAGGATATGAATACCAATTTTGTAAATTTTTCAGCAAGTTAAATCAAAAGTTCATTCTCCACAATGGGAATCTTGGTTCAAATGGTTAAGCAGAGGTGGTGACATTCCCTCCACCAAGGTTCTAATCACCCAGAGAGATGTTTCCTCCTCAAGGCCATCTAACTTAAGCAAGTGGGATGCCTCCACATGTTTTGGCTAGGTGCAGATCCTGGACAACTCTAGCAGAATTGATACCACCTACTGGCAGTGTCTTAGCCAAAGGGATTTTCCTTGAGTTTGTGAAAAGGATACACTTCATTGTAATATCCCAAATTTGGCAAGGGCATCATTGTCCAGTCGTGATGAGAGGATACACCTTCTCAATGAAAGTAGTTCATTCTAGTTTAAAAGTTGGGTACACATTTCAGTACACAAGTCAAAATTCTATTCCAAATTAATAAACAAGTACAAGAAGCATCAATAACCAATGAAAATGTTTACTCCAATTAGTTGTATTGATATATGCTTAGAAGAGTGTAGAACTTTGTTTTTTCCCATTTATACACTAAATGAGCTTCTATACTCCAGTGGTATCTGCTTCTCAAAATTTACTATTTGATTTTCTGTTGTCTAAAACCATTTTATTGATCCAATAGATATTAGATACCAACTTGTATTTGCAGTTGAAGAGAACATCCATTTGTTCATTTCCAGCAAAACATGAATGTTTCTACATCTGTTCAAGAAATTTGACCTTTAATGAAAATAAATAGTCTCCTACCTTATTAAGTCATTCTTATTGAATTCCAAAACCATTGGATTTTGGTTTTCCCTTGAAGATTTTCTTTACAGTGTACAGCTAGTGTCACAAAATAGTAAACACCTGCTTGACCTCTTAGATGGACCTATTGCCTTTAAAGGATAGCAACCCCACCCTTCTACTTCTACATAATTACCTGAAGCCTAGCACATCAAGTATGCAATGCAAAACAACTAAAACACACACTTGCAAGAGTTACATCAAGGTCAACTCCCTTTACTTGAGAGAATCCAACAACCCCATCATTCGTATTCATCACTACTCACATTAGCTATAAGTTTGGAATCATTGATTACAACACCATAGTGAGAAGAGCACAAGATCACCAATAGCTTAACATCACACTAGCCTTCAGTGTTTTAAAAATTGGTCTGACCGGTTTCGGAACCGGCCGGTTCACTGGTTCGGTACCACACCGGTTCAAACCCGCAGGCAAACCGGATCGGTGACCGGTTTGTTATGGAATCATTCATTACAACACCATAGTTAGAAGAGCACAAGATCACCAATAGCTTAACATCACACTAGCCTTCAGTGTTTTAAAAATTGGTCTGACCGGTTTCGGAACCGGCCGGTTCACTGGTTCGGTACCACACCGGTTCAAACCGGCAGGCAAACCGGATCGGTGACCGGTTTGTTACCGAACCGGCCGGTTCGGTCACCTAACCTGTCTGACTGGCCGAGTTCCGATCCTGACCGGCCGGTTACAACCCATCTCAGCAATTTGTCATTTTTTATTTATTTTTACTTTTTTTTATTGTTTAAACTTTTAACTTTTGTTTTTTTACCTAACCTAAAGGCTAATATCTAACCTAACCCAACCCAACCCAACCCAACTACAAATAATAACAAGTTGAAGACACTCACTCACTTTTTGTTTGATGTTTGGAGTCTAGAGTGGAGCTGCTAACTTGCTACAGCGGCAGCCTGAGTGGACAGTGGAAGTGCTAAATGGATTATGTATTTTGTTCTAGTATCCTACATATGTTACATGTTTTATCATTTATGTATTGCACAGAGTGCAGTCACAGACTCCAGATTACAGTACACTTTGTGCCATTGTGATATATTGACTCTTATATGGTATATACATGAGAAGATTTTGGTTATTTTGTCTTCAATGCCTTGTAATCATGGATTATAATCTTGAAAATGTTGTTTTTCTTTAAAATTTAAATATTTTATGTATTTTTTAGCAAACCGATTCATTAAATTCAAATAAGCCGATTTATGACCGATTCATTACCGACTCCGATTCCGATTCCGAGTTGACCCTCGACCGATTCCGATTTTTAAAACTATGGCCTTCACATCCATGATCAATCTCTCCATAAATATATAAGATATACAACCAATACCGTTCCTATGGGATAATCTTGGAAGCTCCCGTAACAATCACTAAAAATAAGCAGTCACCATTCCTATAAACCCTCACAATTCAAACAAAATGAATCAGCCCATCTCAAGCTCCAAAAATCAGCAAACAAATAAATGGTCAACAATGCCTATCATTGGAATCAATCCACTCCAAACACTAGCATCCACTGGAACAAATTAGACTGTTGAAAAATAGACCACATACCTGCCATCAACGAAGTAGATCCTACAGATACCACATATGGAAACAGACTGGCATTTACTAGAACAAATCAATCACTTATCACAAGTTCTCCTGGGCATCACAGCTACTGAATAAATCCATACCAGCCATCAATGAAGCAAAATACAGTTGCATCCACTGTAACAAATCAAGCACCTATAGCAGGTCCTATTGGGCATCACCCTTGCTTAAAATAAAATACAAACGATCCGTCAATGAAGAAGAACACACTTGCATCTACTAGGACAAATCTACCACCTAACACAGGTCCTCCCCTGCATCACATCCACTAAAACACTTACCATAAGTGAAAACACACTGACAAGCACTATAAAAACCACCTATCATAGGTTGTCTTGCATCCACTAAAAATAAACCCATACCAGCCATCAAAGAAGTAGATCTTCCACCTACCACAAATAGAAGCATACTCTCATCACATGAGCAACTAGGGTTTTGGCCCATCAAACCCCTCACTACTACAAGTGCTCATGTCAATCCCAGTTACTGGGCTTCACCACCCAACAACCACTCCCATGTTCAACAACTGAAATATCCAACCTTCAAATCACCAAAAATGCAATTTCAGCCCAGTCAACTATGATACCATATATAAATTTCAACAATCCGACAATTAATGCAAATTCAAAAATTGAATCTCTTTTACTTGAGGTTTCTCAAATCTCTATTTCTTGTGAATTTTCAGGGTTAGGGCTGCCTCTGAAAAAATCAATTAGAACAGCTAATATTTCACTTCTGCCCAATACCATCCACAAGGAAGCCCAAGAAAATAAATACCAAACAACTGTACTTCAATGCCAAAAAGTTACAACCCTTCAGGCACACTTTCCAAATAATTACAGATATAAAAATACTTTATTGCAGTAGTAAATCTCCTCCTTTATCTCCAGATATGTGCTAAATCACTTAACCAATTCAACTTAATGAAATCAGCATATACAACAAGTGTTCAAATCTACTCGACTATAAAGATAACATAAGCTGCAAATCAACTCTACAAGTACCAAAACTTTGGACAGCTAGAAACTTCATGTATGTGCGAGTGTGTGTGTGAGTGTATATAAGATGAAGTACAAGTACATACCACAGATTTATCACAAAGCTGGTACAAGACAAGCTCTCCAAACCTTAGCCTTGGAAAATAATAGGGAAACCCTAACCACCAACTCCTCCTAGCTAAGAATCACTCCCAACAAAAGAAGTCACTTCAGAAAAAGTCTTCAACAATTCAGCAACAACACTAGCTAGTCCCGTTGGGCGAATACAACAAGCTTGCATCACAATGTTTCCACACTAGTGCTATTGTCTTCCTTAGGGATTACAAACCCTAGCCATGTTGCATCACACAAGTACACGAATAGACAACTCTAGTGCTAGCCTCCAAGTTTACGTGTCCAATCTAGGGTTTGAGACTCAAGTCATCAAACCCTAGGTATTCAAATCTTGCATCAATATAAGCACCAAGACCTTCATGGAATATCAAAGATACAATTACCAAGTATTATTCCAACTGAGGCATCTCACTAAGATCAAGACTCATCAAGCTAGGCTACCCATGGTCTTTCCCTAGGCATCCATACATCTCACAAGGACAAGGTTGCAATCTCATCCAAGGCACTAGCTCCTTTCCTAATGTCTTCTACTAGAGATAGAACCCTCACTAAAACAAGAGCAATAACATAAACCATCATCACCTTCACCATCATGTTGCTATCTAGGGTTTACTTGCATAGCACAAACCCTAGCATCTCAAAAAAGCAATATCTCCAAGAACATCCAAGACATATCTCACTAACCATAGGAGCAATTTCTTGTCTTTTCCAAGGGCTTACTCACTGATCGTAGTGTCTTGCTCCTTATAAGATGACTTCGAAACAATTGCAAAGATGGAATAGAGTACAATGATGATAATAATTACAAAAGCTCTCTCATATGTTTATATAGAGTAGGTAATGGAGGATAACATAAAGCAAGGACTTTTGTCCATAAAAGTAACCAACAAGGCAACCCCTCTCGTAGAGACCCTTTGTAATACAAGAAATGCCTCCTTCCTTCTACTAATAGTGTCACTTTTGTAAATCCTTCAATCCTATCCCAAGTTGTTCTTAAGGGGGGATGTTAGGATATTTAAACATTTAGGAGTTAGTTAAAATCAACTTGTGTAATATATCTGTTAGGTAAAAGTGTGTTTCTTTAGTATGCATTAGTATGCATTTGTAAATCTTCTAATCCGACGGTCACGATATGTTCTAGACATAGAGTGATCCGACGGTTCAACTTCTCTTAGATCATACCTACCATTGATCCGTGGCTTAACATCCGATTGGTCCATGATCTCTATTTAAAAAGCATGGAGGGTCCTTGGCTAGTTGATCGATTATGAAAAGCTCATGTAACTTTCTTTCTTTTGCATAATAAATTGCTCCAAGTAGCTATTTGGCTGGGGCCATGGACTGTTTCCCTCTCAAGGGTTTTAACCACGTGACAAACATCGATGTGTTGATCTGTGATCTATTTGTGTGAAGCGGTTGCTCAAGGTGTTCGGTCTTTTGGGAGTACCCTGTGTATCCGAACATGGTATCTGAGCGTTTATAAAGAGCCGCTTTCGATTTTGATCAAAATCTGGAACCGGTGTTGCCGAAACTTTGAAAGGGTTTCTGGTTCTGGATTTTCTGTGCATTTGTGGCCTGTGGGAGCTGTTCCATTGCGTCCAGAGCGCCGTTTCCTTCGGGAAATAGTTTACGTTTCATCGAAAATTGTTTCCGTTTGTTCCAGAAACACCCATTTCGGCAAATTTGAAGGTATAATGTTATAGTAACGGATTTGTTTTTTTTTAAATCTCTCATATTTTATCAGTTTTATTATTAGATCTTTACTGTTTTAGTCTCGGACTATTGCCTTCCCTGGCTACGTATGCTCTTTTCCATGCATCTTGCGTGATTGAGGCAAATCAGAAACAGAAAGGGAAAGTTTTTTTTTCTTGTCTTCTCGGCTACGTATGCTCTTTGCCGTGCACCTTGTGCAATCACGGCAAATCAAAAACAGCGAGAAAACTTGAAAAGTAAACTTTCCGGGTAAGCTAAGCAAGATCTAACCCCATTGTGTGGAAAAAGTTTTTTTTGTTTTTTTTGTGATTTGCAAGAAGAAAAAAAAGGCAAGCACAGAGAACGAGAAAGAAGAGTTAAAAAACAAAGCCCTCTTCCTCTTTCCATTTTTTTACGTACCTTTTAAATTTAGCTCACTTGATCCAAAGTTGCTTTATTCTTTAATAGGTCTTGAGTTCAAGTCTTATTAAGATACTTTTTAGTGCATGCAATTTCTATTTTCAAGTTACTTTATTGTAAAAGTGCATCTCACTTAAATAAAATAAAATAAAAAGTGAGTCACTTAAGTCTTTTAATTTATTGCCGCACTATTTAAAATAGCATTATTGTAAAAGTGAACATCACTTATTCTACACAAGTGATTCACTTAAAAGCAACTTTATTGTAAAGTGATTGTCAAAGGTTGATCTTGGGCAGAGGGGGGTTCTTTTTTTTAGTTGGTCAAGTTAATATCTGCCACGTCACTATTGGGAACATCTTCAACATTTTCTTTGATCAAGCATAACTTCATCATCCAGAATCAGTTTTCAGTGCCATTTTTTTTAAAACTGCATATTTTTTCGAGCTCTTTGCATCCAAACAGTTACTTTCTGTTCTTTCAGCCATTAATTTACAGTATGGCGGCCCCTTGTGAAATTATACTTATAAGTTCTAACTATTTCTCATGGAAATCTCGTATGGAGGATGTTCTATGAAGTAGGGGACTTTTCAAGATAACTTCAGGTAAAGAAACAGAACCCACTGATGATGATAAGAAAATTAAATGGGCAAATGGATGTGATGAAACTCGTGGATTGATTGGGATGTCAATCTCTACTGATTTGCGATTCCACGTATCTGGAATTGATGAACCTGATATAGCTTGGAAAAAGTTGGAATCTGTGTTTGGTAAACATAATAAAATTCGGGGTCATCAACTTGAGAATGAGTTGATTTCCTTAAATCCAAATGATTTTTCATGCATTCAAGACTATTTATCTAAGTATAAAACTCTTAGACTCTTATGTGTAGAATGCAAGATTAAGAAAGAAGACAAACAATGCATTTATCATATTCTTTCCAAACTTGGACCTGCATATTCTGTTTTTGTATCTACATTCTACTCCATGAAAGAATCATTGACTGTCGTTAGCTTTCAAGAGCCTAGTCTTGAATCCTTTTGCGATTCCTTAATTGGAGAGCAAGATAAGCTCATTCATCTTGGAATAATTAACAATGCAGATACATCTAGGAAAGCCTTATTGTCCCAACAGAAAGAAAAGTCCAAGCCTCCCAAGAAACAGAATTTTCGCAATAATAAGCCAAACAACAAGGGTCCCAAACCCTCTCAGTCAACTCTTTCTTTAAAAAATGACAAAGGATCCAAGCCAAAAGGAAAGAAGACTGAGCGTCATTGCAATTTTTGTGGGAAAGATAGTCATGATGAATCTAAGTGTTTCAAGAAGATGGCAGCCTTGGAAGCAACAATGAAGAAGAAGAAGAAGAAGTTGGACTCTGATGCCCTTTAGAATAGGGAGAAGCTGAAATTTGGCATCCTTTGCTAACGCTAGTGCTAGGTCCAAGTCCAACTCTTTGTGTCTTTGATTATGTCTATGTTTGTAAAGGTGGTAGAACATTGAAAATGTCAATAGCAAACTCTTGTAAAGGTGTTTATTCTAGAACATCCTCCTCTACCACCATTTTCGTTGTCACCTCCTCCTACACCTCATGTAACCAATTAGGGGTGAGTCCATGACAAGTTTCTAAAGTAACAACATCAAATAAACACATTGCCACATAAATATAAAAATAAAACTGATAAGAAGATATATAAGATGTCTAGTGATACATCACACATCAATACTATTCTAGAACATCCTCCTCTACCACCCTCGTCGTTGTCACCTCCTCCTGCACCTCCTCATGTAACCAATTAAGGGTGAGTGCATGACAGGTTTCTTGGTGTCCACCGTCCATGAAACAGTGGTGTCCATCCCATCCAATGAAACGATCTCCATGTCAAATGCTTTCTGGGCTGCCTCACTCACAACCGAAGATTGTAGTAGATGTAGACCATAACATTAAGGCACTAGGATTTGAACCTATATGAGGGTCATAAATTATAATTATAATTTACGATACATAATTTAAACGGTGACAGTATAGAAAATTATAAATTTAAAAATTAAAATGAATTCAAAAATTAATTTGAAGATCTTTAACCTATTGCGCTTCTTGGTGTGTACTTTCTCAAACACACTCCAGATGCAACGACACCTTGATAATCTACATGTTTGGCTAAGCACTCGAATGGCAAGTTTTTCTAACTTGGGTAATCCTGAGCCATAGCCTGTCCAATAAGCATCTACAAAAATAAGTCAAACATTAGAAATAACATTGAAATTTGAAGCCCAAAGGGGTTGGATCCATTGGTGAAGTGCGGAGAACATTTCACTAGTGGGCAAGGTTTAATTCCCGTGAGGACCTATTCTAAAGCCATGGGGTCACCATGAGGAAATGGTCGAACATGTGGTTGCACACTGAGAGATTGTATTAAATGATCTCATGACCCATGCACACATAGTGGATTAAAGCCCACCTCATGTCCTTCAAATATAGAAGTCAAATTCCACTAGCACAATCAGTTTTGATGGGCCTCATTCTACATGGTGGATTGAGTTCGAACCTTGCAAGATTTTTGGGAGGAGACACTTAAAATCCATCCATGCTAAGGGTTAGTGTGGCTGAGGTCGAGTATTATCCCTGGATGATTTTGACAGCTTAGATGCTCTAGGTCACGATTTCTTAGACCAAAGGCTAGTCCCGCGAGTCACAAACAAATAGCAAGTAAAAAAAACATTGAAAGTTGAAAAGAAGGAAGATGAGACATTGAAATTTGAAACAAAATGAAGCTTACCTGCCATTTTGGTCTTCCTATCTTGAACAACCATGCGAAAGCCAAATGTTCCAACAATCATCTCATATATTTCCATTTCTTTAGAAATATCCACACATTCTTGCGGACTTCGCACCATCCTTTAAAAACATGTGAGCAATCCATCCATAACCTCAACATCAAATCTAAAACCAAAGTAGAAAACAAGAGGTTGAGGTAGATCCTTTCAACATGAATGGGGTGATAGACTACGGTGTTCCACTGTTCATCAATGACCCTCGATATCAATAATCGTTTCCCACACCCCTAATCCTGTTGCCTTCATAATAGGCACATATGGATTCTTTGCCCCTATCCAAGGCCTCATACAAGTAGACCAATCGAATAACCTTTACCAAAGGTTCACTAATGGCACACACCTCCTCCACACCTACCCAAAAACAATCTTGGTAAGACACTAGCCCATATGGCATGCCCGTCTAGTTTAGTGCAAAATGATAATGCATGCACTCATCTAAAAGGGGATGATTCTCTTCACCTTCCACATACAAGCCAAGAGAGACTAAAGTGAAATGAAGTTAGTGGCAAAAATGCATCAGTGTCAGACACACCAACACCCTATTATTTGGAATAGTCTCATCAAGCTAAGCACAAATGTATGATTATATATAAATTTTGTGATGCTCCTAGCAAATTCAACAATACCTTTAATATCTGCAATTTTTCCCATATCCTCTAAAATCATATCAATACAAGGAATGGCACAATGAGTCCAAAACAAGGTCAAATACCTCGAAACCTACCAATAGCCACATTGATTAGTCCAACCATCTGACATCACAGTGCATCTAGTGAGTTCCCATGATCCCTAGGGCTCCTCCAACCTGAGAGTGTAGTTGACCTTTTCATTTAAAGGATAGGTCCTCTCAACTCCTCATAGGGAGGAGCCTTATATACCAATCCAACAAAAGGAACAACAACAAACATAGGCCGGTAGAATGGGGTCGGCTTTGTTGTAATCTTTTTTGAGTTTTTCATATTAATAGAGTAATTTTGAAATACTAAAAACATTTATATAATTGAGGCGAATTGCCTTGCTTAATTAGAATCTTTAAACCTCCAAAGCCTTTTATTAATATCAAAAACTCAAAAAAGATTACAACAAATGCAAGCAAAGGTTCCATCTTCGGACACTTATTGAGGCGAATTGCCTTGCTTAATTAGAAAAACCTGAGCCCAGGGGAGCGCATTAGCCACCAAAGAAGACTAAGGGCACATCATAAGTTAAAGAGGGAGTGATCCCTTGATTTGTTGGATGAAGATGCAATTCAGCTCAAGAGGAATGTGCCATCTCTGAAGAGGTAGGCACATCCTCTCCTTGGATTATTCACCAACCAATCAAAAGTCGCCTAATAGGGAAATGTGCCTCCTCTAATGGAGAATGTGCCCCCCTCTGATGGAGATAACTCGCCTTCAATAGATCTGATGCCGATTAAATTATTCAGAGTCTCAATTAACTTTCCTTTGATTGCCAATTAACTCATTTCAACTCAAAACTTGTCCCCGACATGATTCCACTAATTTAGGAAAATGCTTTTTTATCTTTTTTCCAATTAAAATGGACTTTTTTGGCATTTTTCAAGAGAATTTCAATTTTCATGAGGAATAATTGAATTTTTTTTTCTCTCAAAAGTGGGTTTAACGGTTAAGTGGGTGCTCTAGAGTTAGAAAACGCGCACCCCCGTGGAAATTTTGGACCCCTAACCACACTTTTATGACTATATCAATTTTTTTAACTAAAACATTAAAAGACATTGTTTTTTAAAGGAATTTTTTTTGCAAAACTCAAAAATAAACCTAGGTGGACCCAACACATGTTCATAAGACTAAAATAATGCCTAGCATGGTAATATACATTGGCAAATGAACTTTAATAACGTCCTAAGGCCTAACCACCTAGACGAACATTCCAGCTTTGGAGGAGTAAATGAAAACGTCGAAAATTATAAAAGGTTTGTTCAACAACATATGATTAACAAGGGAAAAACACCTTGGAATGCTCAAATTGATGGCTAGGAAGCCAAGTTCTTTACAAAAAAGTCATCATGCTATCAACACATTTTATTACAATATCCATGTGGTATATGAACATGTGGACAGAAAAGAAAGGGCCACTAAAGGCTTGATGAACTTCAAAAACATGATGATGAACATATGATATGTTTAAACTTTGCCCGCTCGCTTGAAAGTCCAGCTAAATGCAACATAGGTGGCAATAGGCCTTATAAAAAATGTGCCATGGATGAGTTGGATTTCTCAAACAAATAGAATTTCAAAAACTTGGGCCAACCATTATGGTTGAGTTGGACATATGACGCATATGTGTCATATTTTTATTTGACAACAACTAACTCCAATAAAACCTCTCCTTGGTTAAGATCGTGAAAAGTTCATTTCGAAATACGATAAATATACTTGAAATAATAAATATAGAGTATTTTATATTATAACTACTTCCAACTCCTTTAAAGTATAAATCTTTCCTACTAAAAACGTTTATATAATTAATCTTTTAAAAAGAAAAATAAATAATATTTCATTTTAAATGGGAGAAAATTAATTTTAACTCCATTTAAATCTTTTTAAAAGGAAAAATAAATAATATTTAATTAAGTTTAGATGTTTTTCTCCCAAAAATCCTAATATGTCCGCCTCAAAAAATCGGTGTGGAATCTTGGAAAACTCAAAACAAAAGTTGTAGCAAAAGTACCAAGACCTTTCCAATGGTACCAAGAGCGTCACATTCCAAGTTCAAGAGCAAAAGTTATTGCAAAAATACCGAAAGATTCTTTTTTCTCTCCTATTTTCTTACTTAGGATAGATATTAGTGTTGGGTAATTTCTTATTAATCTTCATTTCATGTATATATAACTTTTAAAAACAAAATATTATATTATACGAAGTTATATAATATATAATATAGCTATTGGTTATTAGTTTTATTTTATGTAGTTTAATATCTTTTATATATTAGATATGAATCTTACACACGTGAAAACACTTAATTTTTAATACAAAAATAATATAAAATAATAATAGTGATTGTTTATTTGTAGTATTGTTGTAATTATATATGTTCATTACAGTTTTAGTTTTTTTTTAGTTTTAGATTTATTAAATATATATAAAAAAGTGGTAGATTTCAAAAAAAAAAATGAATTATAATATAAATTTAAAAATCCACTATATATTTTATTGTGTTCACGAGAATCTAAACCTTTCGTTAATATTTTCAACCCTCGTCTCCTAAATCTAAATTAGTTTCCTGGGGTGGTGAATGGCTTACCAAGGCTGGTAAATTGATTTTGATTAAATCTGTCCTCTCTGCTCTTCCCATCTATCAGTTTTCCCTGCTCCTTGCCCCTAAATCCATTACGGCTCAAATTTCTAAACTCCTCCGAGATTTTCTCTGGGAGGGTGGCAAAGGTAATAATAAGAAGATGCACTTGGTCAGTTGGGAAACACTCAAAAGACCTATCTCAGAGGGTGGTCTGCAAATCCGGGACCCTGAATTGGTAAATTTGGCAATGGGAGGAAAACTTCTCTGGCAGATATGCTAATAAAAAACATCCTATTAGTCAGATTTTTAGGAAAAAATATCTCAAAGGAAAATCTCTGAGAAATATAAAAACTTCTCCCATCCCCTCAGGCACATCAGTATGGAATCTCTGTAAGAGAGGAATTGGCAAATTCCAACAGCATTTATATCGAATTACTGGCAGTGAGAAAAAGATTTTTTGTGGGACGATGTAGTCCTTGGAAATCCACCTCTATCTTCTATAAATTCGATAAGTGAGATCAAGAATTGGCTAAGCAATAAAGGCCTTCTCCGTCTAGCCGATATTTGTAAATGGGACAGGAATGGGAACTGGGATGGATGGAGTCTTCCTGTAATCCCGAAGCATTTATCTCAACAGCAGAAATTGCTAATTTCATCCTTATCTGGTCTAGCTCCCGTAAATTGTTATTTCAAAGACAAGTGGGGGTGGGGTAGCTCTGGTTTTTATTCAGCAGCGAGTGGATTCTCTTCATTGCAAATCCCATCGGCTTCTATTTTGTCTCCAGCAATTTGGAATTTGGTGTGGTCTTCACTATGTCTCCCCAAAGTAAATTTTTTCAATTGGTTATTAATGCATAGAAGGGTGTTGACAGACGAGAATTTAAGCTCGCGTGGGTTTCACGGGCCCTATCGCTGCTGCCTCTGTCAAGTAGCCAGCGATACTTCTGACCATTTGTTTATTGACAGTGATTTTTCCAAGCAGGTGTGGGAGCTAGTCCTCAGTGGTCTTTCATTTTCTGCACCTTCCAAATCTCTGTAATTAATTTTATTTCCTCCTGGCAAGAGCGAATCCCCTAGCAGGAATGGCAAATAGATGCTTCAGCAAAATTCGTTGATTGGAAAAAAGTGTGGCAGTTAATCCCAAAATATACATAATGGATGTTGTGGCTTGTTCGGAATGATGGGATCTTCAGCAATAAGAAATCGATTCCTGCTCATGTAGCAACCAGAATTAAATTTTTTATTGCAGAATCGGTTTGTAACTCTCCATCTTTGTTAATGTTGCCAAACAAAGTCAATGAGTGGCTTGGGAAACGCAATCTGGGCAACAGCAAATCGTTTTTTCTCAAACTGAGTAGCTCTCCTTTGTGGAAAATTCGTTGCTCAGAGGCAGAATTTGTTGATAGTTGGAAGAAACCCTCTTCTACTATAATTTTTTTTTACGGAGCATCTAAAGGTAATCGCGGCACATCTGGGGCTGGGGGGTTGTTAATCTCACCTGATCGGCAACTTGAGTCTCGTTTCTGCTGGGGGCTTGGATTAATGTCCAACAATCAGGCAGAATGTTATAGCCTTCTCAAAGCATGTCCAATTGCAAAGGCGGTCGAGTTCCAGTCAATTCAAACTTATGGAGATTCTGAATTGTTAATTAAATTGATTAATTCAAAAGGGCAATTTAATAATTCTATTTTGAATAAAATTCTGAAGAAAATCCGAATTACTTTAAAAGAGTTCACAAATGTGGAATCCTTTCATATCTTGCAGGATTTAAATAGAAGAGCAGATCATTTGGCTAATATTGCCTGTTTGCTGGAGCAAGGTCACCTTAGTCTCAATGGCGAAGCTAGTAAATTCTAGCCAATCCCTTAAAGATTGAATTTCATGGAGCTATTCTTTCTCCTGTCAGAAGACTGTTCATTCTTTGTTAGATGATCCATCTTGTTGATTGTATTAGGCTGAGAGGACATTTTTTTTCAGTTTTGGAAATTTCAAAATAAATAAATAAATAAAAAATTATCCATTTTTGTGTCAACTACTATTAATGAGACAATATAGGTTGACCTTTACTACATAACACCTTTAACTTAGTGTGACTTGGCATATTTGCATTGTGACGTAGCTTTTTTTTATTATTTCCTTGGGAGTCCCATTTTAGACCCCAAATTTGCTCTAATTACCAATGCCGAAAGGAATATCACTCCATAGAAAACACCTATCGAGAAGCTTGTCTACTTGCTTTTCGTTTATTTTAACCATTGTCCTAATAAAAGGTTGTGCACCATCTATGGTTCTTGGAACAAAGAAAGTTGAGGCCATTGAGGGCATTGTGGAGGTAGAAGGTGAGGCTGAGAAAAAGCTCTCATTTCTAGTTCTCGCAAACCCTCCTATTAGAACCTTAGTTCTAATCGTTGTCCTCGCTCTCTCTTTTTACCCATATCCTGAGTGATTTATGGCAATGTGAATGATTTCCAAGGTGAGGCCATTTAGTGCATTGTAGAACTAGAAGGTAAGGCTAAGGAAAAGCTCTCTCACTTCTAGTTCTTGCAAATCATCATACTGCAACCTTAGTTCTAATCGTTGTCTTCACATCTCTTGTTTTACCCATATTCTGAAATGAGTTATTGTCAATGTAAATAATTTCCAAGGTTACTTTTTCACAAATTCCCACTTCATGCCCTGGCAATTGTGCAATTTGGTATTTCAAATGGTTGATTCCCCAAGCCATTTTCTTCCCACTCAACTTGTAATTCAACACTTTTTGAATATGCCCACTTATGGGATCACCATATTCCCACAAAGTCAAAAGCTATGAACATTCTCACACTACAATGATTAAACCTCGGGCAAATAAAAATGGAAATCAAGATTCAAGATACTTTGACATTTCAAAATAAAAAATAAAATAATGTTGAAAATAAAAATATCAGATCTAGATTTCAAATAAATGGTAGATCTTCCCTTTCCCCACGGCAGGTGCCTGATGTCATCCACTTGGTGCTAACCCTAATCCCATGTACCATGTAATACATCTGGCTGCAATGCAAGCTATGTTGGCTGAGAAAGGCAAGTCCTTTCGTCTTGTGTGTCTGTATTGCTCCTTCCCTGACCCATTGACACACTCACTTGCCATTACATGGCTCTCTGTGTTGCTCCCCTCCCTCATTCCAATAACAATAGAAAGGTTCCTTTGTTTCCAATGATGGACGGTAGATGACGTTGTCCCTTTTGCTCCAAGCTCTTTAGCATTCATCTCCGCATTCGTTGGCTTCTCGCTCAGCTCGGTATTCAACCTTGGCTCACCATCTATCCTCCCCTTGGAAATTTGACTCTTTCTTGGATAGCTCCCTGCATTGTTCTCACCATGGTCTGCACCAAGAAGACTAAGCATAAAATATCAACAAGACCTCGTCGCTCTCATATGCCCCAAGTTTTACAAGAACAAGAGAATGTCCGGGCCTGTTACTTGAGCTTGGTTTCTTCCCCTGAGAGATGCCACATTCGAGGTCTAGAAAAAAGAATTCATGATAGTTTGGACTTCCCTACCCCAGACAAGCTTTTTGACGAAATGCAGCATTAGGTGGATGACTATGGCTCGACCAGCACCCAAGAAACTAGGTACAACAGACCTTGACCCTACTCTAGTATACCAAGATTATGCTAGGCCAAGCTCTCACAGACTGTCTTGGGGGCAATTTATTGGACAACACTCAAGGACTCAACTTGGTTGGGTGCATGGATCGTATTTAACGGTGGTTGCGCCGTATCGATGAGGCACAAATGGATTTTGATACTAAGCTTAACGCCATGGCACGTGAGCTCACTAGAAAGGTTTCAATCAACCAATGGCGCCTCAAGATGATTCTCACATTGTTTTTCGTCGCCATTCTAATCCATCTTAACCAAGAGGGCCTTTAGAACTGAAAGAAACGATCAAAGGATGAAGCAACATGCCTCTGCCCTTATCTTCATTCTAGACGACGATTAATTAAGTTCTGACCCAAGTCCGTTCCCAAGTTTCTCGACCCTTATTTGTTTTCATCTCTACTTTTATGGTCAGCTAATTCTCTTTGTCTATATCAGTAATTAATTTAGACTATCAATCTCAGCTTATGGGAGTCATTTTGGATTTTTAGCATCTCTGGTCTTCATTTCACCTTTGGTTTCTTAGTTGTGTTTACAGATTGAGCGGTTGTTCCTAGTTCACAATCTGCTTCTACTCTCTATGTACTTGTTTATATTTCAATAGAATCTAAACTTATAAAAAAACGGTAGAACTTCCCTTAGAAATTGGCAAGAAGAGGGAAAGTTGATGGAAAACCCTAAAGCTCAAAAATGTGAAAAGCAAAAAATAACAAAATTAACTATGTAGCCAGGGTACTCGTACCCGGGGGTAGGGTATACGTACCCGTACCGCGTACTCATATTGGGTACTCGTAGGGTACGTCTCATATCGTACCATGTCGTACCCCATACTGGGTCCACGTACCCGAGACTCCGTTATAAAAAAAGGGGGGGTACTTATAGGCAAAATGGTACGTCGTACCCCATATTTGGGTACTTTGTACACCATGTTTGGGTACTCCGAGGGTACGGACGACTCGGTAAAATGCAATCCATTAGGGAAAATGTAATGACCCCCTACCAAATCTGAACTAATTTTTTGCTAACTATGTATGGAGACTGGTTCAGGACTTGTGTCAAACACTTTGCAACACTATTCAAATTCCACTGAATATTGTCCAAATCTGGTAGATTGATTTTACATTGATTTATAATTAATGTTTTTATTGTTTTGTGTTCAACACTCATGAAACATAATTTGACTACCAAATGTGCACATAAAAAATATACATATGTATTTAATACTGAGAAATACACTCACATCAACGCAGGAATATATTTCGCAATTTGCAATTTTTTATTGCATGTAACAATAGTACAAATAGGTGTTTAAAAAAATATTTCAAGTGTACCTTCATGTCTGACTTTGATTGTCTGTTACAGCTTCCTGGTACAATGATTTATCAAATTTTATGTAACTTCCAGTCTTCCAATTGATATCTACTGAGTCTATGATTTATCAAATTTTATGTTTCAAATTTTCAAACTGAATGTTCATTGCTCAAATAATCATCAAATTTATAATTATGATATGAATCACGATTCATAATTTATGAAGAAATCTATATGCATGTATGATATATATATATATATATAGTATCCCCAACATACCCAAGCACCATTTTTCAAAATGTGGTGTCCCCGTACCCGTACCCAAGTTTCATGGCAGCTTAGGAAATTAATTAATTAATAAATAAAAAATGTAGAAATGATTACACATACGTACAAATGTGGAAACCATTGATGGGAATCAATCCCAATCCACAATAAACTGGAGATGACAAATGGAAACATAATATTTCTGGTCCTTAGCTCCAAGACAAATGGCGAAGACCTCCTTTGCTCTCAAACGCCTTCAATCTCTTTTCAAAAGGACGAAAAAAGGGAAAAAAATGTGAGCCATATGCTAGCATGTTCGCAAGTGTGAAGAACCTCCTGCAATAAACAATTAAAATGCACGATATAACAGAAACGACAGAGCACAAAAGAGATTTTATTGATCGCAAGCCACTTCGAGGGGGCAACCTCCTTTGAGCAAGCTCAATACAAAATAACTCGTGAATGCTTTCATTGGCTTCAAGACGTACTTATATACTAAGTCTAATCTAAACAACTATTACTCGTCATGAATATGGGATAATACAATATACTCTGGGACGACTTACAAAGCATATGCGTCCAATAAAAATATACTAACAAAGTAAAGAAAAGGGTTGACACAGGTTCCTAACATCCCCTCCCTCTTATAAAGCTTTTTCATCAAAGCTTTAGATGTGGAAATTGTTGTTGAATCTAAAGGAGTGGTTCACATGTAGCATCCTGTGGTTGCATGGCGTACCACTGAATTAATACCTCTGTGATGGATCAAGAGCAAAGTTGACGAGTGCGCTTATTAAGGATGGCCTCTAGCTCCAAAATGATGAATCCTTCATTATCCAGTTCTGGTAAAACAGTTTGTGCTCTGATGTTGGTGCCAATAACTTTCTTAAGACAAGAGACATGAAATACTAGATGAATGTGAGAAGGAGGAAGTTCCAATTTATAAGCAACAGACCCAATCTTCTGAAGAACCTTGTATGGCACATAGAACTTTGGAGCCAGCTTCTGATACCCTTTGAGTTTCAACGAGGATTGCTTGTAAGGTTGTAGATGAAGAAACACCATATCACCGACTTCAAAAGTGCGCTCAAAACGGTGTTGGTCGGCTTGTTGTTTCATTCGGTTTCTTGCCATTTGAAGATTGTCCTGCAAAATGTGAAGAATTTGATCTCGATTTCAGAGAACCGTGTCAACTACCTGAACTAGTGAACTGCTGGGGGTGTATGGAAGGAACAATGGCAATGCCTAACCATAAACTGCTTCATATGGAGTCATTTTAGATGCAGTATGGTAGGAAGTATTGTACCACCATTCAGCAGGTGGGAGACACTTTGCCCACTAATGTTGTTGTTCAGAGGTGAAACAACGAAGATAAGTTTCCAAGCATTTGTTGATAACTTCAGTTTGACCATCTGTTTGTGGGTTATATTCGGAACTCATATTCAGTTTGGTGCCAGTGTGGAGAACTAGTTCTGCCCAAAAATTACTTGTGAAAGTTGCATCATGGTCTGAGACAATGGAAGAAGAGATTCCATGAAGACAGAAGATCTGATCCATAAAAATTTGTGCGACTGAGGAGGCAGTATAAGGATGGTTGAGAGCACAAAAATGACTATATTTGGAGAGTCGATCAACCACAACCAAGATTACGGTCTTCCCTCCAGATTTAGGGAGCCCTTCAATGACATCCATCCGAATATCTGCCCAAATCCTTATAGGGATGTGTAATGTCCTCTTCTAATTAGGCCTTGAGGCCCAAAACCGCTAACCTATGTGATTCCTGTGGGTTCGAGCAGTTACTGACAGTTAGGGAATCATCTAAGGACTGATGCCATCCATAGAAAATCTAGGGCATCATCATTAGGTCAAGAAGGGCCACCGAGGCCAAAGGCCACCTTCGTGCATGCCATCCAAGCATTATTTAATGATGCATGCACTCATTTAAGTCTCCATACGCATGCATGCAAGTCAACTGCAAATTAGAAGATAAAGTGACCTAATTAGGTCAAAGATTAGGGTTTTCGCAGTTGAAAGTTATAAAAGGAGGATAAAGTGAAAGGAGACTTCACTTTTTGATGATTATTATTTTGGGAGCTCTTGAATAGCAGCACAACGTGTAACACAGCAGTTAGGGTTGGAGACGGCATCTTCAACTAGCGGGGTTTCGCCAGTGAAATATCTACCCTAGTCTCATTCAGGGTAAGCCATACAGGTTCACCATTTGCTCTTACATTCATTCATAGTTATCCAGTATACAGTGTAGATTGTTGCAGGGACACGTGTGCAGCCGTAAGGGGGGTTTTCAGCCAAAAAGCCCTAATCAGTTGCTGGGTCTTCAGATCTCAGTTTTACTTCGAAACTCAGGCACCATTCTCATCATCGGCATCTTACTCCGGTACCAAGTGATTATCAGATCCAACCGTGCTCATCCGGAGCAGTTATCATCTATTTCGGGATCAGGGGGGGCGTGAGCAGCTATCTCTCTGGAACAATTCGCTAGCCTGCCTAGAGACCTCCGAAACTCCACATGTACCAGGCATTCTCTCCGGCACGGGAAGGCTATCAGTCCTGCAAATCAGCAGCTCCATCGGACACCTCCTTCATTGAAAACGTCACCCTTATTTGATTTGGGGATCTTGCTGCTGGGGTTTCACCGGAAGCATAAGATATCAGTCCATCTCCGATTCAGTTCTTGATGCTTGCATACTCTCTCAGGAGCAATCCAGCCAGCTTATCAGTGGTAAGTGTTCATTCTATCTCACAAACCCTAATCCTAATTTTTGCTATAAAAAAGGGATTTTTGCATGGCAGTTTGCATGCCCGGTTGTATCAGCATGTTTGCATAGGAATAGAAACTATCGAGATTTGGGATATTACAGTGGTATCAGAGCTATCTTCTTGGCCAGTTGTGGGCTTAAGAAATGAGACATAGATGAATCCAGAGGGAGACCCTTTTGTAACCTATAGGAGGAGAAAGAGTAGATACACAGGGGACTTTCAGGATATCCAACTAGAAGATACTAATTCAGACATGGAACAAACAGGTATACATTCGGATAGGGGAAAAGGAACGGGAGAAGAGGAGGATAGGATGGAGTTTCGCAACTTAGTATCTCCATTGCAAGACTTAGCAAAAGGGCAAAAAGATGTGCAGATTATCGGCGAAACCAGAAATAGGTACCAAGAGTACACCTCCCTCACCGGTAGATCGAGGATCTACAAGCAGCAGTGGAAAGGTTGCGTACACTAATATGCAGAATACTCTGCACATATATAACAGACCTTCCAACAGGCCTACCATGCCTCACTTCTTGGCAGATACAGTAGGTGGTTTGGTCATGCAGGTAGAACCTAGCGAGCCTTTTGGGGCTTATTTGCAGGAGTATAGAGACTTAGGGGATGAGTTTCATGCTGCCATGTCTCTTTCAGATTTCTGCAACATGAAGAGTAGGAACAGGCCCAGGAATTTCAACAAGGGTTTCAATCACAACTATGAGTTGCAGAAGACCTTGGGCAGGTTGACCATCTCGAACTTTGATGGGACTCGCGGAGGATCAGTGAGGATATGGGTTCAAAAGTTGGATACCTATTTCCAACTCAATCCCATGACAAAGACAAATGCCATTAAATTGGCTACACTCCACCTGGACGGAGAAGCTCACGCGTGGTGGTACCACGGATTGGTGACATTGGGTCACAACACCATACACTCCTACGATGAGTTCACTCAGAAGCTCATAGAGAGGTTTGACAGGAAGGATCAAGAGATACATTTCAGGGAGTTGGCTCAACTCAAACAGACCGGTAGTGCAAAAGCCTTCATCTCAGAATTTCAGAGGATAGCAGTCATGGTAACAGATGTATCAGAGAGCAGGTTGACTATGTTATTCACTGAGGCCCTCACAAAGCCACTACGGGGATGGGTGAAAGCCTACAAACCCCTCACTCTGCAAGATGCCATTAGCAGAGCCAGAGATCTTCAGGATTCAGTCCCCAAAAACAAGTTCCCACTGAAAACCAATTTTCTTGTTAGGGACGAGGACAAGAAACCTTTCCAGCAGGATGTTCCCAAGAAAACATGGTTAGACGAGGACACTAGGAAAGATTTGAGAAGGAAGAAACTATGCTTCACTTGTCAGGAACCATGGGTACTAGGACACAGGTGTGCAGGAAAGGCAAAGGCTCACTACATTGAGGTATATTCGGACAGTGATGAGGATGACTATGAGCAGGAAGCCACAGAAGAACTATGGGTAGCTGAGGAAGAATCACACCAGGGTGATACACCAAAGAGAGTCATTGCTACATTATCTGGAGTACCAAGATTCCATACTCTCAGGGTCAGGGGAGTAGTACAGGGTCACAGGGTAGGAGTATTTATTGATGGGGGAGCAACCCACAATTTTATTGACTCTACTTAGGTACCCAAGAGAGGTATTCAGACCGAGAAGTTCGAAGGATTCACTGTAGCAGTAGCCGAGAACTCTAGCATGGAGTGCAACTACTGGATTCTTAGGTAACTATCAGATGACAGATTCCTTCTATGCAGTGGATGTATCGGATACTCATGTTGTATTGGGTGTTCAGTGGCTTTATTCTATAGGGAAATACACTACGGACTACAAGGCAATGGAAATGGAATTCCAAGGGCCAGACGGCAAACGGGTAGTTTTGAGGGGCATGAACACTTATCCCCCAAAACCAGTCTCGTCACAGAGGATGGAGGCAGTACTCCGACAGGATGATATAGAATGGGCTGCAAAATGTTTTGTCACCTTTAGGAAATCCCCAGAGACCAGCACACAACACCCAAGTGACATTCAAACCTTGCTACAGAAACATGAAAAGGTTTTTTGGGGCCTTCCATCAGGTAGACCGCCAGACCGAGGCTTTGAACACATCATCGAGCTAGAGGAGGGGACACAAGTAGTCATCACCACTCCTTACAGGCATCCCAAAAGATACAAGGATGAGATTGAGAAAACAATCAAAGAATTACTGGAGCTTGGATATATGCGGCCCAGTTCTAGCCCCTTCGCATCCTCAGTAGTATTGGTCAAAAAGAAGGATGGTACATTGCGAATGTGCATCGATTATCGAGCACTCAACCAAAAGACCATTAAGAACAGGTATCCCATCCCCAGAATTGACGAACCCATGGATGAGCTTCGGGGAGCTAAATACTTCTCCAAGATTGATCTTCTCTCGAGATACCATCAGATCAGGGTAAAGGACCAAAACATCTCCAAAACAGCTTTTTGCTGTCACTATGGTCACTATGAGTTTTTGGTCATGCCCTTTGGACTTACCAATGCTCCAGCCACTTTTCAGTCATGCATGAACCACACCTTCAGAGCACAGCTACGTAAGTTTTTGCTAGTATTCTTTGATGACATCCTGATTTACAGCAAAACATGGGAAGAGCATCTGAAACACCTGGACGAAGTACTGAGTATTTTAGAAGAACATTCGCTTTATGCGAAAATGTCCAAGTGTGAGTTTGGCATGAAGGAAATGTTGTACTTAGGACACATAATCAATGCAGAAGGAGTACAAGTTGATATGGAGAAAATCCAAGCTATCAGAGATTGGCCTGCGCCAAAAACAGTCACAGAATTGAGAGGTCTCTTGGGTCTGTGCACTTATTACCGACGGTACGTTAAGGGTTTCTCCCAATTTGCAGCACCCCTCACAGATCTCACAAAGAAGGGAGCGTTCACTTGGATAGACTTAGCACAGAAAACTTTCGAGGAGATGAAGGTTATTATGAGTTCCTGTCCAGTTTTAGCATTACCAGACTTCTCACAACCCTTTGTAGTAGAATGTGATGCCTCAGGGGAAGGGTTAGGAGCAGTGTTGATGCAAAACCATCACTCTATTGCATTTGAGAGGCGTAAACTGAAGAACTACGAGCGCCATTACTCCATATATGACAAAGAGATGCTAGCCATCTTACATGCTCTCACAAAATTCAGACAGTACCTGGTGGGCAGTAAGTTCAAAATCAAAACCGATCATAACAGCCTCAAGTATTTCCTGGAGTAGAAGGAATTGAATGAGCGACATCAGAAATGGGTCAGCAAACTACAAGCCTATGATTTCAAATCGAGTATGTAAAAGGTATGAATAATGTAGTAGCTGATGCATTATCCAGGCGTCCCGCCTCATTATCTCTCAGTAGTATATCCATAGATTGGAGGGCACTTCTCTTAGTAGAATACTCCAAAAATAAATTCGCTTATGAATTATTGGACAGACAAATTCAAGATGACAGGTACAGGATTGTTGATGACATCATCTATTACAAAAACAGGATATACCTCGTCCTAGAATCCACATTGAGGAAAAAGATCATTCAGGCAGCACATGATTCTCCTTTATCAAGGCATCAAGGTTTCTTAAAGACCTACAGGCAGATCCGAGAGAGGTAGAGGTTCTCATGGAAAGGCCTCGAGGGGGAAATTATGTAGCATGTAGGGGAATGTAGCATCTGTCAGCAGAACAAGATTGAGAACACCCATCCAACAGGGTTACTCCAGCCACTACCAATTCCAGAACAGAAGTGGAAAAGCATCTCCATGGACTTTATTACAGGATTGCCCAAAGTCCAAGGGTGAGATTGTTTATATGTAGTAGTTGACAGACTGACCAAGTTTGCACATTTCTTTTCGATATCATCAGACTACTCGGCAGCTCAAGTAGCCGAGTTATTCTTCAGGGAGGTCTTCAGGTTACACGGGTTACCTAAGACCATTGTCAGTGATCGGGATAGCAGATTCACAGGTGCCTTCTGGCAGGAACTATTCAGATTAATGGGGACCGAACTAGCTACCAGTACGAGTTATCATCCCCAAAGTGATGGACAAACGGAAATAGTCAACAAGTGGATCGAAGGATGTTTAAGGAACTATGTAGCAGGGCAGCAGCGAACCTGGATCAAATGGCTACACCTAAGGGAATATTGCTACAATACCACCTATCACATGTCTATTAGGATGACTCCTTTTAAGGCATTATATGGTTACGAGGCCTTGAACTATGCAGATTTGGAATTTGGAGATAGTAGGGCTCCTAAGGCTAAGGATTGGATACAGGACAGTCAAGACATTCTGAAAATATTGAAGGAAAATTTACAAACAGCCCAGAATCAACAGAAGTTGAATGGCGACAAACACAGGATTGAGCGGAGTTTCGAGGTAGGGGATTTGGTATACTTAAGGCTCCAACCTTACAGACAGTCTTCACTTAAGAAGAAAGGAGCAGAGAAGTTAAAACCTCGCTTCTATGGACCATACAGAATAATCAAGAAGGTGGGAGAGGTGGCATATGAACTAGAACTTCCACAGGAAAGTAAAATTCACAATGTGTTCCATGTGTCTAACCTGAAGAAGACCCTTGGGCAACACATTGCTCCATCTACAAAATTACCTCCTTTAGATGATGAAGGACTGCTAATACTGATTCCCGAACGGATCATACAAACTAGAGAAAGGAAGCTCAGGAACAGGGTAATCAAAGAGTACTTGGTTCAGTGGAAAGAACTACAGCCAGAGGATGCCACCTGGGAAGGTGAACAAGTATTGCAGCATCCCAGTGTGAAGTTGCTTGAGGACAAGCAATCTCAAGCGGGGAGGACTGTAATGTCCTCTTCCGATTAGGCCTTGAGGCCCAAAACCGCTAACCTATGTGATTCCTGTGGGTTCGAGCAGTTACTGACAGTTAGGGAATCATCTAAGGACTGATGCCATCCATAGAAAATCTAGGGCATCATCCTTAGGTCAAGAAGGGCCACCGAGGCCAAAGGCCACCTTCGTGCATGTCATCCAAGCATTATTTAATGATGCATGCACTCATTTAAGTCTCCATACGCATGCATGCAAGTCAACTGCAAATTAGAAGATAAAGTGACCTAATCAGGTCAAAGATTAGGGTTTTCGCAATTGAAAGTTATAAAAGGAGGATAAAGCGAAAGGAGACTTCACTTTTTAATGATTATTATTTTGGGAGCTCTTGAATAGCAGCATAGCGTGCAGCACAGCAGTTGGGGTTGGAGACGGCGTCTTCAACTAGCGGGGTTTCGGCAGTGAAATATCTGCCCTAGTCTCATTCAAGGTAAGCCATACAGGTTCACCATTTGCTCTTACATTCATTCATAGTTATCCAGTATACGGTGTAGATTGTTGCAGGGACACGTGTGCAGCCGTAAGGGGGGTTTTCAGCCAGAAAGCCCTAATCAGTTGCTGGGTCTTCAAATCTCAGTTTTACTTCAAAAATCAGGCACCATTCTAATCATCGGCATCTTACTCCAGTACCTGGTGATTATCAGATCCGACCGTGCTCATCCGGAGCAGTTATCAGCTATTTCGGGATCAGGGGGGCGTGAGCAGCTGTCTCTCTGGAACAATTCGCTAGCCTACCTAGAGACCTCCGGAACTCCGCATGTACTAGGCATTCTCTCCGGCACGGGAAGGCTATCAATCCTGCAAATCAGCAACTCCATCGAACACCTCCTTCACTGAAAACGTCACCCTTATTTGATCTGGGGATCTTGCTGCTGGGGTTTCACCGGAAGTAGAAGATAACAATCCATCTCTGATTCAGTTCTTGATGCTTGCATACTCTCTCAGGAGCAGTCCAACCAGCTTATCAGTGGTAAGTGTTCATTCTATCTCACAAACCCTAACCCTAATTTTTGCTATAAAATAGGGATTTTTGCATGGCAGTTTGCATGCCCGGTTGTATCAGCATATTTGCATAGGAATAGAAAATATCGGGATTTGGGATATACGTTCGAGCAATCCATGAAGGGGTATCATTTCACCCTTGTAGCGCTAGCATGTATCACATTCAGCCACCATCTGTTGAAATTCCCGCTTCATTGCCTTCCAAAAGAAGTTATGTCGTTCCCACTCATACATTTTGAGAAACGTACCCTACCGATTGAGAAGCATGGAGTTCATAGAAGATAGCTTGTTGAAGATGTGTGCTCTAGGGAAGCACCAGACGACCCTTGTATCTCAGAGAAGAACCATCCCAAGAGTAATGTCGTACAGCAGAAGGGTTATTGGCCAACCGTTGGATGATTTCAGATAATGAAGAGTCATTGACATAGCCTTACTGAACAGATTGTAACCAATTTGGAATAGGCATAGAAATAGTTGAAAGAGAAATGTGGTAATCAAATGTGTGAGAAAGAGCATCAGCCACAAGATTGTCCTTACCCTTCTTGCAAGTGATCTCATAGTCATAACCCATGAGTTTGCTAACCCATTCCTGTTGTGTTGGGGATGAGACTCGTAGTTCTAGGAAACATTTCGGACTATGGTGATCAGTCTTGATGCAAAAATGATTCCCTAATAGGTATGGTCGCCACTTCTGTAGGTCATGCAAAATAGCCATCATTTCCTTATCATATGTAGAGGCAGATAAATTCTTACCAGAAAGGGATTTACTGGTGAACGCAATGGGATGTTCATCTTGAAGGAGAACAACACCAAGTCCATCGTTGAAAGCATCACTCTCAATAGTTAAGGGCTTTGAAAAATCGGGCATAGCTAGAACCTATGTCACAGGGTTCGGCGAATTTTATCCTTGGAGTTCGAAATTCGCCGAACTTTAAAAAAAAATCGAAATTCGTTTAGGTTCGGCGAATTCCAACGCCGAACCTCAAGGCGAACCATATCGAATCGAATCGAACCTCAACGAATTCGAATCGAATCGAACCCGAAACGAACTCAAACGAATTTCAGGCGAATTTCAACGAATCCCGTCCCGCCACGCGTTCCACTGTCCCGTCCTTTTCATCCGCTCCGGAGTCCACACTGCGCTCATTATTCCACGACCCCGACCCTATTCTGGACAGTGGACTGTGCATTCACCATTCAACAGTGAACACCAACACACTGGTCGCGACTCTACACCAGTGCAACTGCAAATCAGTGGCCGCAGCCCGCAACTCCGTGACTCTGCACACCGTGTCCACGAGTCCACTGCGACTCCACTTCAAAGTTCAGGCCCTCCCTTTTAAGTTTCTCCTCGGGTGTGGAGCAACCCTGGTCCCTAACGCCCGTCGCCATCACACAAACTGTCTGTTCGACCCTGCGGGACACTACTCCAAAGTCCACAGTCCACTGCGACTCGCGAGTGTGAGGATCGAGATTCAAAACCTGGACTCTGACTCGTCACTGGTGGGTGAGGCTGAGGGTTTGCTGATTCGCTGAATCAATGAAGCCTGAGTGGACCGGTCACGAAGTGGGTCAGTGCTGAAGCCTCTTTAATTTTAATTTTTTAGCTTAAAAGTTTAAACAGAGTTACAGACTCCAGAGTAACAGATCTAGGAACAATTGTTGGTTTTTAGATTTTTATAGTGAGTAACTTCAAACGAATAAAAAAACTCGAGTACAAAGCCTGTACTTCCTGACCCAAACTCTTCAAACAGTCACTTCTTCCAGGCTGATAAACAATTCTGCCTACTGATTTTTTTTAGATTAAAAAAAAAACATTTCTGAAGAAAACACAAAAAACCCTTCAGATGCTGGGCACAAAATTTCCGTATCTGTTCTCACTCCTGCACAGAGTTTATCTGTGTGTTGAATTTTTTCTGCAATAGAGTCTAGACTAGTCACTAGGGCACTGAATAGAACTTCCAAAATTGACATTTGCTGGGCAAAAAGGGCACAGAAAGTGACGATTCTCTCTCCTAGCCATATATGTGAAATGCAGAGTCTGAAATGTGCCTCTACTAGTTTGTTTACTTGCTGTTTAATTTAACAGCCTTTGAAAGTGCTTCTGCCTGTCCAACATCTTCAAGATGAAACTTTCGAATGAACTGATGCACACACAAAATCTCTTCAATAATAGCCAACCAATAATCACGACGTGAATGTCCTGTAAGTTCTAACTTCTAGAAACTCCATAACCACTGGTTCAGGTCTGTAGAATGAAGTCTGTACTTAAAAGATCTGTTTTTCTGATCTCTGATGTCAGTGGTCACCCACCCTGGTTGTATTATCCATCTTCAATAAATCTTAGCATGATTGGATTATGGTCAAAAACTATTTATGGCACTAGATTGGAACCGTAATTCCCAAGTTTTCTAGCAGGATATCACTGTGTGCTAGAAATCTGTCTAACCTGACAGAGATATGGTCGGGTCCATCCTTTCTATTCATCTAGCCTGTATAACACAATTGCAAGCAATATATATGTATAAACACATGCAAACAATATATAGCAAAATGTCTGCTCGAATGGAAAGTAAACACCTTTATAAAAAAATAACTAAGATATGAAATCACAGGTCAACAAATCAAGGAAATGAACTCACGGGGATGACACTGAGTACTGTGTTAGTCTCTTCACGAATTAGGAATTTAGATTTCAATTTTCCATTAGCATTTGAAATTTCCAAATTTGATATTTCTTGAGACAATAGTATTAGTCTTGCAACTTAATTGATTTTTCAAAATGAAAAACAAATTCTAAAAAATTGTTTGACTTTACAAAACAAAAAATGCAGAATCATACATGGCACCTCAAAAATCAACAGCAGAAGGATGGAAGTATATGGAGAAATTGGATGGGTTTGGCAAGCATTTGAAATGCAAATTATGTGGTCATCAGTTTTGTGGGTCTTTAACAAGAGTGATGGACCACCTGCTTTCTTCTAGTAATGGTAAAGGAGGTGGCATTGAAGGCTGCAAAAAGCTGTCTGCAGATTTGAGACAAACACTTGAAATTGATTATGACAAAATTAAAAGAACCAAGGAGATGAATGAAAACAAAAAAAAATGGATTCAATCAGAGATTGAAATGTCTTACAACCCCACTTCCTCACTTACTCCAAGCAGAGATGCAACTGCAAGTTCAACTCAGGCTCAACACACAAGATCAAGTGGGACAGCCACATTAAATTCTTTTTGGAAGCCTGTACAGAAGCAAGAGGTTGATGATGCTATGGCTGACATGTTCTTTGCAGCTGCTATTCCATTTAATGTGGTCAGAAACCCTTACTTCATCAATGCATGCAAGAAAATTTCAGATTTTGGAAAAGGATATGTGCCTCCTAGTTCCGAGAAGATAAGGACCACTCTTTTGAAGAGGTCAAAAGAAAGGGTGACAAGCAGATTGAGCAAGGTCAAAGAATCTTGGAAAAAAACAGGTTGCACAATTTTATCTGATGGTTGGTCTGATATGTGTCACAGACCTCTAATCAATGTGTTGGTTTCATGTCCCAAAGGGATATTATTTCTGAAGGTGGTTGATTCATCAGGACACAAGAAAACTGCTGAATACATTTTCAAGATCTTAGAAGAAGCGATTCTTGAAGTTGGTGAAGACAATGTGGTCCAAGTTGTAACTGATAATTCTTCAAATTGTGTGGGAGCTGGAAAGCTAATAATGTATAAGTACAAAACAATTTATTGGACCCCTTGGGCTGCTCATTGCCTTGACTTGTTGCTACTGATCTAGCAAAGTTTCCATGGATTAATGAGGCAATTCGGAAGGGGAAACAAATTTCCCACTTCATATTTAACCATCACCTCACCTTGAGCTTGTATAGGAAACAAGCATCTAGAGAGCTATTGAGGCCCTCTGATACAAGATTTGCCACATACTACATTTCCCTCAAAAGAGTGGTTGAGGAAAAGGCAAGTATTAGAGCTGTTTTTTGCAACAATGAGTGGGAAAACTCTCGGCTTTCAAAAGAATCTAAAGGGAAAGAGTTGGAGAAAATAATTTTGGGTACTGATTTTTGGCAAAGTGCCATAAAGGTTTTGAAAATATGTGAACCTATTGTTGACATGCTTCGCATGGTCAATAGTGACACCCCTTCCATGGGATTTGTTTATGAGGGCATGGATCGTTGCAAGGAAGCTATAGCAAAACTCTTTAACAATGTGGAAAATGAGTACACGGACATATGGCAGATAATAGATGAGAGATGGAAGATGTTGCATAGCCCTTTGCATGCAGCAGCTTGTTATTTGGATCCTAGATTGTTTGGGATAGAAAGAAATGATGATGTAGAAGTCATGAGTGGCTTATATGCAGCTATTGAGCGGTTGACTCCAAATCTAGAAGAATCAAGGAGGCTTAGAGAGCAACTTCGGGCATACAAGTCAGAAGAGGGGTTGTTTGGAAGTGCTTGTGCCATAGAGGATAGGAAAAGCATTCCTCCATGGGAATGGTGGAGTTACTATGGAGCAGAGTCACCTCAAGTACAACGTTTTGCAGTTCATGTTTTGAGCCAGGGATCAAGTTCCTCTCCTTGTGAAAGGAATTGGAGTAGTTTTAACCATTTCCAATCAAAGAAGAGAAACAAATTACTATCAACAGGATTGGAAAACCTTGTTTATGTTCGCAGCAATTTGAAATTGGCTTTAAACAGTGTGGCCAAAGATTCATCTCGTTCCACTCACCCATGGTTTGAGGCTGATCCTACTTCAAGTGCGGAAGAAAATGATCTTGGCATTGATGGTGATAGTAGCGATGAGCCTACTGCTACTGATGACAGAAGTTTTAGTTAGTGACGCATCTAACAATAACATCTCTAGTGCCTTCACTGCCCCTTGTGCTCTTGATGATTTAGATCTTTATGATGTTACAAGTAGGATAGGAATTTGACCATGTTTGAATTTTTGTGAAACAATTTCAAGGATTATAAGTGTTTTACATTATGGACAGCCTTTAAATTTGTATTTTGAAGACTATAGCAACCTATATTTTAAAGACTATTACAAATTTACAGCGACCAACCTATATTTTGAAGATTGTATGTAGTTAATATTAGATAAGAGCCTATATTTTGAAGATAGTGGACAATCTTTTAAATTTTGAATTTTGAAGTCAGTATGTAGTTGATTTTGTAATTTACAAATGCAATTGAAGTAGCAATACATGCTGAAAATAGCATCATGTTTAATAGTTTACTTATTATCAAATCATTGTGATTGATCATATTTATAAATTATCATATTTTGTATATGTAGGATGTGGCTGTTTAAAACTTGGAATTATGTTCATGTTGTAAATTTTAATTTTCTTAATATGTTATAAATTATATGTTATTTTAATTTTAATTTTAAATCATGATCATGTTGTAAATTTAATTTTTATTGCTGATTAGTGCTACTGCAGCACTGCTTACTGATTACTTATTAGTGATTATTATGCTCGGATCAGCTAAATGTACGTATTTCTTGCTTTCACATTATTTTAAGTTTTAAGTTTTATGTTATATTTCATTATTTATACTAATAGTGTAAAATTTAGATGTACATGGAGGTTGCAGCATTGAGCATAATGATAAATTTGATATATTTTCTTCATTTGTTATATATAATATATATATATGAATTTGTTTATATTGGCGAACCTAATGCCGAACCTCATCCTGAACTTCATAAAAAAAATCGAATTCGAATCGAATTTCAAAGTCGTTGAACTCGAATTCGAACCCGAACCATGTGACATAGGCTAGAACAAGTGTGGTACACAACTTGTTTCAGTTTGTCAAATGCACACTCAACATCATATGTCCATGTAAAAGCATCCTTTTTCAGTAGAGTTGTTAATGGAGCTTCAATCTTCCCATAATCCTTGACAAACTTGCGTTAGTATCCAATCAGTCACAAAAACCCACGAAGGCTCTTGAGTGTTTGAGGATGTGGCCAATTTTTCATGGCATCTATTTTGGCGGGATCTACGCAAACCTCTTGTGCTAAAACAATATGCTCGAGATACTCTACCTCCTCCTGCCCAAAAACACATTTAGATTGGTTGGCATGGAGATGATGATCACAAAAAAGTTGTAGTACAACATCCAGATGTTGGAGATGTTCAGCCCATGTTTTACTATAGATGAGGATATCATCAGAGAAGATCAGAATGAAGTGTCGCAAGTAGGGCCGAAATATTTTATTCATCAATGCCTAGAATGTGGAAAGAGCATTCGTGAGGCCAAATGGCATGACCAAAAACTCATAGTGGCCATCATGTGTGCAAAACATTGTTCTAGGGATATCATCCTCATGAACCCGAATTTGGTGATACCTAGAACGAAGATCCATCTTGGATAAAAGATGAGCACCATGAAGCTCATCAACAACAGGAATTGGAAACTTATCCTTGATTGTGATGTGATTAAGTGCTCGAAAGTCACAATGCAAAGGCACTATGACCCATCTTTTTTTTAGACAAGAAGAATTGGTGAAGAAAAGGAACTGGTATTAGGGCGAATAATACCTTGCTTCAGTGAGTCTCGAACAAGCATCTCAATTTCTGTCGTTTGGTGAAACGGGTAGCGATAGGGCCTGATGTTGGGAAGGACACTTCCAGGAAGGAGCAGAATACAATGGTCCTCTGGTCTTGAAGGTGACAATCCCACTGACTCAGCAAAAACACATGCATATCGACCCAAAATGTGTTGTAGATCCAAGGGAGTAGGTGAGACTGTTGAAGGTTGCATCTGAATGAAATGGAGTTGAGCGATGACACCATGTGAATTCTTCTTATGGAGCTTTTCCATGCGATGCGAACCGATGATGCTGAGAGGCCCTGGTTGTAAGCCCTTCAATGTGTGTTTTTGCCCATTGACTAAAAACAACATCCAAAGTTCAAAGAAAATCCATAAAATGGGTCCAAGTGTGCGTAACCATTGAGCGCCCAAAACCACATCACATCCACCTAAGGGCAAGGAAGACATGTCACAACGCAAGTTATAATCTCAAATACAGATTCACACATTACGACACTTCCCTTTGCAAGGTAAGGTGCCCCTTTTGGCAATCATGACCTCAAAGCTAGAGCAAGGATGAACAAAACAATTAGCCTGTTTGGGGATCCTAGGGTCAATGAAGTTATGAGTGCTACCAAAATCAATGAGTATTGTAAGAGGCAACTTTTTGAAGAAACCCTTGACCCGCAAGGTTTGTGCAGTGGTGACTCCGACAAATGCATGGAGAGATATATCTGGATGGTCGTCCAAAGCAAGAGGGTCAACAAGCAGCTGCTCAATGTCATCCTTATCATCTACTGGATCCTGAGCATCGTCAGAATTTTGAGGTGCAGGCGAATAATCCACATCCAAGAGATAGAGCTTTTGCTCAGCACATCGATGTCCCCAGGTGAATTTCTCATCACAATTATAACAAAGCCCTTGTTCTCTATGTGCCCACATCTCGACTTCAGACAAATGCTTGATATGAGTGGTTCTAGGTGCCGGCAGGATTGGAGGTCTTTGGGGAACCATATTTCTGAATGGAACAAAAGTGGATTTGGAGCATTGTTGAGCCATAATCTTGTCCTCCGCCAACTTAGCCAACCCTAGGGCTTTCATCATTGTGTTGGGACAGAAGATTTAAACCTCAGATCGAATTGCATCCTTCAGACCACTGATAAAACAACTCTTGTAGAATGCATCAGACAATCCTTCTGTGTGATTGGCTTGTTTCTCAAATTCTGTTTGATGCTCCCTCACAGTGCTAGTTTGGTGAAGTTTGGTGAGTGTTGTTGTGAAGTCATCAAAAACACTAGCGCCAAATCCTTGCAAACGGAGTTGGCAAAAATCTGTCCAATTTGGCTCTTCATGAGCCTTGATGTTAACTCATTCATTGGCCATTACAAGGAGATTAAGACTTCTTTTTTATTGTTGGGCACACTTCTTGAAGTGAACTTATTAACTGTGGTCATCCTCAACATTTATGGGAACCAAAAGAGAGCCAC
This sequence comes from Pseudotsuga menziesii, assembly GCA_001517045.1. Taxonomy (NCBI): domain Eukaryota; kingdom Viridiplantae; phylum Streptophyta; class Pinopsida; order Pinales; family Pinaceae; genus Pseudotsuga; species Pseudotsuga menziesii. The sequence goes on along the minus strand of LPNX010897176.1, from coordinate 418,712 downwards.
TATGGCCATAAAGGGGCCCTGGAAACTACTATTGTCACCTTCAGGCTAGACTGCTTGTTCGGCATTAAATGCAAGTAAATTCAAGCAATCCAAGAAGGGGAACCAACGGAACCATTGAAGGGCTCCATGTTCCAAATGAAAGGATGCAAGTGGGACTTTATTGACATCAAAAGTGTTATGCAAACTGAAATATTGTTATGCCCTCTAAATCCATCCACTCGGATCATCACCATTGAAGCGAGGAAAATCAAGTCTCAGCCCACAAAAATTGTTGGAAGAAGAGAACCCAATGTCCACAAAAGACTCGGGATGTCGTCAATTGTTCATCCCTGAATGTTGAAGATGGAGGGCGATAAATTTTTCATCTAGATCTTGGAGTTTGGTCTTAAGGGCGGCAAGTTCGTCTTCCATTTGATTGTTTGGTCTTGTGCAGGTGACAACCATAACCAGAAATTTTTTCGTTTTTTTTTTTTTGCGGGGGGATGGGGGGAACGGGTAGAAAAACAAAAACATAAAGGTTTTTAGAAAAGGAAAATTTGGATTTGGGAAAAACCCGGGTGGGTAATTGAGGCTTGACTAGGTTTCGGACACTTTCTGAGAGACATGGAAGCAGAAAATGAGAATTTCAGAAGCAGGTTGAAAGAATGGGAAAATTTGTTAGAGAGGGACAAGGAAGCAGAAATAGGAAAAGAACACTGTGGCAAAATTTGAAGACGATTGGGTGAGAATCGAGAAAGTTATGGCAAACCCTAAAATAGACAAATGTGGGATTTTGGGCTTTAGGAAGTGGAATTTGGGATAGGGTCTTCAAGGAAGGAAATATGTAGAATGGAATTACAAGGGTTCCAGTGAATTTTCAAGGAAAACGAAGCTAAAACAAGGAAGATATGACCAAAACAAAAATCGGTTCAGCAAAATTGATCTAAGGCGACTCTAGACAAATGCAATCCATGCTTTATCAACCAGAAATAGATACGGACCCCACGTATGTTCAGTTTCCTAAAGGTTTAGGGGATTCATTCGACCACCAATGTTGTCTAACGACTTGCGTATTGGCGCAATACCCCTCACTCCAAGGCTGAGGTAAAACTGATAACCGCTTTGCCACAAACGACGACTTTTGGTTTACCTCACAGGTGGGACCTAGTCAATCAGGTAGGGGTCATTGCCCTTTTCGCTTGGCAGGTCCTCTCAAGCAAGTCCTCTCAATGGCCAACTATTTCAGGGTTTATGTCGTACTTCTCACAATCAGTTTTAGGGCTATGCCCAAGTGCTTCACACAGTTAAGCAAATAGGGGTTATTTCCTGATCCAAACCTGCAATGAACAATATAGATGCAAAGAAGCACAACTAGAATAATCACAGCGTCGGGAAGCACTGCAAAAGAAAAAAAATTGGGGGAAATTCCACCCAACGAGCCCAAGAAAGTGCTCTGATACCAGATGTGAGGAACCTCTTGCAATAAACAATGAAAATGCACGATATAACAGAAATAGCAGAGCACAAAAGAGATTTTATTGATCGCAGGCCACTTCGAGGGGACAACCTCCTTTGAGCAAGCTCAATAAAAAATAACTCGTGGATGCTTTCATTGGCTTCAACACATACATATATATATAGTCTAATCTAAACAACTATTACTCCCCATGAATGTGGGATAATACAATATTTGTACAATAAAAGATATAACCCTAAATCCTTCTAATGCTCTCTAATATATCATAAGACAACTACCTAGACTTAACTTTCAAACCCTCTTTGGGCACTAAGTCAAGCTTCATTTATGTTGATAACTGATTAATCAAGATACACCTTACAATTTTCCATGGAAAACATCCACCTAACTAAAAAAAATTGGTCGTACAAGCCTATTTGCAAGTACCAATTTTCATTCAATCCAAAAATCAGTTCTTCCATAAACTTTTATCTATGTGCAACCAAAAGAATTTATTAAGGATGAATGTCTTGAGTACACTATTATCCAAATCAAGTTGCATATAATAAGCACATGCAAATATTGAAGATGGCAAAAGCTTAGACAATATTGGTAAATTTCAATGACTATACTCTTATAAATATGGTTGTGATTAGATATGGTAAAATATGGCTTGGAAAATAGCCCTAGATTCAGTTAAAATATTAAAAGCCTCTTCAAAAAATTGCCCCTAATTCTAATTGGAATAGGAAAATAAAATTCTACTTTGGACAGACATGCTTATTTTTTTTGTAGGTTTTGTTGCCTAGATCCATGTGAATGGAATCGTGGGCTGTCGGCATGGAGACATGCCAATAATTAATAATCATTATTGCATTTGAAAATGCATACAATGGAAGGCATTGGACATCATTATGGAAAAAAAAAGTTCCGTAACTATATCCCCTCTCTCTAGTGGCCAAATATCACAGTCTTTTCATCCCAACCCATCACCATGTTACATTATTGTTGTCAAACCGCTTGCATTGAAATGGTTTGAATAGCTTCCATTCATAATAAACATCGAGCAAAATTAAATTATTAACATTGAAAGGGTGAAGCATTAATATATATACAAAGTACAAGCGGGGTATGTTGCTGCCTCTTACGCACCTAGGGGAAAACGCAGCATAAATCTTAAGCTGCTTGGCGTGTCCTTGGGGGCAAGTCTCAAGTCAGGTGCGGTCACATTATGCTAACTCCTCTGTTTAGGCTTAACTCCTAATGAAGCCAATGGGGGGTAGTCCCTACAAAAAGAGCTTCTAAAGCTCTTAAGTGTTTTAAATGTTTTAAGGATAGGGTTGTGTTTAGGAGTTAGAAATTAATAAATTATTGACAAGACACTCTGCAAAGTTATAAAACTTAATTCAACGACATAAAGATATATCAATAATCATAATGTGACTGTAAGCAAAATAAGAAATGCAATAATTAAACCAATGCCATTATGGAGTCACAAAACAATGAATGTTGTTAAAAAAGAGAAAATATGTTGCTGTGTACTTGGTCAACTTTAATTATTAAAAAGATGAGTAATTAAAGGAAGGGGATTCCCGATATACCGAATGGTACTGTGAATATGTTGGGATTTGGGAAAAGTGGCTCCACACGGGAAAATGTCGGCAAGATGGAGTTGTGAGGGAGTGTTCAACACTACACCAACAAGGATGTATCCTAACGAGACCCCACAGTCGCTCTCTAGTTGTTCTCGCTTTCCCTGAATAATTTGCCCACTACTTCTCAAAGTCGTTACATCGGATTTTCGTAATGTTTTGGGTTGTTACTTTTATTAAAATGAGTCGATTAATTAGATATGAAAAAAAAAATGCACAATTCCACTTTTGATATCCACAAGACTCGGACAAAGTTGCGAGGGGTCGAGCATACACAGAATAGGTGAATGTTTATTCCAGTTTATGAACGCAAAATATAAAAAAAGATACAACCCTTTAGGACGGATTGTGTGCTCATGTAAACAAAAACATCAAATAAACTTGTGAGACTAATTACTACAGTAATAAAATGTCGGGTTAGTATTTGATTACTTTGATTGAAACTGTAAAGTTGAAATAAACTTGACCGATTTAAAGATTTAAGTGATCAAATCTAATCTAAAACAAACAAAAAAAACAAAATCAAACCACTTCAAAGACAGATACAGTCTTCCCCCAAATAGGGGAAGAAGGGTGTGGGAGTCCTAATCCCACTTGCTCTTTTATTAAATTATTACAATGTTGATAATTAAATAAAGGGTTTCCTTTTGACCTTATAAATTGATCAAAAAGGCTTACAAGAGCTTGTCGAAAGAAGGGGATTGAAGAGGGCAGGTTAGGAGGTGCTTTGGAAGGCTAAAAACTTCGAAATTTCGCCAACACTTCCTCTTGTCCTGTCAACAAAACCCAAAAAACAGCAAGCTAATTGATTGTAAATTAGGGGATTAGTGTAACAATACAATAAAAATATTACAACTTAGTACTTGCAAAAATTAAAGAAATTTATGCCACTTCAAGTACTAAGAAATTAACCAGATCTAAGCTTATGATAGCAAGTTAAAAAGTACTGTTAGATCCAGTAAAATAAACAAGCTAAGAAGAAATCTAAGCTTGCTTCTAAAGGTAACCAAAGAAATAGATTGGTTTTAAAGGGACGAAGCAAGGCTCTCAAGCTCTAGTTTGAATCTTTGTGAGAATGTGGAAGTGCCTGAAATGCAAGAAGTGTTCGATTCAAAGATAAAGAATTAAGAGAAAAGGGATGCAACCGAGCTCCCACTTCTCCTTTACCTAAGATGATTTGCAAGCTACTGAATAACTTCAAACAAGTGAGATCAAATCTAGTGTGTTTAACTAAATGAACAAGAAGAACACAAGCATTACCGACTACAATCTGTTGCTTCTTAATAGCTTATAATCAAACACAAGTAAACAATTTAAGCCTTTAAATGTTTACTCTATAAGCCAAAAATGGATTTCTAAGCTAGATGTTAGATTTGCATACTTATAAATAAACAGCAGCTAGCGAAATATCACCTCAATTAAGCACAACATTCACATTCATGAGATCTTGCATAGTTCAAACCTCCACAGCCTCAACTTTATTCAAAATATGATAACAACAATACAATACAAGAGCAGAGGTTACTTGCTTCATCCAAATGAAGAGCAAAGGGTGTGGGGGGCGCACTTGTCCCGACGGGGCCCACTTGACGAGCTTGGAATGAATTGGATACGATTGACAATGAGTTGGTAAAGGCTAAGAAACCTCACCCCTTTGGAAACAAAACCCAACATATTGTTTTACTTCACACTTGCCATCCTTTTCTTGGGAGTTGCGCCACTTCATGGGGAAATGCACCCTCTCCTTTTTAGCAAAATTGCCTTGCCTCAAATGCCCGAGAAAAACACTCGAAAGTGTTTTAGAAACGTTAAGAATATTTCCAAATTTCTTTGCCAACTCAGAAAACTCACTTACATGTTTTTTGAGTTTTTACAAATTGTCAGATTCTTTATTTTCTTCATTTTTGGGTCTTTTTTGGGTTTTTTTGACTAAAAGTTAATTAAGTGAAAAATAAATCACTTAAAAACATAGGAAAGTGAGTCTAGGAGTAAAATGGGTGCCCTAAGTAAGAAAACGAGCACCCCTATGCCCAAATCGAACTCTAGCCCACACTTTTATTACACTTTTAATTTACTCAATTAAACTATTAAAAAATAGCCTAAATTTATGGGAAAAAACAAGTTTTTCAAAACTTTAAAAAAATCCCAGGGGGACCTAGTACATGTACCTATGACTCAAAAACAATGATTAATAGGGTAATATACTAATATACATTGACACCTAGGTTTTAATAACCTCCTAAGGCTTACCCACTAAGACACTTACTCTAGCTTTGGAGTGCGTTAAAAACTCAAAAATTACAAGTCATTAAAAACAAAATATAAATCCCAAGGAAAAAACACCCTAGAGTAAAGTATTGATGACTAAGTTCTAGGAATGTCAAACTTTTTACATAATTTTCATCATGCTAAGTCATTTATTACAATATCCCCGCAGGGTATGAACATGTTAAAAAACAAAAAGGGACCAACACTTGAACCTGATGAATCCTTGAAAATTCTGGGCACTAACTAGGAACAATCAACTTGTTCTAATCCTTGGTAGCTCACTGGAAAGCCCCTACGTGAAACTAAGTGGATAACAGAGTATTAAGAATTAAGTATTGACTATTGAAGTCAGATATATAAGCATTGTAATTGTTGATTTTTGTACCTAGGCAGATGTTCCCTAGGTGACTTTAATTTTTGCCTAAAGTCACTTTAAGAGGGAAAAAGGTGACCCTCACATTAAAAGTCACTTAATGAGACTTTATAACAGTAAAGTCACTTTTTGATAAATTTAAGTGGGTGAGTGATTTTATTTATGAGAAATAAATAAAAGTGATTTTCACTCTCATTCAATCTCGTCCATTGATTTGATTCTTTCTCCACCGTTGGATTAAGAAACTCACTTAGGGTAAACAAAAAGCATGAGGGAGGCAAAAGGGTACTTGACTTTTCATTTTCAGGAGAAGAGAAGAGCTGAAGGAGAGGAGGTTGAGTTTGCTGAAGGAGGTCGAATTTTCTGAGAGAGATTGCTGCATGGAAATCGAGGAACATTGAATGCACAGAAATCGAGGGCATTTACCTTCATTTATTGCTGGTACTTTTGCACAGAAATCGAGGGAGAAGTACGGTCTGCATTTAATTCCAGAAATCGGTGTACGGCCTGCTGTACGGCCAGCATTTAATGTGGCACGAATTTCGAGGTACGGCTGCACAGTAACCAAGGTACGGCTGCACAGAAATCGAGGTACGGCTGCAATAAATTTCCTGCACAGTTTTCGAGGCACAAACAGCATTTATTTGGCACGGTTTTCAAGGAAGTACGGCTGGGTTTTTATGCTGCACGGTCAGCAAATTTAATGCACAGAAATTAAGTGTACGGCTGGTGTGTTTTTGCTGTACACAGTGATCAGATTTTTGAGATAAAAATCTGCTGGGAGATAAGTAAATTTCCTGTGTATTTTTCTGTCATATATTTTGCTGAAGAAATTAAAATCTCTCCTCTCTGACTGGTTTTCCCCGTGGGGGTTTTTCCAGGGCTGATTAGCCAAAAATCTCTGAGTAAATTTTTATGGTGTGCATGCATTTGTTTTCAGCCTGTTAGTAATTTTTACTGTGTTTAAAATTGTTCGGCAAAATTTTAAGTAGCTTCAAGCCTATGCAAAACCGGCTGAAGTGAAAAACACAAATTGTTCATTTAAACCAGCAAACAGTAAATCTCAGTTTTTCAACATGGTATCAGAGCAAAGGGGGCAGAAACAGTGATTTTTGCAGACACAGAGAAATTTGCGGCATTCAGAAATTTTTGTGATTTTACTTCTGTTAGTGAACAGCACTTTGTTGGGTTGTTGTTGAGATGGCTACGGGACTTAGATTGGAGGATAGGCTGGATGGGACAGGGAATTTTGTGCCGTGGAAGGCTAGGATTTTGCTGTTACTTGAAGAGAATGAGTTATGGCCAGAGATAGTGAGGAACACTACTGCAAACCCCATAACCATTCCTGCATCTACAGATGCAGCAGCCCTTACTGCCTTCAATAAGAAGGACTGCAAAGCGAGAAGGATTATACTTGATGCCGTGAAAGATCACATCATTCCTCACATTTCCGGGAAGGCCAGGGCTCACAAGATGTGGTCAGCCCTGATCACCTTGTATGAGAGTTCTAATGAGAACCGGAAAATGGTTCTCAGAGAAAAACTCAAGAGTATAAGGATGAATGGAGGTGAGGGGGTCACAGCTTACCTGACCAGGATTTCTGCTGTAAAGGATGAACTTGCAGCAGTGGGGGAGGTGGTTGCCCCTACAGAGCTTGTGCGGACAGCGGTGAACGGGGCTTCAAAGTCCTGGAGTGCTTTTGTGCAGGCCATTGTGGGCAGGGAGAACCTACCTGACTGGGAGAGGCTATGGGATGACTTTGTGCAGGAGGAGACCAGGAGGGGTCTCGTACAGGGTAGTAGCTCTCAGAGAGGGGCTAATGATGAGGATGTGGCTTTGGCAGCCAAAGGGAAGAAGAAGAAGGGCCCCAAGAAGGGTGGGGCCAAGCAGCAGCAGCAGCAGCAGGGTCAGCAGAGTGGACAGAAGAAGGACTTGAGTAAAATCAAGTGCTATGCTTGTCAGGCGTTTGGACACTATGCCTCTCAGTGTCCAAGCAAGAAGAAGAAGAAGGGGCAGGGACAGCAGACTGCAGCCTCAGCTGAGGTTGATGAGTTTAGTGTTGCATTTCAGAGGGAGTTTTCCCTTTATGCTGGAGAGACTGACAGAGAGAGAGTCACACTAGCCACCAGCATAGATATGGATCAGGACAGGGAGCATTCGTTGTTGGCAGGACATGGAGGGGATCCATCCACCTCTTCTACTTGGTACATTGACAGTGGAGCCACGAGCCACATGACGGGAGCTCGAGGGGTGTTCTCAGAGTTGTCAGAGTCAGGTAGGGATGTGGAGGTTGTCCTTGGGGACAACACCGTTGTGAGAGCTATTGGTAGGGGTACCATCACATTTCAGAGGGAGTCCATGAGTCCCATGACTCTGCGAGATGTGTTGTATGTTCCGGGGCTGAAAAAGAATCTTGTATCAGTTTCCACTATAGAGGACAGAGGGCTTGGGGTGTGCTTTTCGGATGGGAGAGTACAGGTATATCCCAAGGCTACAGGTATGTCCAAGGCCATGGACATCGGGGTCAGGTGTGGAAAGATGTACAAGTTATTATTTCAGCCACAGTGTGCTTTGGCAAATAGCAGCAGCAGCGAGCTTTGAGAGCTTTGGCATCGGAGGATGGCCCACTTACATTACCCAGCTCTGAGATTGTTGAGGTGTATGGTCACAGGTTTACCTGAGTTCAGCACAGAGCAGAGTGATGTGTGCAGGGGGTGTGCTTTGGGAAAGTACACCAAGACTGCTTTTCCAAGCAGCGACACTAGCTCTGCCGGGGTGCTTGATTTGATCCATTCTGATATATGTGGTCCCATGACCTCACGGTCCCTGACAGGTTTCGAGTACTATATCAGCTTCATAGATGACTACTCCAGGAAGACCTGGATCTACTTCTTGAGGAGCAAGAAGTCTAAGCTTGTATTGAGAGTCTTCCAAGGGTTCAAAGCCCTTGTGGAGAAGCAGACAGGTAGATAGATCCGGATGTTGAGGTCGGACAATGGGGGTGAGTTCACCTCCAAGGAGTTCGATGCTTACTGCAGGCAG
>LPNX010897176.1:391114-408262 GCA_001517045.1 Pseudotsuga menziesii | reverse complement strand
CTGAGGAGATTTAGGATGGAGGACTGCAGGCCTATGTCTACACCTATGATTACCAACTGGAAGCAACTCCATGCTTCCGAGGGCAAGTTGGTAGATCCTACTGTATTTCGTCAGCTGATTGGTTCGTTGATGTATCTGGTCAACACCAAACCAGATTTGTGCTTTGCGGTGAACACTCTTAGCCAGTTCATGGTTGAGCCTAGGAGTGTGCACTGGACAGCTGCAAAGCACGTTTTGAGATACCTTGCAGGGACAGTGGACTATGGTCTGGATTACAGGGGTTCGGATGGAGTTGGCTTGGTTGGGTATACGGATTCAGACTGGGCAGGTTGCGTGCGGGACCGGAAGAGCACTTCCGGTTGTTGTTTCAGTTTGGGCTCGGCAGCAGTGTCATGGTTCAGCCGGAAACAGAGATCCGTTGCATTGAGTACTGCTGAGGCTGAGTACATAGCAGCCAGTCAGGCTACTTGTGAAGCACTGTGGCTTCGCAAGCTTTTGGTAGATTTGTTTGATCAGGAGCTTAGGCCTACGGCGATCTACTGCGACAATCAGAGTTGCATTCAGCTCTATGAGAATCCAGTGTTCCATGACAGGTCAAAGCACATAGAGATCAGATACCATTTCATCCGAGACTACATTCAGAGAGGGGCAGTTCAGCTTCGGCATATTTCCACTAATGAGCAGGTAGCTGACATCTTGACGAAGTCTTTGGGGAGGGGCAAGTTCGTCTTCTTCAGAGATAAGTTGGGAGTGGTACGGAACACCTTCCTCGGTAAGAGGGAGTGTTGATTTTTGTACCTAGGCAGATGTTCCCTAGGTGACTTTAATTTTTGCCTAAAGTCACTTTAAGAGGGAAAAAGATGACCCTCACATTAAAAGTCACTTAATGAGACTTTATAACAGTAAAGTCACTTTTTGATAAATTTAAGTGGGTGAGTGATTTTATTTATGAGAAATAAATAAAAGTGATTTTCACTCTCATTCAATCTCGTCCATTGATTTGATTCTTTCTCCACCGTTGGATTAAGAAACTCACTTAGGGTAAACAAAAAGCATGAGGGAGGCAAAAGGGTACTTGACTTTTCATTTTCAGGAGAAGAGAAGAGCTGAAGGAGAGGAGGTCGAGTTTGCTGAAGGAGGTCGAATTTTCTGAGAGAGATTGCTGCACGGAAATCGAGGAACATTGAATGCACAAAAATCGAGGGCATTTACCTTCATTTATTGCTGGTACTTTTGCACAGAAATCGGTGTACGGCCTGTTGTACGGCCAGCATTTAATGTGGCACGAATTTCGAGGTACGGCTGCACAGTAACCAAGGTACGGCTGCACAGAAATCGAGGTACGGCTGCAATAAATTTCCTGCACAGTTTTCGAGGCACAAACAGCATTTATTTGGCACGGTTTTCAAGGAAGTACGGCTGGGTTTTTATGCTGCACGGTTAGCAAATTTAATGCACAGAAATTAAGTGTACGGCTGGTGTGTTTTTGCTGTACACAGTGATCAGATTTTTGAGATAAAAATCTGCTGGGAGATAAGTAAATTTCCTGTGTATTTTTCTGTCATATATTTTGCTGAAGAAATTAAAATCTCTCCTCTCTGACTGGTTTTCCCCGTGGGGGTTTTTCCAGGGCTGATTAGCCAAAAATCTCTGAGTAAATTTTTATGGTGTGCATGCATTTGTTTTCAGCCTGTTAGTAATTTTTACTGTGTTTAAAATTGTTCGGCAAAATTTTAAGTAGCTTCAAGCCTATGCAAAACCGGCTGAAGTGAAAAACACAAATTGTTCATTTAAACCAGCAAACAGTAAATCTCAGTTTTTCAACAGTAATATATAATAAATATGTAATATATATCTTAAACAAATATATAAATTGATAATGAAAACTCATAAGCTATTAGTTTATATACATATATTTATAAATAAGATACCTTATATTATACTTAAAGAAAAATGACTCTTAATGCATAAGTAAAATATATTATATTATAAGCATATAACTTTTTAAAAAATAATGTTCAATTTTGTAATTTATAAATCGAAAAAGGCATGTTTTTGTATTTGTCGCTTGTATATTCTCACAGACACTTGTATTCGAATAAGTATTCAACTTTGGTAACTATGCTTGGGCGTAGTTACCAAACTCCAGAGTGCAAATTACTCACCGAGGAAAAATTATTAACATTTTGTGTTTACTCAATGAACTTGAGATAAGCTGACAACAAGTACAAAAAATATACAAATACCCTCTTTTGGCCCTTTATAAGCTTACTAGCTAATAAAACGCATAACCCATGAGGATGACTAATAGACCAATCCAAAGACTCAAAGGTACTCTTTACTCACAAGTCTTTGACCTGGAAAACGAGTCATAGTTGTAAGTTTTAACTCAGTTTCATCCTCCAGTTTAATGGTTGAAAATAACTCAGTTTAATGCCCAACCCAGAAAATTCACAAGGCTGGAAATAACATAAATTTTCAGACTTAAATAAACACTGCTGTAACTCAATTTTCCATGACAGAAAATAAAAAAATGCACTTTCAGACAACACAATACTCAGAAATTTTTGGCCAATAGCCCTGGAAAAACCCACAAGGGGAAAACCAGTCAAAGCAATTTTCAGTCAAAAATACAACTTATCTCAACCAGAAAAATGACCCAGCAGGCTGCCTCCATTTCTGTGCAAGGCTGTCTCGATTTCTGTGCACTTTCCTTCTCGAAAAACATGCCTGAAACGACAGCTCTGTTCTGCCCTCGAAAACTGTGCCAGAACACCTCAAAAATTGTGCTGTACGGACTAATAAATGCAGCTGTACGGCCTCGAAAAATCGTGCCACAAAAAATCAGTTTGCTGCCTCAGGAAATGTGCCTGTTCTCTCCTCGAAACTCGCACTCAGTTTCTGCCCTCGAAATCTGTGCCCAGAATCACTGTACGGATGGCCGTACTCTCCTCGAAAATTGTGCCACACATTAAATGCAAATGGTGGTGTCTCGAATTTTGTGCCCACTGAAAACTTTCAGAAAGGGTGCCTCGAATTCTGTACCTCTCTCAGCTCTCTATTCTTGCTCACTCTCATCACAAGAATGAATGCATTTTGCCTTTGCCCTTGCTTTTTGCCTAAACCCTAGGTAGGTGAGGAGCCATCTAATCCAATGGCTGAGATTAGACTAGATCAATGGATGAGAAATTAGAATAAATGCTCTCATTTAATTCTCATATATATTAATTTCACTCACCGACTTAAATTTATCAAAATTTGACTTTAATCTCTAAAATGACATTAAATGCTCATCTCAAGTCATTTAATGCAAGGGTCACTTTAATTTCCCTTTTTAGGTGACTAAGGCTAAAGTCACCTAGGGGAACACTTTCCTAGGTACAATAATCAACAATAGTCTCTAACCCTGAGTTTGACTAGAGAACCATGTCACCTGACACAAGGCTCAGAACCATAACCTAAAGGGTCAGAATCTCTGTAGTAATACATAGATAAATCATAAGGCTAAAGTCACCTAGGGGAACACTTTCCTAGGTACAATAATCAACAATAGTCTCTAACCCTGAGTTTGACTAGAGAACCATGTCACCTGACACAAGGCTCAGAACCATAACCTAAAGGGTCAGAATCTCTGTAGTAATACATAGATAAATCATAAGATTTAACCATGAACTGAAACATTGATACTAATAAACTATCAAACAAAGTATGGAAGGCCTAGGACAAACACAAAAGAGGGGAGATTCATAGAAGAATCTCATGTGTGATGAGTCATTGCCTATATCTCACACCCTATCATCAGGATATACATCCCACATCATTGACCTTCCTCTCAACCACTCCTGCACTCCATACAATATAAATGTTGTTGTGTGCATACACCAATATCTCCGCTCTAGAATGCTCAAACACACATCCAAACAAAAATCTTGACATGTCAACACATCTACACTATTTAATTTGTTTGAAATTACTTGAATATTTTTAGTGAATTGAGTTTTGCACACACTAGGACACATGGACCCCCAGTGTGGGACATGCATCTCGCATCAGAAATATGTCCCACATATATCAAACAAGTAGGCCAGCTTGTCCATGAATCCAGGTGTCTGATACAAGGATTCAGGACACAAAAGCCCTATCCAATCTATCCTGTTTCTTACGTGAGAAAAAGTCAGAAAGACTATTAGGGCCAAGTCAAATTAAACTTGACATTCCTATTTATCATGATTCTAAGAGCCCACTACTTCAAGCAAACAATGTATTCAAATAGACCTCGTATTTCCATTGGGATTTTACGTTGTTGTTACTCAGTATGCAGCTAAGACCCATGCCTCAAAGCCTATTCCTCGCCTATGTGGAATCAAAATAAATTGGAAAGTGTGTGTCAATGCCAGTTTGACTTTGGAACAGGATTTAGTTTTGTCCTATCACTTTGTTCTGTTGACAGACTATTCTACAGACAGTATTCTCTCATTTGGACTCAATGCAGATTAATATTTTGTAATTAACAAATTCTAAAACTAATTCTCTTGCCAGTGCAATGAATCTGTTCTGCCCAAAACAGTGAGTTTATTGATTTCCTAGTCTTCTACAGGTTCTTACACTTGTGAGAAAGATATAAGCAACTGCTATTTGAAGCAAGCAACCAGATTGGCTATAAGGTTATTTTTTCAATTTATTTCTTCAGTTAAAACCATATATGAAACATACTATCAAAATTCTCTTCAAGTATTTCTCTGTCTTCTGAAAATAATCCTTGAACAACCTTTATACAGACGACGCATATAAGACAGGTACGGGACCTTTCTTCCTGCCTTTAAGGACCAACTTGGTAAGAAAAACACCAGACAATTTTGCTTACATTGGTGCTCTTTGGTTCAGATGCTTAAGAATATATAATCTGTAAGGAAGCAAGTTACAGTAAAAATGTATATCTGCAACATCAACTTAAGTCAACAGCTCATCATTTAGCAATTTCAAGAACACACTTTGTAGCATGTCGTAATATTCTTATTTAATTTTTAACAAAAAATAGGTAACTTAATCGTAGAACGAATATGGATTTTTTGCAAAATGATGACAACTATGCTTCTACACATGTCTGGCCACGAATTAATAAGCAATTTTATACACAAAATCACTACTCTGGTCCAAAAATGCAAGTCATTACCACGAACTTTCCCCATCTTACCTTGCTTTCAAACAGCTATAATTATCATTATTTAAAAGAGCTTCACACTTATTTTCATATTGATATGGACTAGCATTTACTTTGAAAGAGTTGAAGGGAAAACTATATTTAATTTTTTCCATCTTTTGCCCATGGGCACACCAATCTTCAAGTAAATGACATAATTGCATTAACCAATTATGAGAAAAGCAACTCTTTGGTTGAGTAACATGCTACAAACGAGTACTTATTTAAAATGAATTAAACAGGCAATCAGGAAGTCCTAAGGGTGCTATATCTTCACATTTTACATTCAAACAAATGAAAGAAAAACTTGCAACTCTGTGGTTGAGTAGCACGCTATGAACAGGTATTTTTTTTAATGAATTAAACAAGCAATCAGGAAGTCCCAAGGGTGGTATATCCTCACATTTTACAATCTATCAAATGAAAGAAAAGCTGTTTAAATTCTCTAATCGAATCATCTTGGAACTTTTAGCATAATAAATCCCTTTCTAGGATTCTACTTGAGAGGGTGTACGACAATTAAAAAAGGAGAATAAAACTTGATCACTTTGCATGGTGTAACATTGATAAACATTTGACCCTAACATTATAGCATGCAGTGCACAGAATTCCAATCCAGAATATAAATAACTTACCAACTTGGTGCAGAAGGCTTACACCCACATTGTGAGCATGCACAGACCCTGCCATGGTAACACATGGAACACCCATATACAATGATTCACATGTTGTGGTTGTTCCTGCGTATGGAAATGTATCCAAGCTGCCAATGACAAGAATAGAGCAGACAATCCAACTTAGAAAAATCTAATGAAAAGGATTGTGAAGAAAGCTTTAAGCCAGCCATTGTGAGTACAAGTCTTAAAAATTACTAACATCAAATAGCCATATAAAAATCAAGTCTTCTGAAAATTTAAGAAAGATATTCTGCCTGACATACCAACACATAAAATACAGTTAAAATTCAAGTATCTAAGCAAAATCTCTCTCGAAAGTTACAGATGGCATATCCCAGAGGCCTACAAAAAAATTGATTATGCTTATCCATGCAATTAGGAAAGATAAGGTTTGATTTACACATCATAACCCAAACAAATTCAGGAACACCAAATCAGTTCCTGGGTTCCTATAATCATGACCTTAATAGCATATCAACTGGATTTTAGCCCAGTTTTGTCTTTCCTTGAACGGTGCAATCCCCATTGTATCAAATATTGGCTCATAGCATTATTGCTAGAGCATGGAGTGAATTCGTAAGTGCGAGAGCCATTTCACAGAAAAACCCAGCAGCGAGGAAGCCCGAGAACATTTCATATATAATATATATTTGTATATATTATGAAACATATATATTCGAAGAAAAAAGACCTCCAAAATGTCAAATAGTAGCAGAAAATATGAACACCTAAATATTCGGGCTACTTGTAGAGGAATACTAAATTGTTGTCAGCTTAGAAATGTCATCCTTAGTAGATTAATCATTTGAGCATCAACCATTGCATATGCAGATACCATCAACCATATAGCATTGACAATCTTACAAAGTTTTAAACCAAATAGTTAAAAGTACACTTTGGGTTTAAGAAATGAAATAGGCCATCATGACCAAAGGGTTATGGTTACAAAATAGATATTAAATAATGAAAGCTAAGGGTAGACAAATTAAACACAGTTGCCATGATACCTATCTTGCAAAAATCCCTTTTCTTCCCTAAATACCACATCCATTCCATCACCCTCACCTAGCTTATGAATCCAGGTAATTCACCTTGAATTAGATGTTTTCACATGTTGGTCAAACCATAATTATCCTAATGTGTTTAACGGGTAAAAATTAAAGAAGTCGTTGAGTTATTAAAAGTGTGTGATCATAAATATTTCAGGTCTTTCTTCATATTTAAATATATTTCCCAAGTTTAGTGTGGGTTGGACCCTTAGCAATGAGCATAACAGTAACACTTGTTATGATACATATTGATGATGCCTAGGTACATTACGATTGGCGCCCCCCTTTGCTCACACTTTTCTTGGCAGTACACCTGGTGCCTAGGGTTTAAATCACAGAAAACAAACACATTTTTACCATCACATCTCATTCAATTTTCAGATTTGCATTTAATTGTTGTATCTTATTTTTCTCAAGCCTTTAATAGAATAATATTACATTGAATTTCGGGATCTTTTCAGGCATTTTTCCATTTGTTATAAAGTGTTTGTTCTCAGCATTCTTTCTACATTTATTTTGTTCAAACACTTTCTTAGGATTAAGAAGTCTGCAATTCACTTACATATCTAAACAGATTTCAATCAACCCCCTTAGCTCTCTCTTCATTAGGATTCAATCAACCCTAGGGAAGTCCCCTCTTGACCTTGAGAGCAGGTCAAAAATGAAGGAAGTTAGCACTGAGGTTACTCCTTGTTAGCACACATGAGTTCGGATTTTCCCACTCAAGTGCTACATCAAACTATAACAAGCTGCTTTATTGAATTATATGACAAACATACATCCTGTTAGATATTGTAATGTTTATATTTTGTTGAAAAGAGTAGCTCAGACAGTGCTTATGCATAGTGTTTATCATGCATATAGTTTCTCTAGATATTAATTTTGTAAAGTGAGTTTATAAAATTAAAGTGACCTTTTGTATTTAATGATAAAGTGACTTTATAATGTAAAGTTAGGTCACTTAAGTGATTTAAGTGATCTCAACGAGAGATTATATCGTGACCGTTAGATCGTGGGAGGCAAGATCTAATCTTGGCCATTGAGATCTAGGGTTAGGTTCTTATCATTAAAGTGTATTATAAAAAGAGATCTAGAGGAAGGGTTTGAGTACTTCTTTGTGTAGAAGTGAGACACTTCTTAAGGTGGAGAGGTGTGAGAGGCTTGCTTTCTTGTTCTCATGGAGGAGAGGATGTGAGTGAGACATCCTTACTTCTCGTGGAGGAGAGGAGTGAGAGAGATGATGATCGTGAAGGAGATGGCTGTGAAGATGGAGGGATGCAGTACCGTGAAGCAAGGAAGGGTTTCTTGCGTGGAAGATTGGAACTCAGTCAGATGTTCCAAGAATACTGTAAGATTCATTATTAGCCATAATCAAATCATTGTTTCGCTGGTTTTCCCTTCGGGGTTTTTCCAGGGGCAGGGCCCAAAATATCTGTGTCAAATGTGTATGATTTTCTGTGTTCTTTTCCGCTGTTGTTGAGTTAACATTCCAATGTGTTTCCAGTTATCATTTATTTCAGCAGTTTATGTGAATGTAAATGTTGAGGGTTTATAAATGACTGAAGCTGTAAACCATGTTTGTAATGAGGAATAATTAACATGGTATCAGAGCTTGGTTTTCCGAGCCAAGGGTTTGTAGGGCAGAAAATTTATTTTTCAGGTATTTTTTCGAAAAACGAGAAGGAAGGGCAAAACGGAATGACTAGAATTTCAGAGGGTGGAAAAAATTTTCTGGGCGGCAGTTTACAGTCCGTACGGTACAGAGGCCGTACGGCCATACGGACAGGTCCGTACAGTGTACGGACAGAAACAGAAATTTACAGTTTTTTCAGAAATTTCAGATTTTTTCAGAATTTTTATGGGTTTTCCGAAGAAAAAAAAAACCGAGAAATTTTTATAAAAGAGGTTTTTTTGTAGATTTTTTGGAGTTGGAAGATTTTTGGGTTTTGGAGGTAAATCTGAAAAATTTTGCAGTGTTTGAAATTTTTGGGTTTGGAGGAAATCTGAAAATTTTGAAGGGTTTTGCATGAAAGTGAAAGTTTCTTGGTTTGAGTTTAAAACTTTGAAATTTTAAGATTTTGTGCATGGAGATCAATGTTTCTTGATTTCAGTTTAAAATCAGAAACCTTGATTAGCTTTGCATCTAGCCATGTGTTGGAGTAATGTTGTTGCTCCTAAGTGTTTCAGAGACAGGCTCAGAGTTGCATGTGGATAGTGGGGTCGACACCACTCATGCAAAGGAGAGGGTTGAAACCGTTTTTTTTTTTCAACTAGAGCCAGGGGGTTCTCTGCCAGTGGCCAGAGAGATGAATGTACCAGAGTTGACAGACGTGTCCTCATATCAGCTTTGGGAGATGATGAATATAGTATGTTGTTCGGGATGGACATAGGTTTCTATATTCAGAGGGAGTGACCTTGGATGCAGCGGACAGTATCAAGGTGAATCTGGTTGGTGGTCAGATTTAAAGTGAAAATGCTG
Organism: Pseudotsuga menziesii; assembly: GCA_001517045.1. NCBI lineage: Eukaryota > Viridiplantae > Streptophyta > Pinopsida > Pinales > Pinaceae > Pseudotsuga > Pseudotsuga menziesii. Next base: position 398,857 of record LPNX010897176.1, on the reverse strand, counting down.
GGTTTGAAATACTGTTCAGAGAGGAACATGTGTTTATGTATTCAGTTGGAAATCCGGATGAAGGGGTTCTGTTTGGTCACAGAACAGATAAGGTATGCATGCTCGGAGGTGGAGTTATGTATGCTGATTCCGGTCGGTTATCAGCCTCAAGGGAGACAAGAAGATCATGCGGTTTCCTGAAAGTGGAGGACGAGACTCTCTACTATGTACTGGCAAAAAGGCTCAGTCAGTACCTAACGGATGAGCAGGATCATGTTGACAGAAGACTCAGTCAATATGAAGATGGTGAGTAGGGGTTTTTAGCATAGTACTTCGGATCAGTTTTCAGCGCACGAGGGAGTGGCAGAAAGTGAGTATCCTGAAGGAGCAGATGTTGTTGGAAAGGCTTCCAGAGTTAGAGAGAGCTTCTACAGCAGACAGCGCGAGGCTCAAGATTGATTCTGGTAGAAGACATGTCAGAAGCACTTTCCTCGCTAAGAGGGAGTGTTGAAAAGAGTAGCTCAGACAGTGCTTATGCATAGTGTTTATCATGCATATAGTTTCTCTAGATATTAATTTTGTAAAGTGAGTTTATAAAATTAAAGTGACTTTTTGACATTTGTATTTAATGATAAAGTGACTTTATAATGTAAAGTTAGGTCACTTAAGTGATTTAAGTGATCTCAACGAGAGATTATATCGTGACCGTTAGATCGTGGGAGGCAAGATCTAATCTTGGCCATTGAGATCTAGGGTTAGGTTTTTATCATTAAAGTGTATCACAAAAAGAGATCTAGAGGAAGGGTTTGAGTACTTCTTTGTGTAGAAGTGAGACACTTCTTAAGGTGGAGAGGTGTGAGAGGCTTGCTTTCTTGTTCTCATGGAGGAGAGGATGTGAGTGAGACATCCTTACTTCTCGTGGAGGAGAGGAGTGAGAGAGATGATGATCGTGAAGGAGATGGCTGTGAAGTTGGAGGGATGCAGTACCGTGAAGCAAGGAAGGGTTTCTTGCGTGGAAGATTGGAACTCAGTCAGATGTTCCAAGAATACTGTAAGATTCATTATTAGCCATAATCAAATCATTGTTTCACTGGTTTTCCCTTCGGGGTTTTTCCAGGGGCAGGGCCCAAAATATCTGTGTCAAATGTGTATGATTTTCTGTGTTCTTTTCCGCTGTTGTTGAGTTAACATTCCAATGTGTTTCCAGTTATCATTTATTTCAGCAGTTTATGTGAATGTAAATGTTGAGGGTTTATAAATGACTGAAGCTGTAAACCGTGTTTGGAATGAGGAATATTTAACATATTTTCTAGAAGTATTAATGATGTAATAAAGAAATACTGTCATAAATTATAAATGGCATTATTATCTAAGTCTTAATAATACTTAAATAAAAGTATTAATGAATTAAGTGTGAGCCTGATATATATATACACAACGTCACTTGATGTACCGAACCTGATAGATATATGTACAACGCCACTTCATGTCCTTCAATGCACATCATAATATATTATTCCTGCTTCATTGTTTCGTGTTTATCTTCTGCATGTTCTGAGTTTAGTTTAACACGGCATCAGAGCAAGTGTGGTATAGAGAGCGCGGTGTTAATTCAGAGTTTGGCGAACAGAGAAGTAAACCAGTTGGTGGAGAATAGTCTATGTACCCCATCCTGTTTGCATGTCAGTTCGAAAATGATCCAGGCAAGTATAGATTGCTGATGCGTGTCTGAGCGAAAGCCATAGAACAAAGCCGCACAAGTTTTAAGAGGGAAGGAGCCAAAGTATAACAAAGTCGCCGACTAGTAAATAAGTTACGCAAAAAGTAGAAGATGAAACCGAAGTATAACTCAATGTTAAGCATGACTGCATCCTATACCTGCATACCTTCTTATGTTCTTGAGAAGCCTATCAATAAATGTTTGCATGAAAGCATGGAAGGCAGTCGCTATGCTAGTATGCACCATGAAAATGGAATTTGTCACTTCTACTCTTTGTAAGACAAGATATGGTCTTCACCCTATGTGAGTGTGTTTAAGTTCTCGCATTTAACAATCTTTTGCATACTTTCTTTGTGCAAATTGAGAATTTGCTTGGGTAGAGGGATAGCAATGGAAAATGGACACAGCAAGCTTGTAATCGTACTCAAATTGCACATGATGAGTTAAACACATAATGAATTTTAAACAGAAATTGGAAAGGGTATCTAAAGTTGTGTGAAGAGCAAAGGAATAGTGGAACAGTACATGAAGGGCAAGAAAAGCCTAGAACTAAGTGTCAAGGGAAATGGAATCCAGGAACTATGTGTTAAAGGCTAGTAAACATAGGTAACCACAGCAGTAGTGTATTCTTTGTAGCAATCTTTGTTAACATAGCGAGAGACTAGTAACGCCCAGTAACACATAATGAATTTTAAACAGAAATTGGAAAGGGTACCTAAAGTTGTGTGAAGAGCAAAGGAATAGTGGAACGGTACATGAAGGGCAAGAAAAGCCTAGAACTAAGTGTCAAGGGAAACGGAATCCAGGAACTATGTGTTAAAGGCTAGTAAACATCGGTAACCACAGCAGTAGTGTAATCTTTGTAGCAATCTTTGTTAACATAGCGAGAGGCTGGTAACGCCCAGTAACAAGAGTCGCTACAAATGTCTAGCTGACCATAGATTAAGAAACCTACAATTAAATATGTCATTGTACATGTGAAGTAATGGCCCTAACTCTGGGTTAAATTAAAGCATGACCTATGGATGGGTGGTAGATTGGTCCTAAAGCAGGTGGTTTCACTCCTTTCAATTTCACAAATGAATATTGCTTATAACTTATGTAGATTTACCCAGGTTTCATGGAATGTTTAACTATGCCAAACCTGTTTCATATGTTTTTATGTTAGAACAATAGCATGCAGTTTACTTCAAATTACATGGATGGTTATCTTTATGGCTAATATATGTAGTCCCCATAAAAACCACCGATTTATCAAATATTGACCAACAGTGTTCTCACATATCACCTCTCTTTATGATGTGTCAAGTCAATCCTCTGTTCATATCCCCTCCCCTCCTTCCTATTGTTGCATACTCTCAATTGGAGAGATTAGGAGAGCAAGCAAAATTATCAGCACCAGCAAAGCCACTGATGAGAAAGGTTTCTTTCTTCATGGTCTGAAGCTGAACATATCATTTGCCCCATCTTCAAATCAGGCAATGCTTCAGAACCTTTAATGTACATGGGAGCTATTTTTAATATTACCATTTTTTCTTCAACGGAAATGCCATTAAGGCACTGGCAACCACAACATATACATACTACCTTGTTCAATGCACAACCCCAAGCTTTAGTTTAAAGCAGGTTGTCTTGGCCTTGCATAGCAAGGAATATGCATCCCTTTACATATTAAACTGTCGCTGCCTTTAGATGTATTTTTTTTAAATCTCTTCAATATTTGTTTGTTCGACTTAATTATTAGGCCCACTATACTTTATCGCTCTAAGTTATAGGGTCCTAGCTTATTTCCACCTGCTTGGGATAAGGTTGAAGGAGTCTAAATGTTTAAGTTGAGGGTGCATGGTTTGTTGCAAATGGATGGTCCTTTGAGCCATCATTAAGGCGATGTGCGGTGCCCATCCTCTGCACCCTTTTAGACTTGTCTTCTTCTCCATAGCATCTGAACTCTGGGAGACTTGGACTCAAACAGGAGAGGTGCCCTTTGTAGCTCTCTATTAATGAAAGGAAATTGCCTCCACAAGCCCTTCTAGGCAAAGGCAATGTTGGTTCTCCGACTTCTCCTTATCTATCAAATATGTTTGCATCTCTATAGATCACCTCCCACCTTTTACGTATTCCCCTCACTTCCACCATTCAAGCATTCCTTCATTGCCCATAATTACTTCCTACCCTCCAAGGAGGAATTAAAGAGGATTGTTAAAGACAAGATAGGATAAGATCATTTTATTAATTTTCTAATGAAGGACCACAAATGGGTGAGGACTGTTATGTACATTTGTGGGAATGCAATCTTGAAGCACTAAAGCAACTCCTGGAAAATCATGATATAAGCAAATCTCTCCTAGGTTCAGAAGAATCCAAAACCTCAGTCCTAACAATATGGAGAAGTGAAGCAAAGCAAAAGGTGAAATACATGCAAGTGCGGCGAAGAACCAAAGGCCAAGAATCATTGGCCCTTAAGGGCAGGATGTCTTGTCTAGGGGGGTGATCAACATCCCCTGATGCCCTCTCTCCCAACACATCTAAAGCCGAGAAACTCCTAATGGTTACTAGTCAAATGATCTAGAAGAGTCGTGAGATGAGCTATGAGATTTGTCTCGATGTGTGGACAGTGAATCTTATGGTCGAGACTTAGATTAAGAACCAATAGTGTCTAGATGTCAAGTGTTGATGGCTTCTTAGGGGCTCACAAATCTGATGTATGATGTAATGATATTATCTTCCCACCTTTTGATGCTCTATCTACTAGAACCACCAGAAATAAATTTTGTAATCAGTTGGATCGAGTCTAGATGGGGATAAAAAGGGTGGACTAGGCAAGATTTGAATCCAAGAGCCTCCCTCCTATACAAATTGAGGCATCTCTGGTTTAGAAAACAAACGAATCTAAATAGAGTTGTGGGACTCCCTGAAAAGGCACTAATACCCTCTAATCTTATAATAGATGAGGATAATAAAGATGAAGTGCTCCTTTATCTCTCTAGAAGGTGGCGGGGACGATATCGACAAACAATACATCCAAGGCACTTGGAACCCACATCAAAACCATCAAATACAAGATGGCATTCTAATTCAAACACTTCAAGCAGTTGAGGAATAATCATATTTGTCAAACTTGTGTATCCTAATAGAATAGTTTTAAAAATCGATGAAATCGGTTTCGGAATCGGCCAATTGACCAAGTTGAAGGCAAACCGATACAAATCGGTCTGGAAATCAGTTCGGTCAACCAATTTGGTACCTAACCAATCAAATCGATCAATTTATGAAAAAAATCAGCCAATTTTTTTACTCAATCATGGAGGGTCTGCGGACTTTAAAAAACACAAAAATTTCATTGTTTGCTTTGTTTTTTCCTAACCTAACCTTAGGGGCTAAATCTACTTAATGAATCCCCGAACCCCCCCCCCCCTTCTATTTCCCTACACCTATTCCCTATTCTCATTGTGGAGCAGCACTGCAGCAGTAGTAGTTTGCAAACAGTGCGATTGTGTGAGTGAGGGGCGACCATGGGGACAGTGGACTATATAATATGTAGTTGATAATGTATGATAGTTGACTAGGTAGTATGTAGTTGACTCTGTAGCATGTTGTTTTTTGGACTTTACAGGACACATAAGCTATAGGCCTCATAGATTATGTATTTTGTTCCAATCCTAGTCTATTACCTATGTATTGCACAATACACTTTGTGCAATTTTGATATATTCACTCTTATTTGGTATATACATGAGCAGACTTTGGATATTTTGTCTCTAATGATTTGGAATCATGCATTAAAATCTTGAAAATGTTTTTCTTTAAAATTTAAATATTTTATGTATTTTTTAGTAAACTGAGTCATTAAATTCAAATCGGTCGATTTATGACCGATTCATTACTGATTCCAATTCCAATTCTGACTTGACCCTCGTTCAATTCCAAGTAAGATTCCAGTTTTTAAAACTAAGCCTAAAAGATATTGAATGCAACTTGTCTTAGGATTTAATCTTGCCTAGTTCAAGCTTTGCTCTCACCCAATTTGAATTAAGACAAATCATTTGATTTTGCAATCAAAGAGGATGTTTTAGTTGTGTCACCTACACGAGATTGAGTTAGAGGAGCACCCCATTTTCAAGAACCATGTCTATTATAGCTCATAGGAAGGTCCCAATGCCTCTATTGAGACTCCAAGAGAACCTTCACTAAAGTTTCCCTCTATCTAAACCAAAGATACCTAGTCTTTCATGAAGATGGTGATAACGAAAAAGAGATGAAGCTTTAGGGGACATCACGAAATAGATCCTCTCATAACAATCATTTCCTTTTTTACTTCTAACTCATCTATCAATAGCAGCAAACAAGTTGCAAAGACCTAAGACATATCTTAACACAAGATTTGTGAAACTATGTAACACCTCTCAATCTTCAGTCTATAGGCCCACCCTTAATAAGGCTTTTGAGGAGTTCCCTTTCTCAACATAGTCCAATTGCTCACCCCCTCCCTTTAGGAGAGTAGTCTCTAACTATTGGACTCTTTCTAGTGGCTTTGAGTCTTAGGAGAGTCTCGACAAAATACAAATCCTTCCTAACTCCCAAGGATACACAATTAGGTCCTTTCAATGTTGGACTCTGCCTTGAGTAAATAGTCAAGCAATGTATTCACTCCTTCATTATGGTTTGCAGCACAACAAGGGAACATTCATGGTCATTAAAAAAATATCTTATCTAATTTCATTGGTTTGTAATGAAAAGCTATGAGCATTCTAGGAATCCCATTACTAAATCACATAACACATGTATATGTAATACCTAGGTCCTAGACATCACTACATATTATACAGATGAAGGAAAGTACCAAAACCATACAAGTAGATTTTGTTGGTGAGAGTGGCAATCTATGTGCCCATGACTAAGATGCGAGAGTGAAAATTTTGGAACCCCAACTCGGTTTCAAGTTTAGTTTTTCTGCATGTAGTTTAATGCCCAAACCCCAGCATACATAATCACATTACGTTAAAAATTTGACTTTCTGCTTGAAACACATGGAATTCTTTCAACATAAACAACTCAGAAAACTAAATGGCAGCCTACTTTTTCCTACTCAGAAAATTTATGACAGCCAACACACATGAAATTTTGACTCAGTATTTTGACCAATAAGGTCTAGGAAAAACCCCGAAGGGAAAACCTATCTTTAGAGAGAAATTTTTATTTCTTTAAGAAATCTAAAACAAATTTACAACAATACTTATCTTAACCATTTCATATCGACATTTGTGCCAAACTAAGTCACATGACACAAGGACATGAGACACGGAGGACACGAAAATACGAGTATTCGACACGGGACACGACGACCCCGGAAACAGGACACGAAGGACACGTTTCATATATATATAAAAAAATTTAAATTTATATATATATATATATATTAAAAACTTAAATATATTATATATATATTACTTTTTAAATATACCACATTTTTTAAAAACTAGAAGTCTATACATCAATCTGAAATTTGAATCATAATATCATTGAAGTAACAAGTTGAACATTCAATTTAAATTTGACAATCAATCATGAATCAATAATAAAATTATAATTTAATAATTTATCAATGAACATTGAATCATGAACTTTGAGTCTGATATAATATTATATATATTATAACTAGTTACTAAACTTTATATTAATATTATAAAATAAAACTAATATAAAAAAATCTAATATTTGATATTTATAACTAAAATATATTATAAAATTTAAAGCTTTAAACTTTTGAAATGTAAAACTAACACTAAGCTAATTATACAGTTATATGATGGAAAAAAATTAAAAATAAAGCAATACAATTTAAATAATTTTTATGTGTCAAAAAATGTATGACAAATTTACTTATTATCAGTGTTCCACGGAAACTCACCCCCCTCGCTCCCCACGCCTCGAGGGCTTGGGGGCTCCTCCAGAAACGTTTCCTCACGCCCCCAAAAATGAGAAACTTCAGGAAACGCAGGAGGGGGCGCGCCTCCTAGCTCTGAACGACGCCGCGCTTGTGGGGG
>LPNX010897176.1:347432-388264 GCA_001517045.1 Pseudotsuga menziesii | reverse complement strand
AATCAATAATCAATGAATCAATGAATCATTGAATTGTCACTTGTGTATGTTTGTAACATGCTTGTTAGATTATCATTAAATTGCTAGTTTTAAAATTTTAATTTGCATTGTTAGGATTTATGATATTTATTATCTAGCATTTATAATTTTTATTTTTTTTAATTTATATATATTTTTTTAATTTTTATGACCTCAACGCCCCCCCGCGCCCCGCCCCCCTCGAATTTCCCTAGAATTTGGGGGTAGTCTCCACACGCTCCCACCGTGCGTTTCCCCGCTCCCACGCTCCCGCGTCCCGGAAACTTGGGGGAACATTGCTTATTATGTGGAATATTTTACAATTTTTAAATATTTTCTGTATAAAAAAGTCCAACAAAACTTAATTANGCCAAGGCAGACCGTGGCGACTTAGGCCAGGATGACCCCATTGGTTGGTGGGACATGCATGGGGATGAGGCTCCAGAGATCCAACATCTTGCTATTCGTTTGTTGTCTCAAATTGCTAGTTCCTCTGTAGCTGAGAGGAATTGGTCCACCTATAGCTTCATTCACTCTATCAAGAGGAATAGACTTACCTCTAGGAGAGCTGAGAAGCTAGTTGCAGTGCACAGTGCCCTTCGTCTTGCACACAGGAAGACACCAGAGTATCGGATGGGACCTGCTGTACGATGGGATGTGGATCCAGAGGACGAGGCACAGATAGATGAGGAGGATGGAGCGGATGAGATGCTACATGGTTTGGTTGGTGTGCCATTGGTTACTCCTGAGAGTGACTCAGATACAGATGATGACATTCCCATTGATGGTCCCGATGCCTTCATGCAGCAGATGGATGCAGAGGACCAATCAATAGAGTTGACTCCTTGATGCTTGTTTTGTTATGATTTCTTTTAGCTACTTTTAAGTTTCACTTATCNTATTTATAATAAAAAATTTGATTTATCATAATTTAAAACCAAACACATCTACCTGAACTATAAATGTGTATTTATAATGAAAAAACTTGATTTATCATAGTTTCTCCGCTTTGTTTTAAAATTTCTAATCGAATTTACTGTTTGATATGATATCTCAAAACAAATTAAGATTCGTGTAAATATCTGTGAGCCAAAATTTGCATTTGTAAATTAGATTGACGGGGTGTCGTCATGGATGATTTCACGTTAATTTCTTAGTCAGTAATGAGTTGTCATCGTGGATGATTTCACATTATTTTCTTATTGACTCGTTTTTGTTGATTTCACGTTATACTTTGAAGGAATATCACACAGTGTAACGTTAACAAACAAAATACAGAAAATGCACATTAATTTCCAGTAGTTCAGGCTAGCTCGGGCTCCTGTAGTTCTTGTTGTGTGCCTAGCTTCAACGAGCAATGGGCTGCCCTTCCTCCACGATGAGCTTCCTGATAGCTAGATGACCATGGCTCAACGAGTCAACACTGTCAACACTGAACAGCAATATTGCTTGCAGGCTGCAGCTTTACAGTTTACACTCCACGATAGTAGATACAAACCCTTGAAAGTTTGAAACCCTCCTCCATGATACGGTATACTCTTCCTCCTGCACGATAGTCTTTCACACCATGGCGACAAACCACAAACTATATGCTCGAAATTCATTTTTTATATGCCCGAAATGCATTTTTTTATAGGACACGTGTCCAAAAATCGGGACACGTTCAGGGCACGTGTCCGACACGTGCCAAATCGTGTCCTGATTTTTGGACACGCAAATTTTCGTGTCTGCCACGTATTAGGGCCGTTTTCGTGTCCGACACGCAAAATACAGGACACGGAGGCATTTAGGACGTGTCCTGTGACTTAGGTGCCAAACATTCATTGTATGGCCTACTGAAAATGTCCAAAACTCGTCTTGAAGATTGTGCCCACAAAAACAACAGTACGACCTCACACATGTGGGCCTCGATTTATGTACAAACTCAGTCATAAATTATGTCCAGGTTATTGCCTCGATTTCTATGTAGAATAGCAACATTAAATGCATCCAAACAGCCTCGAGATTCGTGCCAAACAGCCTGTACGACCTCCACACGTGCGCCTTAATTTCTATGCAATAGTACAGCCTGGTACAGTACATCCTCTTCTTGAAATTTGTGCTTGCTATACAATTGTCCTCTTTGTTGTACGGTCTCTAGAAATTTGTGTCAACTCCTTAGGATTCATGCCACTTCAAAAAGCTTGAAGTTTTTCTCGGAAATTTTCTCTTTTCAAAAATCCTTGCTCTAGATTTTCAATTCTCTTGCTCTTCTCCTTTCTCAAAATTCTCAATTGTGAAAGTGAACAATGATTCCCCCAATGCCTTTCCCTAGCCTTTTTGTTTGAGTAACCACCATCTCAAAATCAATGGCCTAAACTAAAACATGACAAGATGAGATCTAAGGCTCATGCTAAATCTCATTTTTCTTATTAAAAGCATTTAATTCACTTTTATATAATAAATGAGACTTTATTACTCACCCACCTTTTTAATTCTCAAAAAAGTCACATTTAAAATAAGTAATCACTCAAACTCACTTTTTAAAGTCACTTTATAAATATAAAGTCATTCTCACTTTAAAAAAAATACTACATGCCACAACTATAAGTGTTCATGTCCACCCCAAGGCATCATAAGGTGAACAAACACTTCCTTGGTAATTTTCAAAACTCCCTCTTACCGAGGAAGTTCTTCTTTGCCACTCCCATCTAGTCTCTGAAATGAATAAGCTTCCCTCTTCCCAAAGAATTCGTGAGAATGTCAGCCTCCTACTCCTCAGTAGATATGTACTGCAACTCAACAACTCCCCTCTAAACATGATCTCTAATGAAGTGATATCCGATCTCTATGTGTTTAGACCTCTCATGGAATACTATATTCTCAGAGCCTCATGCAACTCTGATTGTCACAATATATAACTGTATGCCTCAATTCATGATCAAACAAGTCAACCATCAACTTGCAAAGCTACAATGCCTCGCAACTAGCCTGACTGGCTGCCATATACTCGGCCTCAACAGAACTCAAAGCAACGGACTTTTGCTTTTGCTGAACCATGACACTGTCGTCGAGCCCAGACTAAAGCAACAACCAAAAGTGCTCTTCTGGTCTGATGCATTGCCTGCCCAATCTGAATCTGTGAAGCCAACCAAGCCCACTCCATCTAATCTCCTGTAATCCAAACCACAGTCTATTGTCCCAGCAATATATCACAAAACATGTTTTACGGCTACCCAGTGCACTTTACTGGGTTCCATCATGAACTAGCTGAGATTGTTCACCGCAAAACATATATCTAGTCGGGTGTCAACCAAATACATCAACAAACCAATGAGCTACCTGTATAAAGTAGGGTCACCCAACTCTCCCTCAAAAACATGAAGCTTCTTCCAGTTGATGATCATGGGTGTGAACATCAGTCTGCAACCCTCCATCTGAAATCTCTTCAGAACATCAACTACAGATTTTCCTTTCTCCAAGAAAACATGTCCATCCTCCTTCCATACCTCCATACCCAAATAATAATGCATCAGCCCAATGTCGATCATCCCAAACTTTGAAGCAAGATCTGTCTTGCCAGCTGCAATCAGGTCCCCTCCCCTGTGATAAATAAATCATCAACATATAGCAGAAGAATGAGCGGATCATCTCCAACCACAATGAAATATAGGTTGGATCAACCTCACACTTATGAAACCCATCGACAGCAAGTATGAATCAATCCTCGAATACCCTCGAATACCAAGCTCGAGGAGCTTGCTTCAACCCATACAAGGCCTTTTTCAGCGTTCATACATGTGAATCTTTCCCATGCAATTCAAAGCCCTGTGGCTGCTCCAGTACACCTCCTCCTGCAAAAGACCATTCAAAAATGCGGTCTTCTCATCCATCTCGTAAATCCTCCAACCCATCTATGCAACTATGGATATCACTGATCTGATGGAAGAATAAGGAGCAATCGACGCAAAAGTATCCTCATAGTCAGTTCTCGCAACCTATGAGAACCCTCGCACTACAAACCGAGCCTTGTACTTCTCAATGTTGCCATCCACAACATGCTTTATCTTGTACATCCACTTGGAATTCACAACTGACTTCCCCTCTAGTCATCGCACAATCTCCCACACATCATTCTTCATGATGTAATTATACTCTTCCATCATGGCATCTCTCCAAACCTGGTGCATGGTGGCCTCCTCAAAAGTAGAAGGCTCGAACTCACGCAAGCTAGTCACCACTATCATGTAGCTAGAAAACCTCTTGGGTGCCTTGCTCTCCCTAACCTCCCTCTTGGGTGGCCCCACAGACTCCTCAGCTTCCTTCACAAGCTCCCTAATCCAACTTGGCTTTCTCTTCCTGGAAGTAGCTTCTTGTGGTAGACCCTCCTCTACATCCTCATCTGATGACTGTCTCCCTGGTGAAGTACCTGTGGTTTGAGATCTTGTGCCTGGTGAACCTAACCCTGAACTAAGTGATTCTAAATCGCATGAAGGTGAAACCTATGAACATGTAATCCAAGAGCCTGTCCCTGTGGACTGTGTCCCTGAAATTGATGATCCCAACGCCTGTGGACCAATCAAACCTGAGACTTGTGACCCTAAACTTTGAGATGATGTCACCTGTGGGGTAGAAATTGGTTGCTCCTCCATCTCAAACTCCCGAGATCTCCTAGAGGCCCGCTCCTCCTCAAATCTCACCTCCCTCCTCACTACAACTTTCCTCTATGCAGGAAGGTATATACACAAGCCCTTTGAAGTCTCATCATACCCAACAAAGATACCTTTCTCTGCAGCAGCCTCCAACTTTGTCCTCTTCTCAAAAGGTGTGAATATGTAAGGCATCTGAAAATGTTGAAGTGGCCTTCCTAGTAAACATCTCCTCAGGAGTCTTACTCCCCAATGCTCGATGAGGACTCTTGTTCTGAACATTAACAACAGTACTACATGCCTCATCCCATAGAAAGAAAGGAAGACTTTAGTGACGCAACATGGCTCTCACTACTCCCACTATCGCACAGTTCTACATTTCTGCAACTCGATTCTGTTGTGGAGTGTAAGGAACTGTCAACTGCCTCTTTATCCCCTCTTGTCTGCAATACTCATCAATCTCCTTGGAGGTATACTGACCCCCATTATCTGATCTGAGTACTCTAATCCTCCTCCCTATTTGGTTCTCCACAAGAGCTTTGAACTCTTGGAACCTCTTCAAGACTTCTTATGACTTCTTGCTCCTCAGGAAGTAGATCCAAGTCTTCTTGGAATAATCATCAATGAATGTGATGTAGTACTCAAAACCTGTCAAAGAGGCACATGGCATGGGACCACACAAGTCTGAATGAATCAGATCAAGCACTACCTCTGATCTAGTGTCACTGGTTGGAAAAGCAGCCTTGGTGTACTTTCCCAAAGCACACCCCCTACAAACACCACTTTGCTTTGTGTTGAAATCTGGCAAACATGTAGTCATGTCTCTCAGCATCCTCAAAGTTGGATGATGAAGATGGGCCATTCTCCCATGCCACACCTCACACAACTCATTGCTACTACTAGTATGTGTCAGTAAATGATGAGGATGGAAGATAAGCTTGTACAGTTTCCCACATCTAACTCTGATGGCATATGAAGCAGATGGCCCTGCTGCCTTGGGAAAGACACAAACTTTCCCATCTAGGACATATACTCCAAAAGCCTTGTCCTTAATAGTGGAAATTGAAGCAAGGTTCTTCTTCAGCCCAGGGACGTACAAGACATCCCTCAGTGTCATGGGCTCCATGGACTCCCTCTCAAAATTGACAATCCCACGCCCAACTGCTCTCACCATTGTATCATCCCCCAACACCACCTCCAGATCCAAAATTGTCTCAATCATCTCGATGAACATGTCACGAACACCTATCATATCGCTCAAAGCCCCACTGTTAATATACCACGTGGAAGTAGTGGTGGAAGCACACAGTGAATGCCCAACTATCATGGAATTCTCCGTCTGGTCCTCCAAATCATCACTAGCGATAGATGATGCTCTCTCTATACAACCACCAGCAAAGAGAGAAAACTCTCTCAAATCTCGCAGCATACTCATCGATCTCTGTTGTTGTTGCAAACTATTGTTTCTTCATCTTCTTGTTTGGACACTACCCAACATAGTGCTCAAATTTCTGACAAGCAAAGCATTTCACTTTCTCATGTCCTTCTTCTGCTCACCTATCTGCTGCTTGGTCCCGACTCCCACCCTTAGGACCCTTCTTGAACTTCTTCTTCTTGCCCTTCATTGCTAAAGCCACATTCTTCTCTCCATCTTTGATGTGAGATGTATTCCCATGTACATACCCTCTACGAGTCTCCTACTATATGAAATTGTCCCAAAGACGATCCCATGTGAGCATATGGTCACGAGCAACCACTGACTCCACAAAAACAGCCCATGGCTTTGTCACACCATTCAAAGTTGTGCGAACCAACTCGGCATCCAAAAATCTCTCCCCCCCCGCTCCAAACTCATCTTGAACCTATGTAATCCTGGTAAGGTAAGAAGCCATGTTCTTCCCCTTCTTCATCTGAGTACACTTCAGCTTCTCCCTCAACACCATTTTCCAATTTTCATTGGAACTCTGGTATAGGTTGGTCAAAGATGTCCACATCTGATGAGCATAGTCTTTCCCATATATATGTGGTATCACATGGCCTTTTATGGCATCAAGTATGATTCTTTTTGCTTTAATGTCATGTTTGTCAAATGCGGCCTTATCAGCTGCAATTGTAAGAACTGTGACTAGATTGGCAGAGGTGATGTTCACTATGTCCCATAGTTCATTCTCCAACAGTATCAACACTATGCTAACCTTCCACGGGCTAAAATTTATTGCTCCACCCAACCTATCTTCTAGCCTAAGTCTGGTAACCATCATTGATATTCAGTCCAAGAACCTGTTTCTTCGCTAAACCATGTTTTGCCTTATTTCTCTAAGTCTGAAACTTCAATTTGAGTTTCAGCTTCAGCTCTTCACTTCAGCTCTGATACCATGAAAATTTTGGAACCCCAACCCGGTTTCAAGTTTAGTTTCTCTGCATGTAGTTCCATGCCCAAACCCCGGCATGGATAATCATATGAAGTTAAAAAATTTGACTTTTTGCTTTAAACACATGGAATTCTTTCAACATAAACCACCCAGAAAATTAAATGGCAGCCTACTTGTTCCTAGTCAGAAAATTTATGAAAGCCAACACACATGAAATTTTGACTCAATGTTTTGACCAATAAGGTCCAGGAAAAACCCCAAACGGAAAACCCGTCTTCAAAGAGAATTTTATTTCTTTAGGAAAACTAAAACAAATTTACAGCAGTATTTATCTCAACCATTTCATCTCGAAATTTGTGCCAAACATTGACTTTATGGCCTGCTGAAAATTTCCAGAATTTGTGCCCACAAAAACAACAATA
This sequence comes from Pseudotsuga menziesii, assembly GCA_001517045.1. NCBI lineage: Eukaryota > Viridiplantae > Streptophyta > Pinopsida > Pinales > Pinaceae > Pseudotsuga > Pseudotsuga menziesii. Next base: position 380,824 of record LPNX010897176.1, on the reverse strand, counting down.
CAGCCTCGCACGTGTGGCCTCAATTTATGTGTAAACTCAGTCATAAATTATGTCCCTAATATTGACTCGATTTCTGTGCAGAACAACAGCATTAAATGCATCCAAATAGCCTCGAAATTCATGCCAAACAACCTATACATCCTCCACATGTGCGCCTCGATTTCTATGCAATAGTACGTCTTGGTACCATATGTCCTCTTCTTGAAATTCATGCATGTTGTATGGTTGTCCTCTCTATTGTACGGTCTCTAGAAATTTGTGTCAACTCCTTGGGATTCGTGCCACTTCAAAAAGCTTGAAGTTTTTCTCAAAAAAAATCTCTTTTCAAAACCCTTGCTCTAGATTTTCTCTTGTATTGCCCTTCTCCTTCCTCAAAATTCTCAATTGTGAAAGTGAACAATGATTCTCCCAATTCCTTTCCCTAGCGTTTTTGTTTGAGTAACCACCATCACAAAATCAATGGCCCAGATTAAAACAAGACAAGATGAGATCTAGGGCTCACTTTAAAAAAAATACTACAGACCACAACTTTTTAAGTGTTCATGTCCACCCCAAGGCATCACAAGGTGAACAAACACTTCCTTGGTAATTTTCAACAGAAAGAACCAAAACCATCCAACAAGGAAGTTTTGTTGATTAGAATGGCAATCCATCTACATTACTAAGATGTGAGAGAACCAAAACCATCCAACAAGGAAATTTTGTTGGTTAGAAAGACAATCCATCTACATGGCTAAGATGTGAGACACGTCCCGCAGGGTCAAGGACGTGTTTCCCACATTTACTGTGTCTCGAAAACTTGGGGATTCCTGGCGAAATGTCCCCCGCCCCATGCCCTTAAGAATTTTTTTTATGTTTCTCTATTATTTTTCACTTTTTACAATCCTTACTTGGTACTACTTAGAAAATAAACCAATATATTTAGCATTTACATTGCACAATCATGAATATACATCAAAAGAACTGTTATTTTTCATTTTTATTTTATTTTTTGTAATTTTAGAGACGTCCCCCATGAACTGCTAAAGCTATGCTGACTGAAGCTGCATGTACTGCTGTGTACTGCTGAAGCTGCATGTACTGTTGTGTACATTCAAAACAGAAACCCTCATGCCATCTTGGGGGAAAAGACTCCAGAAGAAGTCTTCACCAGCAAGAAACCTGCAGTCGACAACATGAGGATTTTTGGCACTCCTGTGTATATTCATGTACCAAAAGAAAAGAGAGCTAAACTAGAGCCTTCCGTAAAGAAACGTATATTTGTCGGTTACAGTGACACCTCGAAAGCTTACTGTATCTATCTCCCTGAACAAAGGTACCTTGAAGTCCATAGCAACATGATATTTCATGAGGAAGTTGTGTTTCGTCAAACACGAGATTTCAAAGGAAGATGAAGAATCTCCTTTTAAGATCCCAGATTCAGAGGTTCAAAGGGAGGAAGAAGAATTTGAGACTCAAATTCCAGATGTATCCGAGGAACCTGGAAGTCCGCCAGAAGAACTACTTGAGGTCCCTCTTTCCAAAAGAAAACCTGCTTGGTACCGAGAAACGGTACAAGAAGTTGACAAGCATAAAGCTCCTCCGAGGACTTTCAGAGAAAGCATAAGGCCACAGAAGTACTCAGGCCTTATGAGCCATCTCATCAATGTTGAACCTTCCACATACAAAGAAGCAGCAAGTCAACAGGTATGGATTGATGCTATGATTGAAGAGTACAGTTCAATCATGAAAAATGATGTGTGGGAAGTTGTTCCTAGACCGACAGGAAAGTCAGTGGTAACATCAAGATGGCTTTACAAAATCAAGCATGTTGTTGATGGCAGTGTTGAGAAGTACAAGGCCAAATTTGTAGCTCATGGCTTTACCCAAAAAGATGGCATAGACAATGACGAGACTTTTGCTCCTGTCGCCAGGTATACTACTATCATAACCATCATATCTCTTGTTGTTGTATTCGGATGGAAACTCCATCAAATGGATGCAAAAATGGCATTCCTCAATGGCAAAATTGATGAGTAAGTATATATTGAACAACCTAAAGGCTTCGTGACTCATGGGGACAAGTCCCATGTGTGTAAACTGAAGAAAGCCTTGTATGGGCTCAAACAGGCTCCGACAGTATGGTATGCGAGGATGGATGGCTACCTTCATAGCTTGGGGTTCTCCAAAAGTACTGTTGACTACAATCTGTACTTTAAGGTTGTTCATAACCATATCTTGATCCTAGTCTTGTATGTGGATGACTTGTTCCTTACTGGAGAGGAATAGCTGATAGCTCAATGTAAGAGGGAGCTCACCTCTGAATTTGAAATGAAGGATCTTGGTTTGATGCATTTTTTTCTCGGCCTAGAGGTTTGGCAAAAGCCAGGCAAGATCTTCCTAACACAAGGGAAGTATGCAGTGTGGACATCTTGCAGAGACTTGGGATGTAGGACTACAAGTCCATGAGCATGCCCACGACAACAAACTTGAAAAAGTTGCGAGACTCGGCCACCAGTTCACAAGATGTAGACTGTACCCTATATTGACAGCTCATTGGATCTCTGATGTATCTCGTGCACACGAGACCATATATATGTTACACAGTGAATGCTCTGAGTCAGTTCATGTCCGATCCGAAGCACATACACTGCATAGCTGCCAAACATGTACTCAGATATGTGCGAGGTACCATCACTTATGGGTTCATGTATACTTCCAGCGGTGAAGTAATGTTAGTCGGATAGGCTGACTCAAATTGGGTTGGCAGTGCAATAGACCGAAAAAGTACTTCAAGTTGTTGCTTCAATATGGGATCTACAATGATCTCGTGGTCCAACAGGAAACAAGGTTCCATAGCTCAAAGTACAGCTGAAGCTGAGTATATTGTTGCAAGTGATGCCTGCAAGGAAGCAGTTTCGCTTAGGAAACTACTATCTGATCTGTTCGGTGGAAAGCTTGACTCAACGATTATTCATTGTGATAATCAGAGTTGCATTAAGCTTTCAAAAAATCCGGTGTTTCACGATAGATAGAAACACATTGAACTGAAGTATCATTTCATCAGAGACCTAGTACAGAGAGGCACTCTGAAGCTGCAGTACATCCATACAGACGAACAAATTGCAGATATCCTGACCAATCCATTGACAACAACAAAGTTTGTATACTTTCGTCACAAGCTTAGCATGGCAGAGAATACCTCTCTCGCTAAGAGGGAGTGTTGATTTTTCCTAAGCAGCATCGAAAAATATTCTCTTGGAGAAAGGAAGCACCTAGTCAGTTATCAATAAGTGGAACCAGTCCAGCACTGAAGGAACTCAGCAGAGAGCTGAGCGGCCATTCTTTGAATGGAGGCACCTAGTCAGTGTTGAGATTACAGCATCAAGAGTCATTCTCCAGTCTTGTAATATCAGGACAGTAGGCTTGTGTAGTCCTACGAATATCCTCATATGATTGAGGTGGACAGTAGGCTTTTGTAGTCCTACGAATATCTTCATATGATTGAGGTGGACAGTAGGCTTGTGTAGTCCTACGAATATCCTCATGTTGTGAGGTGGTGTACTTTACTATGTAAAGTAGATATACTATGTGATGTATGGCTAGTCATGGTCAACAAGTGCTACAAGTCTCCTTTAGGGATTAGCTACCCCTAGAGTGATTTACTTTAGCATATGACTATATCACATGGAGCAATACATATGATCATAGGTTCGGAAACGATCTTATGAGTATGATATGATTAATTAATGAAAACACACATGGACCATGCAGAGATATTTAATATAAGCATAGAGATAAAGACAGAATTTGAATTGCAGTTATGGTAAACAAGTTCAGTGAATTAAGGGTTCAGCTCCTTAATTTATGCAAATGGTTATTGGAAATAAACAAGGATGGAGATGCACTAGTTATGTTCAGTTACATTCAGTTGTGTTCAGTTACATTCAGTTCAACTCAGTTAGAGTTAGTTAATTAATGGAAGGCACATATCTTCATGTGGAAGATAATTATGGAGTGCCAGCTTGACACCAGATCAGTATGGGGTGCATGATTAAAGATGGATCAGTGTTCTATGGGTTAACAAGTTGTTGCTACATGCAACCATTCTATTTTGTTGTAAAACCTAATTTGACTTGTTATTAAAGTGTTATCCACTTGGCAAGTTAGATACGGTGTTCCATTAGATCTCCTCTCTCTGGTGCTCTTGGGGAAAGCAATCTGCTATTGTGTTGTAATCATTCTCTGCTACTAATCTATCACTCTAAGATCGTTTGCTGGGTTTTTTATCCGCTGAATTAGTAGAGGGTTTTCCCTGGGTATATCTTGTGTTCTATGGTTTGATTTATGTCTTTGGATTATTGATGAGATTTATATGCACTGTTATTATGGATTAAAGTTTTAAAGTTCAAGTTTGTTCATATTTTGCTCAATCACTAACAGTCAGTTACCAGGAAGTGGAACCAGTCCAGCACTGGGGGAACTCAGCCTAGAGCTGAGTGGCCATTCTTTGAATGGAGGCACCTTGTCAGTTACCAGGAAGTGGAACCAATCCAGCACTGGGGGAACTCAACTTAGAGCTAAGTGGCCATTCTTTGAGTGGAGGCACATGGTTTGTTACCAAGAAGATGAACCAGTTTAGGACTGGGGGACTCAACCTAGGGTTAAAGGGCCATTTGCCGGAAGAATGGAGGCGCTTGGTCAGTTACCAAGTATTTGACATTGCGTCAATTGAGGCATCCTAGGGCTGAGGCACCTGGTCAGTTACCAGGACATCACTATAAGCCTTAAACCGAGTCTGGGCATGTGAGGCACTCCTACCCTTGATTTGTGGGCTTTGTGATCTTCTCCAAGGATTAGCTACCCTTGGTTAAGACCCCTAGTACCCGATCTTAGTGGCATAAGGAGTTCAAGAAAAAAGCATTAGTAATTATCCCTAGTTATGATGATGTACTTTGAGTGGGCATAAAGGACCCCTATGACCACTTGCATTGACCACATGACACTTGAAGAAGACTAAGAGGCTAAAGTCAAAAATACATAAAGACTCTTGTACCACTAAGAAGTCAAAGTGAAAATACAAAAAGGTCCTTAGTACCACTAAAGGTAAAAGTCAAAAAGGTAAAAAATTAAAACCTATTATTATATTCCTATCTACAAGGACCACTTCAAGTGAGTAAAAAGGCTATAAAAGAAGATCAATTGCATTTCATTTGCACACACTTCATCTTCATCATATGAGCTGCTCTACAAAAGATTCCGTTGGCCTTTTCTCAAGTGATTGGTGATCTCTGTTTCTATGCCTTGGCATGGCGGTTTCACTAGCTAGGGCATCATGCTAGTGCACATCCCCTCCACGGGCAGCATCCTTCCTTTCTCGGGTAGCACAACAGACCTTGGACAGGCACTTTCTCATTCCGGGCAGGCCCTCCTAGTTACGGGAAGCTACAGGCATATTTCAGGCAGCCCGGATTTGACCTTGGGCATCGTGCTCCAGTTCACGGGCAGGCGGATTTGACCTTGGGTAGCCTGCTCCAGTTCACGGGTAGGCAGAACAGACCTCGGGTAGCCTGCTCCAGTTCACGGGCAGGCAGAACAGACCCCGGGCAGCCTGCTCCAGTTCATGGCAGGCAGAACAGACCTCGGGCAGCCTGCTCTAGCTCACAGACAGACAAAACAGACCCTCAGGCATTTGTATGGAAATCCAGGCAGCAAAGAAAAAGGTCACGGGAAGCTGTCTGTCAATCTCAGGCAGCAGCAGAAGAAATTCGGGCAACTGGGATGCTGAGAAAAATACCTTTGGGCAGCTGAGAGAAAATCTGGGCAGAACGCCCTAATCCAGAGTTTTCTGTGAAATTTGTCTTGGTGACAATTTTTGGTCAAATTGTGCTAGGATTTGAAATTGTCCAAACCAACTAGGGTTCTTTGAGTTGATGTTTGATTATCTACTGCACTTGTCTTATTGTTATCTATCTTACAGTCTGCAAAATTAAAAGAATATATGCAAATGCTAAAATTCAACATTATAGTACACTAACATTAAATCATTAGGACATTCTCAAATCTGCAAATAATTTAGTGCCATCCAGTGGATATAATACAGAAGAGGTTTAAGAAAACAAATAACATATTATTGGAGCATTTTGAGTAACCCTTAATAATGATTCGCACAGAGGCCCATGTTTAAATCCCACCAACTTCATGAAGATGAGGCCAGGTGCAATTCCTGGAAGACTTTGATGGAATAGATATGTGCCACATATTGTGGCACCTTAGCTAAAGGATCAATTTCTACAAGCACTATATCACAAAAAGGAAAAAATTGTCACAAACCCTATGACTAAGGAATGAAGTTAAAATAATTAATAAGTACTTGGAAATATGAAGAGTTTCATCTTTAAAAATAATTTAGCACTACTCAAAACATAAGAGCTATAAAAGCTTAGATTGGAAAGAAGAGAGTGAAAACAATTAAATTCTGAGAAAAACAAGACATTTAAATCTTATGATTCTATGCAATGAAATAATAAAGCACAGAATTCCCTGAAATACATGAAGCAAACAAATTGGCAGAAAAGCTTCGCACCTGATATCCATTAGGGAGTATGCTTGCATGTGATCATGGTTAAGCAATATCAGAGGCAAAAGATCAACACGCAAAGACTCTAATCCAAGATCCTCCAAGGTTGAAAGAAATCTCTGCCTCACACTATCACAGCAAAAGGGCTTACACTTAACAACAAGCCGTGATGTAGGAATCGCACACAAAATCCTTGCCCATACACGCAAAACTCGCAATGTTATCTGAAGGAAAACAAAATAATTGCACAAAATTAGAACTGTTCTGTAGATTAATGTGCAGTATGAGACTAATACGAGGGTCAAACTACAACTAGTAAAACAGAACCATCCTACAGTTCCAGAGTACCTTAAAGGAGCATCTTTCTACAAGTGATTCGATAATCACTACAGTATTATACTCAAAAAATGTGGAAATAATATATCTAGAGCAGCACTCCCAAAATAGAAATAATAACTTATTAAGCAAGAGGTGATTCCTTTCCAGAAATAATCACTAAACAAAATATAACAGAATATAATAAAACAGGCCTAATTACACCATAGAAACAAAAATACGACAAATCAAGATACAAAAGAGAGAGGGCACAAACATTCCTACTCATCATCTAACCTTAATTGCAAGGAAATGGAGGAAACCCCAGAACTTTTGAAAAGTTGATCCAGTTACAGGGAGATGACATATCTAACAATTTATGTCGCACTGGTTTCCAGCAAAGGAGAACACTGGGGACAGGGAACAAGTGTTTGAAACTGCTTGATAAAATCAGATAATTTTATTAATGTCCAACAAAAAACCACAGAAGTAGGCCAATGGGATTATGTGGTATCATGAAATCAATATAAAGTGGAAGCGCTAAGATGGCTCCAATAAAAAGCAAGTATGACTCTAACCTAAAAACCAAACAAAGCCAACTCCAAAGATAGAAAGCCGGTCCAGAAGAGAAATGTACAAGAGCGTGATACAAAAGTAGTCAATCTGTCATGGTGCACTGGAAGCATCTCTCCTAACATCCAAGGCCGAATAAAGGAATCTCAAAATTGTATTGTCTGGAGGAAAACCTGGAAGAGGAGCTATAATGGGCAACGTGCCACTGTCTAGAGTAGGGGGGACGCTGCTATGACCTGGATAAGATCTTTGGGCTGCTAGAATGGGGCCAAGACGCTCAACTTTCAAAAATGTAGTTTTGCAATTACAGAGCTAACACACAATTTTACTCTGTAGAATTTTCAGCACTCTACCAACCCGGTTTCCAACTCCGTTTTAAAACATTGTTTAATGCCCAACCCAATTTAACATTCTGCTGCAAATTAGATTTTTCTCATAAGCAATATAGGAAGAATTTCTACAACTTTTTATGGGCAGCAAATAAAACACATTCACACATAAATATTCAAACTCGGAAATTTTTGGTCCAATGACCCAGGAAAAACCCCAACCTCTGGGGAAAACCTGTGAGGGAGAAAATCTGTATTTACCTTTGAAAAATACAGCAGTAAAAAAACATCAGTCACAACTTATCTCAACCAGAACATAAAAATTCTGCCTCGAATTTTGTGCCAACCCAGAAATTTGCAAACTCATAAAATCTCTGTTTTTACCCTCCTCGATTTCTGTGCTGCTACAGGACTTTATGGACAAACTTTATGGCATCTTCTGTACGGAACTGCCTCCAAAATCGTGCCGGCTGTACTTGCCTTGATTTTCATGCCACAGAACACTGCCTCAGTTTTCGTGCCCTGAATCTCTGCCTCGGCATTCGTGCCCTGTACGGAATCTGTACTGTACAGACAGTATGGTACTGTATAATAAATGCACTCTGCTGCCTCCTCGATTTTCATGCTAAGCTGCTGTACTTGCCTCCTCGATTTTCGTCCCAAAAGGAAAATTGCTCCGGCTGCGTTTTTCCCTCTTTCTCAGAAAAATGGCTCTCTCTTTCTCAAAATGCAGTGCCTCTTCACTTGGAAAATTTGCCTTTTAAGTTTTAGGTAAAAACAATTAGGGTGAGTGAAAAGCCATCTAATCCAAGGGCCCAGATTAGATTAGATGAGTGGTTGTGATAAAATCACTTTTCTACACAAATTTAAAAATTACTTCACTCACTTTTTAAAATTTTACTTAAAGTACACTTTATTCTCTAAAGTGCATTTAATGGTCATCTCAAATCATTAATATAAAGTCCAAGTGACTTAACCCATTTTCCTAGTGACTTAGGCAAATGTCACTTATAGGAACAACTCCAAGGTATAAAATTCAACATACTCCATATTCGTGAATTTAATCGTTTTGACGTCATTGTATTTTGAATTCCATTTTTCAAATCCATCCCTTCAACAGTCCTTTGTGCACTGGAATGGCTCATGTACAAGCTAAACATTCCCAAGGCAATCCAAGTTCTCAAACACAAGATCGACGAGTACATCAATGTTTTAGGGATGCATCCCCTTATAACCGTGCTAAACACATACTTACATATATGGAGGAAGAATAGAGGTAGCAGAAACACTTCTTGATTCAAGGCTATGGTTTATCAAAATGAAGGTAGGCCAAAGGACTAATCTAGAGAGGCTACCCATTGCTTGTCTCAGTAAGAAGCAACCTCATTCAAGGTAGTAGAAGGACGGAAAAGCAGAAGATATGGTCTGGAGGGGCAGTAAGGATTACAGGGATGGGGGACATCAAAAACAACATACAGCCCAAATCATTGGGATTAGATCAGGTGTCAAAATTGACTTACAAGCAACATTTCACAATACATCACAAGAATGATTGGAAAGCAAGGTAGGGTAAGGGGGGTAGACTCACATAACCGACCACATCCATGAGTGGCGGCGACGCCGGAGCTTGTGCAAGATTCAGTTTTTAAAGACCTTGCTATCACCCATAGCCAAGGACGTCACCTCCAAGCTCCCCCAATCCGAGGAAGAGGCCATCTTGAAGGCACAACAATTTGACTTGATCTATGCTCAATTATGATACCTATACACTATTCTTCCTGACGCTGCCCATGCCGGTACCTCTCACCACGACGCGCCAGGGGCATCCCATGCTGCGGATGGCATCATAGGTTATGTTTCTCAACATCCAGAATGTTGTGCGACACCTCCTATAATGCCACCACACCCAAGCAATTCCCCAAGCATTGCGCAACCATGCCCAGTGCCCGATTACTCAAGAGCAATGGCTCATTACGGAGCCACAACCTCCTATGCACAACCCGCACCACAACAACACGCCCACGCGCCAACTTGGCCGGCACAAACGTATTTGGGACCATTGACCGAATTCGTAGCCCCTCCAGCTCCTCCGATTTACTATGCACCACCTATGCAAGCCACCCTGGACCCTACCCCAGCTCTGCCAACACCCATGGGGCAATTTTTTTCTCAACAAAACCATCCCAACCAACCCGCCCCTAATAACCAACAAGGGCAAGGGAGAAAAAACCAAGCTAGGAATCGAGGTAACAACCAGCCACAAGGAGGCGACCAACAGCCAAATCCTCCCAACAACACTAGAGCGAACCAACGAGCTCAAAATCCCCAACAACACTGGAGCGAACCAACCGGCTCAAAATCCCCAACAACCTAACCCACCTAGATGAAACGCTCTGTTACGAACCAACCAGTCGTGTAAACTATGTGACGTCTACGGTCATTACATGCACGAATGCCCTCTCATGGGTCGCACTAAGCAGGTTCTTCAGAACGAAGCTCAGCGCGGTACCAATGCGGCAGTTCAAGCTCAACCCAATCCAGCACCACCAGGCCCTCCACCCATGGTGCTCCAGAACCCGTTAACCACTCCAAGGACTGGTAGCAATCGCACCTGTGCCCCCACCTGCTCCCGCATCTCCCACCCCACCCCCACCTACAGAGATAGGTGTTCACCACCTGTTAGCCATGACAACTGAAGAGGTCAACTTGCAGACTAGGCGAAATCAGTATGGATCCACTACTAAAACCGTTGACCCATCAACGGCATCCACGTCCAATACAACCAACATGCCTCTTCACTTACCTCCATTCCCCCTGGACGGGGCGAGCCAAGGACGACAACTCCACGTGCGGTGGCTTTCCATGAATGCCACGGCTAGAGCCGCGGTGAACTATAGCATTGTTGATGACTTGGCCTAGTCACCTACGGCCATGTCCGCTCTAGAAGTGCTAAAAATGCCCACCACAGCAAAAAGCATTGTTGATCGCGCTCGATGCCATAGATCCCTCCGACTCCAAATGGATTACATTCGATTTGGACAATGGAGAGCCCAAAATGCCATCGACCATTGCCTTCCAGATCCCGGTATCAATTCGAAATTTGGTCGTGCATCAATGTATTATTGACGAAGGGGCATCCACTTATGTCATGTCGGTGTTGGTCTGGTAGAAACTTGGATCCCCTCTCCTCCAACCGTCCACCACTACACTGCACTCGATGATGGCCATCCCACAAAAGCTCAGGGCATCCTTCCACACGTCCCCATATCATTAGCCGGCAAAACTGTGTTGATCAACATAGAGGCTTTCAACGTGCGGTTGGATTATAACCTTCTCTTGGGAAGGAGTTACATGTATGCCATGAGAGTCGTGGCATCCACCGTTTTCCGCCTTATGATGTTCCATCATGACGGGAAGATTGTGACGGTGGACTAGCTAACATACCACGATCCGCAAGGGGCAACCGCACCAGCCAATGTTATCCCTACTGTTGATACTGCCTTCGACAATGCAGGCACCCCCTCATTATTGGCAGTAGGCCTCGGGTTGTTCATCGACACTTCCATGACGACTTCCTTCCCCTTGGTACCACCTACACCGGCACCAAGCGAGACTACATATTTGTGCATGCTCTCATCCAGCACCATTGCACCCAAACCCCAACCATAGCTCCATCCGCAACCACAACGCAAACCGCATCCGCAGCTCCATCCACAGTCGAGGCCCCATCCGCAACCACAACACCATCCGCAGCCGCAACCTCATCTGCAACCGCGACCTCAAATGCAGTCACGAGGGAATTACTCGGGTTCTCTCCCAGTCCATACAATTCCCTTCCTTTCCCCCCCATCCGGCATTGTGAGTAAGCCAGTGATGGCTACTTTGAACTTACCAAATTTTACATTCCCAAAACTGTCGATAGCGAGAGAACTTACCACTAATGACTGTAAGTCTCAAGGCACTCCATCAAATGTATGGGCAACAGAATTTGATATCTATTTCTTATTTGGCTAAAGAAAGTTTGGTTAATGGCCTCCAGGCTCCCAAAGATACAAAATCAGCAAGTAATTTGTGGAGCATCTTAGGCTGGTAAGAAACACAAGACTCTGCTTAAGGAAGGGAAAGCTTGGAGAGCTAAGGAAGTTCTTCAGTTGATCCATACGGACATTTGAGGCCCTACAATGACAACATCATTCTCCAGTGCCATGCATTTTCCTTTATCTATGTAAATGACTATTCCAAGATGATGCAGGTGTACTTTTTGAAGTTGAAATCACGTGTTCAATGAGTTCAAGAATTTCAATGCTTTGGTAGAAAACCAATCCAAAGAGCATTAAAGTTCTCATATCAAATAATAGGGGGCGATTTTGCTCTAAAAGTCTTCTTGATCTCTGTACTCAAGAAGGCATTCAGAGACAGTACAACAAACATTACAATCCATACCAAACTAGTGTGATATATAAGAAATTGTACCATTATGGGGATGGTCATGTGTATGTTTGACAAATAGTATGTTACTTACAAGTATTAGGCAGCAGTACACACAACAGTACTTCTTCTCAAATGGTCTCCAAGAAAGGCTATACGCAATAAGACTTTGGAAGAGCCATTGCCTGGATGAAAACCTCAAGTATGTCATCTCAAAGCTCTTGGTTCAGTGGTATATGCATGGATTCCTAAAGAAAAACAAACCAAACGTGATGCAAAATCCCATAAAATGGTGCTAATAGGGCACAGTGCGTCTTCACCATGATGTGATAGTTGAAGGCACAACGCTGTTCCAGAAGAAATCAGATCTGAACATTGTTGAAAATGACCAGGGAATAGCTAGAAGCACAGATTCAATGGATGGTACAAATCAACAAGAGGAAGAAACTACCTCTCAGCACCATTCCGATGAAATTTTCTCCCAACAGAATGCTAGAAATAACTGATATAAGCAATAAATTAGAGTAGTTTTGCAGCCATGGGAGGAAAACAAAAGACTAAAATAGCAGTACAGAACCTCCAATGATGCTAACTTCAATGAACCACCTGTTATGAGCTAGGAAAGTAGACCAAAAAAAGCATATACCTCACTGAATTATCCCAATTGTTGACCACCAAAACCAACTAGGTGGAAAACGATGTACCATGCCCATGTTGCATGTGCCTTGAAGATAAGAATGAAGTACTTAATGATTATATCAAGCGAGGTAGCTCTTCTTCTCTTCTTCTCTCTAAAATTTCTGCACGCCCGTAGGGGATTTTGTAAGGATATGTCAGCATGAAGGTCTAGTTTTTTGTAACTTAATCGCCTAAGACTTAGTCATTAGGGAAGTCTTTTCATCAAGTGTTTTTCACTTGGATAATTAGAAGAAAAAAAATTAGAAATTTTAATTATTTGAGTTTTTCACTCAAAATTACCTCCAAAGTGGTGAAAGGTGTTCTAGTGATTGAGTCCATGGGGTGATTGGGGCCTAGCAATGTTCTATATTACCATGCTAGACATTATCCAGAGTCTTGCGGAATTTCATTAAGTTTTTTAATTTTTGGTCATTAAAAATTGTCACTCAGGACAATTTGTTGTAATGTAAAACTTAAAGAGGGTTACTTGGTTCTTTTTAATGTTGTATAGGGGTATGGGTACTCAAGACAAATGGCATGAGACCCCCTGCACCCTTGGGCCAAGTTTGAAGTCATTCGAACAAGTATTACTATGGTTTTGGTCACCTTTGTCCAGGTCAGTCATGGAAATCAAAAAATTGGGCATTTAATTAGAGAGCCAAATTTTGGAAAATTGACTATAGTCACTTGGGATGGCCAAGTAAAGGTTCTAATGTTTATACTAGGCTCTTAAGACAATTTTAAAACCCAAAGGGGGCCCCCCAGGCAAGCATGTAACAAGTTTTGAGTTGTCGAATCTAAATTCAATGGAAGGGGCCCAATTATGGCGGTTTCCTCCCCATTTGACATAGCAATAAGGTTAAAAGCATTAAATTGGGGGTTTCTCTCCCCATATTTGAAATCTCAAACCATGGTTTTGACCTCCTTGAGCAAATTCGCCCCCCCCCCCCTCTCTTGAGCCCCCCTCTCTCCCTTGTGACACTTGTCTAGCATGCAAAAAGCCTCTCTCTTTCATTTTTCCTATTTAAGGAGGCTTCCCCTCCTCATTTGGGTTACAAACACACACACACCCACTCATGTGCTCATGCTCTCACTCTTTCTCTTGCTCTCATTCCATAGCTCTTACTTTGGCCATTGTAATTTTCAGCCATTTGGCTTCGTTAATCAAAATCTTTGGAGGAATTTTGTGTCCATTGTTCCCATTGATGATTTGCTTCCATGCTTGAGGAGCTACACAAGTTTGGTTGGCCAAGGAAGCATACTTATTTTCTTTGGTAAGATTTATGGTATTTGCATTCCTTAAATTTTGTGAGTTTTCATTCTTGTAGCAAAAGAAATTCATATATTTTCTAGTTAGAAGTTAATGATTTCTTAGCTCATTATTTGATTCTCACCTTCTAGTAGTTATGTAGTGAAAATCTTATAAGTTGCAGGTTATTTGTATTGAAGAGTGGGATTCCTCGGTTGGATGCCCCATTGTTTCACTTCTTGAAGAACAAAGGACCAATTTTCTCTTTCTTTACATGCAAATTTCTGCATTTTAATTTTAGTTTGTTGTGTTTCAAATCTGGTTTTAACCTTTTTATACTCAAGTTCTTTCAAAATTATCCATTTGGCAACTTTGTGTAAATTTTGTATATATATTGCACTAACATACTAACTTCCCCAAAGTGATTTTGGGCACATTTTATCATTTTCTGTATGCTGGTTTTTAACATGTTAGTAATAAAACAAGGCAAAACTCTGTCAAATTTCAGCCATAGAAGAGTTTTAAGGCCACCCCAAAAGAAGAGCTTCAAGGCCATCTCAAGAAAGGGAAAAAACACGGTTTTTTTCACTCATTTTACCTCTTTCTTTATGCTAAAATTTCAGCCTTTGTAACAAGTCCAAGAGAATCTCTTGGACTTGATTTCTTGTTTTGCATTTTCAGTTAAATCAACTCTCATTTATTTGTCATCCATTGCTAGCAAAAAGAAGTTGGGTTTTCCCACCTTTGCATAGGCAATTGTTGATTGCCGTGGGTTTAAATTAGTTAGAGTTTCATTTTGCTTTTATTTTCTTCTTTATTTTTGCCCACACCTTGCAAGTGATTTGGCTTTGCCATCCTTGCAAAATCGTGTCGGCTAGTTTTTTTTTGTTATTTTCATTTGCCCACACCTTGCAAGTGATTCGGCTTTGCCATCCTTGTGAAATCGTGTTGGCTTGTATCTTTCTTTGCAACAAACACCTTAATTCCCTAAGTCAAAGAGAGACATAAAATTTAGTAAAACTTCCAAGACCACTTGCATAACATTGTTACAATCATTTACATTTCTCTACTTTGCAATCACTTAATTTTAACTTACTCATTTATTGGAAGTCGTCATGTTCTTGTATATTTGTTAAAGTAAATGAGTTGATGCTTTAGGAAAATTATTTGAAGTTGTAAATTAATCAAGAGTCTCAGTTGTGTGGCTATTCAAACTCGGACTAGGTAAGATCCATGGATGATATGAACTTTACAAGTATGTGTTCAATCTTGATTCTTGGCACAGGTGTAGTTTCCTGGACTAGGAAGAAACATCAATGAACATTCAGTCTCACTTTATTGGAGTACCTCAACAATTGTTAAAGGAACCAGAGACCAATTTATAGTCCGACTGATATAGCTTTGGAGTCGGACTTCTCGTTCTAGACATCACAAATTAAAAATCTGCTAAAACAGATGAAAACCCTGGAAACAGAAAACTGCAAATTTCATTTAGAACTGCAACAGGCCCAACAGGAAATGCTCACTCTATCGAATCGGGTCACGGAAGTGGAATTGGAAAACTTGTCCCTCAAGAAATTACTAAATGATGGGAAAGTACAAGAAATGCTCCAACCCCCAAATGATGCCTTGCATGCTAAAATTCCTGACCTTAAAAATAAACATGAGGAGATCCACCAACGGCAGGCCACTTTCAAACAAGAGATAGAGACATATTAACTCTTGGGCAGAGGTTGTCAGGGACATTGATAGAACCCACCTTCCTCTTGATGCAGTCAAGGAAGTTGTGCAAGCCAAGTTACTTGAAGAGAAAAAGTGGAAGTCTTAAAAACTGAATTTGAAGGTTAGAGGACTTCCCTCACCCTCTCCTTCCCCAAACCCCTTGCAAGCATGTGCTATGTTCCTCCGGGATTACCTCGAGCTTCCCGATATTTCCCTTAAGCAAGCTTGGTTCAATCATTATTCTACACTTTTTATCCAATTTAGGTCAACATGCAACCGACTTCAAGTTCTCTGACTTGGATGTTCTCTTTCCCAACTAAGTTTTCTTAGACATTGATCTTACCATATCACAGGTTGTAGAGCTGAAATGCTCCAAGGAGCTAGAAGTAGCAACACAACAAGCAGGGAAATAGGCAATCATCCGAGACCTCCAGGACATCAGTGAAGATCCCCCCGCCCTTTTGGGTATTCTCAGCCTAGGCTCTCTAAATGACTAGCTCATTGGAGGACAAGGCAAGGTGTGGGGGTTACAATGGGATGCCGGAAGAGTAATGGGTCATTCTAGTCTTCGTAGAGCATGTTATACAAAGATCTTGGTTCGTGGAATCTCCTCTTCACTAACGAGACCCATGAGAGTTTTGTCAAGCCACTTCCGAACATCATAGATTATCACTGGTTTTCTGCTTGTCAACAGGAAACTCAATCTTCTGGTGGTGTATGTGGTTTCAATGGAGTGGCATGGTTAGTGAGAATACCATCGAGGTAGGGTCTCTTTGGTAACAGTAGATGAGTTTGCCAAATTAAGGTGGGTCTGACTCAATAGGTTACCCTCTCTCCTCAATAATATCTACAATGGTTTGTTACTTTCCCCCAACCTCATCTTTGTTCATTATTCATGACGAGGTCAATGATGACCCATATTTGGATCTATATTATGAAATCATTTAGCATTATAGTAGGGGGGTCATTTTTGGGTGTTTTTAATTCCCGCACCATATCCCTCCAAATCCCTCTTCAGAATCTCTCTAAAGATGCATTTCGTGTTCATGAGAACGATCCAGCTTCATTGGGACTTTATCGATCATCTAATGATGCTTTTGGGGCTCTTACAAGGTACAGAAGACACCTCCTACAGTTTGGAGAATCCCATGAGCATCCGATCCTTAACAGTCTCTCTTGTTTCCTAATGTCCCATACTCCAAGGGAGACCCTGACACCTTCACTTCCACCCTCTACCAGATGACCCCTTTTGAGTCTCAATTCACTTCCTTCGAATCCACCTCCGCCAAGTACACATGTCTTTCATCTATCATTTAGGATGCTACCCTTAAAACTTAACCCCACTCCACTCGATTCACCTCCCCTTCACCGAAGACAGTGTCCTACCCAATAAACCACTGGTACAACAAGGACTACAAGCGGCTCCACACCAAACTTCGACATACCTTCACTCATGGTCATCCCTCATACCCCTTTCTAAAGCTTCCTATTGTCGACTTCTTTGCCACAAGAAACACCTCTTTATTTCCCATAGGAGACATGAACTAAGAACTTCCCTTACACACTCCCCCAAAAAGTTAAGGTGTACCATTTTCCTCACCACTCCCATCCTGCGCCTAATCTTGATCCAAAATACTTGTTTTCCCACACCTCTTCCCTCTATGCTATCTTGCGGCAGCCTCTTATCCAGGTTACCTCTCCTCCCTTCCCACTAGTTATTAGCCCCCCATAATATCCGAGAGGTTGTTTGGGTCATGAGTTCCAACAGAGCAGTGGATGGGGAGGGGTTCCAAATTGAGCTCTTAAAGCGTGCCTTTGTGCACTCGATTGCCACCTATCCAATTTGTTTAACCATGTGGTGTGTACAAGTTCCCCATAATCGTGGTCACGTCTTATTATCCACCCAATCCATAGGTCGAGCTCTAGTATAGATCCCAATAACTACAAAACAATCATGGTTGGCCACACCTTTTCCAAACTTTACGCTATCATGCTCCATATGCATCTTTTTGGGAGCTTGAGAAGAGACAGCTCAAAGCTAGAGGACAAATTGGATTCCAATCAGCGTATCAACACCATTAACCACATTCTTACATATTGGATCATCATTGAGGCACGACACCACTCTTCAAAAGTTTATTTGTAGACTTTCGAAAGGCTTTTGATTTCGTAGCCAGAGTGACACTATTCCAAAGGCTCAAAGACAATGCCATTTCCGAGACCCTTCTGACTACCATTATGAGATTATATGAGATGGTTTTTTGGTTGTCCTTACATCGATCTCATATTTCATCAAGAGTGCCATTAGGGTGAAGCAAGGGTGTTCGCTACCCTCCACTTTATTGGGGATCTACATCGACGAGCTAGAGTCCTTCCTTTAAGAGCACATTTAGGATGTCGATGGGTGCCTTCTCCACCAAGTCTTGATCTCCATCCTACTCTTAGTTGATGATGTGGTCATCTTATCCTCATTTCCAGAGGGGTTGCAAAGACAACTAGATGCCTTGGTACTCTTTTGCGATCTTCGCTAGTTGACGGTCAACTTAGGTAAAACCAAGGTTATGATCTGTAATCGGTCAAAGAGGTTACTTTAGAGGGAAGGAGATTGTGATTACTTGCACCTATACCTACTAGTTCAAAAGACCTCCTTTTAGTCTACGACATGCCCTTCAACTGTGCGTCAACAAAGGTTACAGGCCCTTAACCCTTCTCGAGAAAGTGCTTCAAACACCATTTTCAAGACATCAACCAAGATGTCTCTCATGGACAATCATCTGACCCACGGTCCTCTATGGCTCAAAGGTTTGGGGGCCTTGCTTACTAGATTGTGAATGGGCCTCAACAAGGAGAGTGTAGATCCTCCTATGTTACATCATCAAATGCACACAATCAATAGCTCATCCCATTATAGTGGATGAGTTCGACACTTGAACTTTTTGACAAGAGGTTATGTTCAAAATTATCTCCCTCTTACATTGCCTTCGAAGCTTCGCTAACTCAACGAAGGAGCAAGATCAGTACCCATACCTAGCCTATCTCTCATTATAGTCAATTGCCTCGACTAGCCCTTTTGCTCGCATTAGGTGTTGGTACGTGGGGGTTGAAGATCTTCTAGCTTCGATTGGTATTGCAATGAACCAACTTCATCCATTTAGGTGTTCCTTGGATGGACCTGGCCGCCTCTTACCTACCAAGCAGAAGTTAAACAAAATCACCATAGATGATATTTATAGATAGTATGTGCAGGTTACTTAGATTAACCCTCATGGTGGGTGACGTCCAAAGATGTCCTACGTTACACACTTCGAGGATCTATGGGACAATCTCATTGTTTGGCCCCAGTACACACTTCGCCACTATGCACACACTCTTCGTATTCCTTTAGGATTGTTTCAAAGTGGGCTCCCATTGTCTCAAGGTAGAGACAAATCACCACAGCGACTGATTAGACAAGATCTTCCAGGTATGTCACCTTCGAGAGGTTGAGTCACAAGACCACTTCATCTTTCGATGCCCTCAAAACTACAAAATCAATAGGTGGTTGCACTGTTTCTCAAGGGACCCTCTCATGGAGCTCCAGACCTTGACTTCACTCCTATAGGAGGCCCTTTGGCTTCACTCCTTCACCCTCCAGCGATATTCTCGGTCAAGACCAGCCTTCACTCAACGTATAACTTCCTTCTTCTCGATGATTCTTTCATCTAGGGGTGCCAAGAGATAGATGGAGGACGATACTTCCTTTGACAGCAAAACAATTAGGACATAGAGGAACACCTCTACTTCCACCCGACACCAACGACGTGTCTAGTCTTGACCCCATCACAACAACTGGACGACTGTACCCAAGGCACAATAACAAGCTCCCTACTCGAATCAGCTCCTATTCCAATTCTCCTAAAAAACAATGGACTCTTCTAAAATTTCTCCAGTCAGCCTCGAATGGTATTACAAACGCTTCCAGCTTTCCATGATGGGCACCATTTTGATATCACAGCGTTCAAATCCACTCTCTTCTGGATCAGATCTCTTTGTACATCTCTCTTACGGACCCGCTCTCCATCTATGGAGTTGGCCCCTTTTGGTTTGGTCTTTAGGTTAGAGTTCTACTTCTTGCCTTTTATCGGAGCCACCTTAGCACTCCCACTTTGTATTGACATCATGGTACTACACAACCCCATTGACCTACTTTGTGGTCATTTGTTGGACATTAATATAATTATCTTATCTTATCTTTTCTTACCTATAAAACCACAATGCAAAGCAGCAGATAAAGGGGAATGTGAAGCAATTTGGATTAGAAGAATGGTTGTACACTTGCAAGTACACCAAGATGAGCAGTCAACTGCCAAGTGGTTCAAGCATTCTTCTAAACAGTTCACCAAGAATGCTTGTATACTTTCAAAGAGCAGTAACAAAATGGCTATAAGCGTGAAGATGTGATCACGTGTCTTGTGCTATAAGTAACAATCAGCCTATGCTCTTTGCCCTGACGTGTCAACTCTTCAGCTCATCTATAAACCATTGATGCAGGACTACGACATAAAGCTTGGAGACTGTGTGTCCAACCATGATAGTCCAATAATTGTTCCCTCGGAACTACTCCCTATTTTGTGAACTGGGTGAAGCAGAACCATACCACATGGTTAAATGTATCAGCAATGTGAGTCGAGAGTTCAGCTGCCATGCTTGAGGAATTCAACCTGGAGGCCTTACCCATCTGCTGCTTTGTTGGTCATCATAGCCATGGTTGCTCTCCTGATGTCTCTCAGAGAATAGGTGGCATTGAGGTGAGGGTTGTCTCCCAATGTTGTAAGACGAAGTCAAGAGGGGGAAAATGGAATGGGGACTAGGTTTGGGGGATGGCATGGTGTTTAAGGAAAACAGAACAAGCATATTGGAAGAGGAACAATTATGTTTCACATACACATTATTAACGAGTGGCCAATTAGTTTTCTACATTTTATTGATGGCTGGCCAATTAGTTTTCTCCTACAGATTATTAATGGTTGCTCAAATTTAACTATTTAGACATACTACATCTGGCAGAGTAGAAAAGACAGATAAAGCAAAGTCACAGATAACACACTAAAAGTATAATCTGGCAGGAGAATGACAAAACTTAAGAACACATCCTGAAGTGGTTCAAAAGTACAGAACTTGCCTTGGCAAGATTATTGAAGCTTCCAAAGGTGATGAATCCATTGGAAAGAGCTGGTGTTTCTACAACAGGCCCTGCTTCTGGAGATGGCGTATAGCAGAGGAAACATCCCGGCAATCTTACAAGCTCTTCCACATGCCTGCAAACAGAATAAGCTGAGAATGCATGACACTGGAATTTCACAAGAATGGTCAATATTTTCCTCTATAAAGCTGAGCTATGCTTCTAAATAATTAAAAAATATTCAAATTCATAAAGAAAGGAATTCCACAATGGGAAACCCCTCAGAATTCACAGATAAAATTGAGATAGAATAAAATTAGAAATATTCAAATTTCACTGACTTCTGTCTTGTGTCCAAAGGATCTGCCAGTGAATCTGTAAATCGATAATCAATGGTCGGCAAACCAGTGGTATTTGGATAACCAATCCATGTAGCCTGCAGAGAAACAACATTAACTTAGTACTTCCCCAAATTTATATCCATAATAATCCAGGGAATTAACTTGGATGTATTGTGTCTGTTAATATTAATACATAATAATTCAACTGCAAAATCATGACCAAAAACTTAGCGTGCCTTTCTCCCAGGTTCACTTAATTTATAGAGTACTCTCATTCATTTACACATCCACAAGCAAGGGTGTAGAGATTAGAATAGTGACGCTCCTTTAACCAACTTTCTTGCAAGCATGTTCATATACAAGATGGAAAACGACATCACCACACCTGTATTGGAGCAGGCCTGCAAGCCATCAACCCAAGCTTGTTATTAGCTGTATGACCTGTTAACTCCACTAAAATGTCAACTTTGTCTTCTCTAACAATGCTTGCAACCTTCTTCTCATCAATTCCATATATATCTCGCCAAAGCCCACCTTTCTTCAAAACTCTTTCTCTAAACTTATGTGTCTTTGCATCTGCCTGCCACATAGCATTATACTAGAAGTTATCAAACATTTAATTATATATTGACTTGTTTTAGACCACATGGCAATAAAACAGAGTATAAATGAAGCTACTAATCCTTATCTAGATAATGCAGTTTTCATTAAAGACATAAATTTTGCCCTCGGAAATAACAAATAAATATCTATGGTTTAATCTTCCAAGCAGAAAAACAAGTTTGTATGACATCCTTTATTTAACAGAAATGCTTACCCACAAATTTAAAATGAACACAAATAATACTTTAAAAATAAAATATAACAATAAGAATAACACTAGGGGTTATAGAGCATTCAATCATAGATTGATGTATTTCAGGCCTTTCAGAAATAAAACAGAGTATAAATCTAGCTATATAAACAAAATAATTGAATAAAGTGGTACCTTTTTACTTGTGAAATTTTTGCAAATCTTCCTTAAGTGTTGGAGAGGCGATGAGGATCTATTTTTACCAAGGACTATTTTTCAAGGAAGATTTTTTAATAGGCTATCTTTTAGCAGGACCTTCACACTTTATGAGCCAGGTTGATCTCATTCCCTTCTGAAAAGCAATCCTGTGCTCAGATTTCATCATGGGGTTCACTGATTCAGAATCTATGCTTATAGGCCTGAACTCTGATATATTGCAGAAGTATATGCATGATGAGCTTCGTATTCATGACGTATGGCATATTACTAATGCCAACAAAAAGAAGCAAGAGAGGATTTTTTTTAAAGGGTATAAGGCTTACGAAATCAGTTCATCCTCAGAGACTTATAGATGACCATGTGTTAGAGGAATTACAAATTCATACTGAAAGTTGTTGAAGATACAGCATCAAGAGTCATTCTCCAAGCCAAACTTCTGCAGCCGCGATTGGGCCTCATGTGTTGAGGTAGGGTGCCCAAGTGGGACTCAGAAACTTGGAGTAGATTCTTGAGTTGGACTCAAGGATGACTAAGCCTTCCATATAAAGGTTATTCCTCCCATATAGAGATGAATGCTTTGATTTATCAAAGTGATGATGTTGTAAAGTCTTGTTGGACAGGGCTCCGGACTTGTGTGTCCAGTCAAGATTCTCATGTGAAATTCCAATTGTAGTAGGTAACCATGGGGTGGACCTCCCGTATAGAGGTAATTCCTTCCTTGTTGAACCATTTAATGTTGTGTGATGTATTGCTAAACATTATCACCGGTTGCTATTAAGTCTACTCTAGAGACTAACCACCTCTAGAGTGTATTACTTTAGCATATGACCATTTGGTCCGGGGTAATATAATATGATCATAGCATCCGACAAATGATAGATGATTAAAGTTAGCACGTATTGGCCATGCATAGAGAACAAGAGAATTCAAATTTGCTCATGAAGAATCTTCAGCCAATTAAAGTGAACTCAAATTGATAAAGCTTCAGTTAAATAAATGTATGCCTCAATCAATGCTTCAGTTAAAACACCAAGTTAAAGTACTAATGTATGCAATCAGTTAATTAAAGGAGAACTCGGTGATCACTTCAGTAAAATCAATCAACATGATTTCAGTTAAAATTAACTAAAGTGTTAATTAAAAGGAATTAGTTAACTAAAGTTATTTGCATGTCAACACTTTAGTTAAACTAAAAGACGACACTTAAGTTAAAAGACAAAACTTAAGTTATAACACTGGAGTTTCACCTATTGCATGAGGACACTTCAGTTAGCATGTTAACTAAGTGACCCTAATCTCAGTTAAGAGGTGAGTTCACTCTGAAGACGGTCAAGTACGTTTTAAAGGAAAAGAAGAAAGACATAGCGCATTGAATATGCAGGATTGAAGAAACTGAGGTGCAGTGCAAGAAACCAAGAAGGCAATTCGCTAGAGTTTGCATGGGAGGCAAATTCCTCATGCAGTGATTCGTTATTCCTTGCATGACGGTGGTTGGACATGTTATTTATTGTATTGAACTCATTGAGAGTTCATCCGATTGTTCTTTCTTCTTTATTGCTCTGTATCTACACCTGTGGTGTCCGTTCTCTCTTTTCTTGCACCTGGGGTGCCGAAAGCCATTCTCTGCTATCTATCGTAATTATACTCTGAAGATTTGCTGGGATTTTCCATCCTCATTGTTTTGAGGGTTTTCTCTAGGGTATATCCTGTGCTATGGTTGAATGTTCATGTGAATGGTTTATTGCTTTCAAGAGATCTATATTTCTGCAATTAAAGTTTTAAAGATCAAAGCTCAACATATTTGCACAAAATTCAACAAAAAGCACGAATCTCCTATAGATACATGGCAACCTCTTAAGCGAATCTTTTCCAAACTAATGAGGATAAGACCCAAGTGATTGCTTTTGTTGCAGAAAACAATTATCCAGTGGAATGAATGTTAATATGGAACTTTAGATGAACAATTTGTTGCTTAAAAAGTCTAATACCAAGAATTAAAGAATGATCATGATCTCTTGCTTCAACAAGAGGTTGAAAAGGACAAGATCATTAAAATTCCGTGCAACCTTGATCAATACCTGTTACAAGAAATGAAAGAAACATCAAAACTTATATGTCAATAACCCATGGAAGATTTTGTTGATTTTTGGAGCAGCATCGAGAGCCATTCTCTAAGGCGAATGGAGACACCTGGTCCGAGCCAGGGTGTGGACTCAACCTTGAGTAGAGTGACCATTATGTTGAATGGGGATATCTGGTCCAGGACCAAGATATGGAACCAGTCCAGCATTGGGGGACTCAACCTTGAGTTGAGTGACCATTATGTTGAATGGTGACATCGGGTCCGGGACCAGGATGTGGAACTAGTCTAGCACTGGGGGGACTCAGCCTAGAGTTGAGTAGCCATTCTTTGAATGGAGGCACCTGGTTAGTTACCAGAAATTTACCTAGTCCGAGACTGGGGACTCAACCTAAGGCTGAGGACCATTCTACGAGAGAATGGAGGCGCATGGTCTATTACCAAGTATTTGACCTAGTGACAAATTATGTAGCCTATGGCTGAGGCACCTGGTCTGTTACCAGGATGACACTATAAGCCCTAGACCTGGTCTAGGCATGTGTGGCACTCTGACCCTCAATCAATGGGCTTTGTGATCTTCTCCAAGGCTTAGCTACCCTCGGTTAAGAAACCTTAGTATCTGATCTTGGTGTCACACAAAGTGTGAGATAAAAGCATAATTATCTCTGTTTATGATGATGTACTTTGAGTTGGGATGAAGGACCACCTTGACCACTAGTTTTGACCACAGGGCACTTGAAGAAGGCTAAAGCAAAAGTCTAAAATATATAAGGACCCTTAGTACCACTAAGGAGTCAAAGTGAAAGTGCAAAAAAGACCTTTAGTACCACTAAAGGTAAAAGTCAAAGGGAGAAAAGAATAAAATAATAATATTTTTCTCTTTTGAGTTTTGGTCCACTTACAGGTGACTCAAAGGATATAAAAGAAGATCAATCCATTTCATTATTATACACACACTTGCTCTCACAAGTACAGTTGCTCCAACAGAAGAAATTGAAGGTTATTTAAAAGAAGAAAGATTGATGTGATGCCCTAGCATGGATGAGTCTAGCTAGGACATTCACACTTGTTTTTCATAAGCCCTAAACTAGGGTTTTATCAGTTTTACAATAGCTAGGGTTTAACCCTACCTCTTCTCCTCTTCACGGCTACCTCACCAACCTCACTAGCAGTCTCCTCAAATCACAGGCAGCTGATATACATCCTGGGTAAGCTACAAAACCTCATGGCAGCCTTCTCTATTTCTCAGGTATCCCTCTATAAGGCTCAGCCCCTCTGCGATCAACTCGGGCAGGCCTTAGCAGGGTTTGGGCTGGCCTTTGCTGCCCACAAACACCTACAAGAAACCCTAGCAGGGCTCAGGGCAGCCTACTAAGGGTCTTTGGGACCCCACAGCCCCTTACAAGCTCCGAGCAGTTTCGAACAGATCTCGGCCCAACAGACAGAGGCCTGCTAAGCACCACCACGGCCCAGCAAATAGAGGCCTGCTAAGCACCACGGGCAGCAGCAGAGACTCGGCCTCATGCTCGGGATGCCCAGACAGAACCCGAGCAGATAGAGCAGACCCTCCGGGCAGATCCGAGGAGGGCAGCAGCAACCCAACAAGGTTCGGGCAGGGCAATAGCAACCCAGGCAGGTCACGGGCAAGCAGAAAGGAAATTCGGGCAAGCAAAACAAAAGTTCGAGCAGCCTGTGTTTTTCAGGGAAAGAGAGAGAAAGATCAGGGCAACAAGCCCTAATTTGCTAAAAGCCCTAATTGGGCATTTTTTGTAAAAGGATTATCTTCTGTGTAATTGTGGGTCTATTGAACAAACATGTTAGGGTTTGAGAATTCATTAAAGAACTCAGTCATCTCATTTACGAGATGAATTACTAATGCTTTTGGGGTTTTTGTCCTTTAAAGGTTTCCCCAGTGAAAAACGCGTGTGTTGATGTGTTGATGTGATTTACTGCACTTGTCATTTGTTTTATGTTAGTCTGCAAATTTTAAAAGTATTCATGCTAGTGCTAAAATTCAACAGATTTAGGAAAGAAGAAAAAAATAGGTAACACCCTTCAAAGGATATTCAACCCTATTTTGATGTAAATATTTTTCATGCATTAACAAATAGTCATTGGTGGTATTCACTTGATTTTGGGAAACACAATAAAGGTCTTTGTTCTAGGTTACACAATACAACATGCTATATAGGTGATGACCTTGGTAAGCATGGTCAAGATATTGTTACATCAACTGAACCTAAGATAAGACCACTAAGAGTACTGCATGGATATTCTGAGACTACATCACCAACAGTAAGTACGCTTGTTACTTTTACTATTGATTCCCATGAATTAGAACTTGCACCGCCTACTATTTTTATTATGGAAACAACAAAATACAGATCCTCCACTTTCTAATCAGTGGGAGACAAATGCTCCGCCAACCATGTCTGGGCCATATCAGTGTTTTAATCATAGTCATTGTAGACATTATCATTCAACACCTAAGTATTGCCATTCATATTATCGTATTTCTTACAAATCAATAGCTAAGAGGCATAAATTGCGAGATTTTGAGCTTGATACCCACTATCAAGAATCAGGATTAGCTATGGATGGATTGATGACAGGTCATGGCGACATCTGAACTCTTGTTTCAAATAAATATCAACAAGTCTCATCTACTATACAACTATATAGTTCTCATCAACCATCCATTGGGATGTAGCTAGGGTGGTTGGGAGGAATGATTGTTACCCTCCCCACCCAGGTTCAATTCATTGTAAGTGACATGTTGAGCCCTTAAATGGGTCTATATGAAGACCTTGTTGTTTGAGCCGTCACAATACCAAAAATGATTGGCCACCCCATGTTCTCTCCAGATTTCAAGGAGGTTTTCCATGGACGTAGGCAAGCATCAATATCCGGTGCCGTGAACCACATGAAAATACATATATATAGTTCTCATCACTCCTGATGATGGACTAAATTTAGTAACAGTCTTTTTGACAGTTTTGGTCGTGCCCTTGCTTCCTTTTTGCACATGTGCATGCTTTATTATGGGAAGGGCATCTCATCACATGTGTTGTTTGGAACATTTGTTGACCTTTCTAACCCATATACTCATCGTTAACTCTCTTAAATTGCTTCTTGTTGATCCCCGACACTCTTGCCTCTTCACGTCATCGTCGAATCAATTTCTGCTTCAATATGATTTGCCATATTCTTTGCCATTTCTTCAACATTATTCCTTGAAAATATTTTTTAGATGTTATATAAAAAATTATATAACATACCATAAATAATAATATTAAATATTAATGATAATTATTAATATTAATATTAATTAATAATTATTAATTATTAATTATTAAATAAAAAGTAACTAATCAAATATTTATGAAAAGTCAAAAGACATGACTTATATTCTAAAGGGCACCAAATGGCTTATAAAGCCCAAGGCAATGTAAATGTAAATCATCATTTATCTTATCAAATATATTTTTATTAACCATACATGGATTATTTATTTTATTTACATTGGGTTTTCCCGTAAGAAAATCGTATTTTTTTGTCTCAGTGTTATAAGAGCACGTTGATGCTTGTGTACAATCACCGCCATCAAAGATCCAAAATCATCATCAAAGTTTATAAAAAAAATATTTATTATTTTCATCATTATGTGTCTGCGTTGAGTATTCTGCTACATTAGACCATTTGTGCATGCATAGCTGATTTAAACTAACTATTGTACGTCAATGTTTTAAAACTTGGACTCGGACTCGAAATTGGTCAAGGGTCAACTCGGACTTGAAATCGGTAATGACTCGGCCGATTTGAATTTAATGACTCGGATTACTTAAAAAATACATAAAATTTTTAATTTTAAAGAAAAAAATATTTTTAATATTTTAATCCATGCTTGCAAAGAATTAGAGACAAAATATCCAATGTCTACTCATGTATATACCATATAAGGGTGAATATATCAAAATGGCACCAAGTGTAGTGTGCAATACATATCTAGAACAAAAAACATAATCAATGAGGCCTAAATGGCCTGTAGAGTCCAAAAACCAGCATGCTATGATGCCACTACATCATATGTCAATGATAATACATCTCTTTTTGTTTAGCTCTCCTCTTCAAATTAATCAAATTGTGTTGCAACTCCAACCTAATCTCTCCAATCAACTCTAAATCAGCTTTCCATGGGGCAATATTTCCTCTAACAACAACCAACTGTCGTTTAAGTCTATTAATGCCACCTCCTTTAATCAATTTCTTACAATACTTGCAATACAATTTTCCTTCAATGACATCAGCATGGATCCATGCCTGATCTTTTCATTTTGGGGCCAATCTAGAATCTAAATGCAAAGCAAATCTAAACATGCATAGAAAAAATAAAAAAATCGTATCATGTTGGCAGCAAACAATAGAAAACAGGACTGATATTTGTCAATTTAATGAGAAAGAAAAACAATGGCTAGCTGACAGCTAACATACATCTAGGTAACACAAAACTGGTCTCCAACAGTCCAACTCCTCCAATCTTGTTGATTGTTCTTCATTGTTGGACACTCGTGCAAGCCTCGATAAATCTAAACAACAATAATGCCAAATGCTCACAAACACCTTACAGCAGAAGTGTGAGGCAAATAGAGGGTCAAGGGGGGCATCTTATGACCTTAGGTTAGGGTTAGAATAAGAGAAATCTTAATAATTAAAAATAAACATGCTTTTTTGGAGTCCGCATGCGTGTGCGTGTCCGCCACAACTAACTCGGCTGACTCGGGTTGCGACTCGGTCAACTCGGCCGTCTCAACCAACTCAGACCCTAACTTGGCCGACCCGGACCCCAACTCGACCGACTCCGTATCAAATCGGCCGTCCAAGCCGAGTTGCAGGCCGAGTCAGCTCGACTGGGGGTCAACTCGGCCAACTCGACCAACTCGGACTCAGTAGTTTTTAAAACAGTGTTGTACGGTTAATCAATTTCAAAGAGGATTGTGACATGCTTTATTTCAGACTACATTTTTTAAGTGGCACTCTATTTAAACTCAAGTTTGGTTCTTTGAAACCTAAGGAAGGCTAGTGTTGTAGAGGTTCTCTATATTGAAAGCTAGTCCGCAGTTTTGCTGGTACTTTAGTACCTCTCAAAATATGCAGCAAAGCGCTATAAATGATAGCAATAAAAAAAGTTTTGGGTAGCATGCCGAGAAAGTACAATGGCAAATAATCCTGCAAAGAAACCATACAACAGTCAGTATGGTAGTAGCAGTATGCCCTCCTTCAACAATTCTATACAGCAGTAACAAGGACGCAGGAGCATTTATAGAGGAGAGAGAGAAAGAGAAGTTCCATGCACCACTCTTAGTTTAGCTCCAATTTAGATTGCTTTTATATTTAGAAGTTTAGTTACATTTCTGGCTTTTTTAGTTAGTATTTGCTTGCACAATTAGAGAGTGTTATTTCCAAGTTAAGCAAATTACTCCTGCGTCTGGATTCTAGTCCGATTTAGTATATACATCTCTACGAGGATGCATGCGTACATGCCTCAGTTCATCTCCAATAGAATCACACTTCACATAGGCTGATCTATCCATGCAAGGAAGGTACTTTAGGGTTAGGTTTTAATACTTCCAATCAAAGTGTCATTGTGCATGTTTCTGGATTCATTCTACCTTCTACTCTATAAACGAGATGAAAGGGTATAGGTTTAAATGATTTAGGTTTTCAAAGCAAGAAGCAGTGGGTGAATAATAGAGATTTAAGCTTTTAGTATATTTCATGTTTTCAAGAGTAATAAACAGTAATGTGTTTAAGTTAAAGATCTACGTTCTTGCTATTATTTTTTTCAACTTGATGTGTTTCAGTTCTCAGTAAAAATCAGATTGCAGTTTTGATAGAGATTTCAGTTTTCTTTTTTCCCAAGTAGGTAGGTAGGAAATCAATCTCGGAATGGTTCCATGTGCTGAAGAATTTTAACTCATCATGGTCAAGATGTGGTCAACATTAGTTATTATTGTTTGCGGCAATTTAACCAGGATTTAATGACATTCATGGACCATTTCCATCTTCCCAAAAGCGTTGACTAGGCCAATTTGTCAAATTGCATACTCTACTTCAGTTAAAGGAACGCACGTAAAGCTTAAAGGAGGGAGTTAAGTGTATAATCTTGGCATAGGTCATCATTATTTCTAACATTATTATTATTATACTTTAAAATTATAATAACATATATTACGATATTTAATATATAATAGTATAGTTTTGGGGTGACCTAGACTGTACCCATAGGAGCAACGTTGGACATGTGAACATTTGGGAGTTGTCTAACTATTACACTTTTTAACCCTATTTTGGTAGTATATTGGTCTTTTTTTTGTCATGATTTGACAACTCCATAAGTTTGTGTTTGGCATTTAATATATAAACCTCAGGCAAACACCAGTTGAAGCAGGGATTTGGAAATCTAGAATGATGTTAGCGTATAATCTTGACTTAGTTCAATATTATCTCTAATATTATTATTAATATATTCCATAATAATCAAACCATTTTCATATTAATATATAATAATATATATTTGGGGCGTAAACTAATGATCACAAATTACAATTGTTCCCACAGAAAAGCAAACGTTAGACACATGTAAGTTCATGTTTCAAATTTAGATATACACCTCAAGCAAAAACCATTTGAAGCAAAGAGTTGGTATTCTTGGAGAGCTCGGTCACGAAACACTTCCTGTTTTGGGAGCGTGTTCCCGAGGAGCTCCGTACCTCTCCTACACTAAAAGCTCCTATACTAGGTTGATTATTTGATGCCAATGTTATGGTACCACCCTTCTTTTCCAAGCTCCTATAAAAGTTCTTATGGTTGTTCAAATATGACAATGTTATAAGTTATAACTACTAAATGATTGGCGTTATATGGTTTAATCCATGTTTTCTATTGCTAATTCAACAACCTACAAGTTTTTTGGATATAAACGCTCCCGAAACGGATGCTTTTGAAAATTTTGCTTTTCGCTCCACCCTCACTCCCCACTCCTGCTCCTCGGTCCCACCAGCATAGGTTTGGTGCTATCTTGGCTGTCGTTGGCAGGTTTCACTAGGGAAGTGTTGCTATTTTCCACATTTATTGCATCCTGCAAGATTTTTCTCATGGTTCCATCTGATCCCCCCTCTCTCTCTCTCATGGGTCTCGACAACTGGGGTTATAATACTCAAAATTAACAAAATCTTAACCATCTTCAAGATCAACCTCGTGCCCATATAGGATAAAAAAGGCACCCTTGGAGTGCTTTCACTCTAATGCTTCAGCTACAAACAAATATAGCTCTTATAAGTCAGAGCACTTTTGTTACTTCACATGGTCTCAAACATTATTTAAAACATGTCAAAACAATTTCCTCTACATTGAAAAGAATGCTCACAGAAATGTTCAATTAGGGAGATGACAATCTTTAACAAATCTGGGAAAACTAAGTGTTTGACAAAAGTCTGAAATTTTTGTCAATATTTCTACAAATAAGATGTTGTAACGTATGAACTGTATGAAACAGTACAACTCGGCAGAAACTAAATGCCTTGGAAAACTGCCCAGCTCCTTGGGATTCATGCCCTCTTGAGAAAAAAAATTCTCCTTGGGATTCGTGCCCACTTGAGAAAAATTGCAGCTCCATCTCTCTCTGCAAATAACTCATCCAAATGCTCACTCTTGGAAATGCTTTCCTTCAACTTGTCTTGCACACTACCCTAGGCTCTCTCTTATAACTTGAGAGTGACTTTTCACCTGTCCCATTCCCTAAATCCAAAGGCCAAGATTAAATATTGCGTTTTCAGGATTAAGGATTGAGAAACTTCCCCCCCAAAAGCGTTTACATTTAATTTTAATAAAGTCACATTTACTTTATGACACAGATGCACTTTATCTCATAAAGTCACTTTATAAAATTAAAACAAGGGATTACTTTATAAAAAGTCCCATTTACGTAAGAGACACTTTAAACTTTATAAAACAACATTACAAAGTAAAGTAGTCTAGCTAGTGCATGGCCACTTCTGCATACAAGTAAAAAACATGCGGAGTGCCTCCAGAGCTAAATCTCTAACACTCCCTCTTAGCGAGGGAGGGACTCACTGCCATCATCAACAAGTCTCGTCCTTAAATCCATCACACCGTTCACTGTAGGAGCTCTCTCATAACCTGGAACCAACGCTACAACCTGCACTAAACTCGAATTTGAAGATAACCTTCTGGTAGCAAACCCTGAACCCTAAGCTCCTAGGAGAATCAATTCCCCACTCTTGAGCATTGGTTTGCTCATGCTGGTTGAACCTCCTGCCAGTACTTAGAAGAGACTCCCTCTCTTCCATCAGAACTCGAGGTTGTACCCTTGGCGTCACTGCAACCTCAGGATCCTCTTGCTCCTCGTCTGATTCATCAACCATGGGTTGTACACTGAACTAGTACAGCTCACCGAACCGATCACTAATCAACTATGGATCAATCAGTCCCACTCTCTCCAAGTATATATAAACATGTCCTAGATCTTCTCTATCTGAAAAAATGTACACATGTCCCCTCCGGAACAATGTCGAATACCCTGCATCTTCCAAGGTTGAGACCAAGAGCAAGTTTAACCTCATCCCTGGAACAAAGAGGACCCCATCCTAATCAATGTATCCTCCGTGACTAAGTTGGAATCTGACTTTTCCAACTCCTCGCACAACAAGTGCATGTCCCCCTTTTGACTGAACAAACCGGTCAGGACCAGTCTCAGAAATGATACGAAATATATGACATATTCCAGTCATATGATGTGAGACTCCACTATCAATATACCAAGTACCATTCTAAACTACTCCATTGTTGTCGGCACTAGAAATAAGGGAGAACAACGAGAACTCCTCGAATCTTCTCGCAAAGTCTTCTTCTTCTGCTATAGCTGC
>LPNX010897176.1:320436-344079 GCA_001517045.1 Pseudotsuga menziesii | reverse complement strand
CAGAGGAATCGCGATTCCTAGTCGATTCCTAGGCGATTCCTTTGGAATCGCGATTCTGGAGCGGGTTCGAAGGGGGGGGGGGACGATTCCCCGCAACCCTGGCTGCAACAACTCTATCTTCCTCCTTCTTCTTCTTCTCAGGACACTGAGAAGCAAAATGTCCATACTGGCTGCAAGCAAAACATCGAACTTTACTCAAGTCCTTCTTGGACTTCTTCTTGCTCTTAGCAGAAAGAGCAACATTCTCTTTACTAGCACCCTCCTTCTGTCCACTGCCTTGAGATCCTTATCAAATCTCCTCTTGAGTTAAATCATCCCATAATCTGCTCCAATCTGGAAGGTTTTCTTGAGCAACCACACACTTCACAAAGACTTCCCATTCCTTAGTGAAGCCTTTCAAGGCTATCCTCACTTACTCAGAATCATAAATGACTTCTCCAACTGCAACTAGCTCATCTTTTATCTGGGCCACCCGAGTAAGAAAAGAAGCTACACTCTCACCTATGGCCATCTTGGTTCCCTGCAATTTTTCTTTGAGAATCATTATCTGGTTCTCATTCTTAGCCTCATACAAGCCTTTCAATGTAGTCCACATATCATAAGCAGTCTTCTTTTCAGCTACATGTGGAATAAGGTGGTCCTTTATACCATCCAGAATCAATCTTTGAGCTTTAGCCTCTTTTACCTCATGAATATCCAAAGCAATAGGATCAGTATCAACAGGAGGAGTTACCACAGTGCTAACTATGGTCCATAGTGTGTCTTCTTTGAGAACAAAATTCATCCTGACTTTCCACTGCAAGTAGTTGAATATACCATCCAACCGATCCTCATATCTAATGCATGCAGCCATCTCTGCTATTAAAGAAGAAAAAAATAAACCACCAAAAGAACAATATCTTCACTCTTCCCCACCACCTGCAAGTCACATCCAGATAAGGTTTTTCCAACACACAAGTTGTTAAAAAACACAGCAATAACCCTTGCCCAACAACATAACACTACTGTTGTCCCCACAATCAGCTCTAATCTTAGAGCCTCAGCTCTAATACCATGTAGAAATATTGACAAAAAATTTAGACTTTTGTCAAACACTTAATTTGCCCAGACTTTAGACTTTGACATGTCATTAATAAAAAAAAACTTCTCATGCATTTAAATCAACAACCCTACAAGTTGTAACACTTAAACTAAGTCTGTAGCAGCGGAAATACACATAAAAAACAGCAGACTAATAAACCCATAAAACAGTAGAATTTTTGTAAATGTGACCCTAGAAAAACCCCACCTTGGGGAAAACCATTCCAAGAGAGATTTTATTGCACCATTTATCAGGCAAAAAATAAATTTACAGAAACATTTATTTCAGCATTAATGACTGTACCAGATTTCTCGATTTTTGTGCCCACCTCGATTTCTGTGCCCAACAAACTATACAAAATAGTGCGGGCTGTACGGATTTCTGTGCTTGAAAAAAAAACTTTTTCCCCTTCTCGAAAATCGTGGCCAGATATTTTTTTCTCAAAATCTGTGCCACTGCTGTACCGTACGAACTATACGGAACAATACAACTCAGCAAAAGCTAAATTCCTTGGAAAATTGTCCAGCTCCTTGCGATTCATGCCCTCTTGAGAAAAAAAATCTCCTTGGGATTTGTGCCCACTTGATAAAAATTGCAGCTCCCTCTCTCTCTGCAAATAACTCAGCCAAATGCTCACTCTTGGAAATGCTTTCCTTCAACTTGTCTTGCACACTAACGTAGGCTCTATCTTATAACTTGATAGTGACTTTTCACCTTTCCCATTCCCTAAATCCAAAGGCCAAGATTAAATCTTGCATTTTCAAGATCAAGGGTTGAAAAACTTTCCCCCCAAAAGTGGTTACATTTAATTTTAATAAAGTTACGTTTACTTTATGAAACAAATGCACTTTATCTCATAAAGTCACTTTATAAAATTAAAACAAGGGATTACTTTATAAAAAGTCCAATTACATAAGAGTCACTTTTTTTTTTTTCAGTCGAAAAAAATACATTCCTTGGTATTCATTGAATCAAAGGAACCTTTTACATCTTCAAGTGAAGTGCCAAAAAACTGTTCATGTACAGCAGTAATGTGCATGTACAGCATAAATAATAATCAGTCCTACCTGTGTCTATCAGCAAATACAATCCAATCAGCCCAACAGTCATAAGTAAATAACAAGTAAATACATAGAGTCTCGATACCCCTCCACAGAAACATAAACTCATAGCACTTTGGGTTCACTACCTAAGAAAACCCTCTCATAGGAAGACAATCAAGTACAGTCATCAATGTTCCTAAAGAACATAACAGGAACCCAAAAACCTGATCCAAGGAGGGAGTGATACTCAAGTAAATCAGTAAATATATGTTCCACATATAACTTGTATGTTTCTCACAAAACAGGAGAGAGAAACTGAAGTAAAAAGTGCATATACTAAAAGATCTGTGCTGAGCTTTCTCCAATAATCTCATTCCCATAAAATTCTTTAAGTATGAGATGTCCCGGTGCCAAAAGCAGTCCCTCCTTAGATAAGATATCTGCCCTCCTGTTATGTTCCCTATAAACATGACTGAGATCCACCCACATAAATGAGGATATGAGAATCCTAGTGTTGTGGCACCAGGCCTCTAGATTCACCATATCCAGGGCAGATTCCATTTTTGCCCACTTTATAATCACAGAGGAGTCGCCAAATATATGTAGGTAAGGTAACCCAATGTCCTTGGCGACCCATAGTGATGCCCAAAGTGCTAAGAGCTCAGCTCTAGTATTGGTACTCCTGCCACATCCGAGCTTGAAGGCAAGATGGTGAAGTTCATTCAGCCATATAACAAAACCAGCACCCCCCTCTTCTTTAGCGGCCGCACCATCAAAAAATACCGAAGGGTACTTAAGTGAAGGAAAATTCCCAATATTCCTGATCCTGTGCTTTTGTAACAGAGGTGGCTTATAGGTCAAAAAATCATCATATATGATATATATCAATCTATGATATACATAAGAGTCACTTTAAACTTTATAAAACAACATTACAAAGTAAAGTAGCGTTGCTAGTGCATGGTCACTTCCGCATACAAGACAAAAACATGTGGAGTGCCTCCAGAGCTAAATCTCTAACAATAACTACTAAATGATTGGCGTTATATGGTTTAATCCATGTTTTCTATTGCTAATTCAACAATCTACATGTTTTATGGATATAAACGCTCCCGAAACGGATGCTTATGAAAATTTTGTTTTAACTCCACTCTCGCTCCCCGCTCCTGCTCCTCACTCCCAACAGCATAGGTTTGGTGCTATCTTGGCTGTCGTTGGCAGGTTTCACTAGGGAAGTGCTGTTATTTTCCACATTTATTGCAGCCTGCAGGATTTTTCTCGTGGTTCCATCTGATCCCCTCTCTCTCTCTCTCCTGGGTCTTGACAACTGGGGTTATAATACTCAAAATTAACAAAATGTTAACCATCTACAAGATCAACCTTGTGCCCATATAGGATAAAAAGGCACCCTTGGAGTGCTTTCACTCTAATGCTTCAGCTACAGAGAAATATAGCTCTTATAAGTCAGAGAACTTCTGTTACTTCACATGATCTCAGACCTTATTTAAAACACGTCTAAACAATGTCCTCTGCATCGAAAAGAATGCTCACAGAAATGTTCAATCAGGGAGATGACATTCTTTAACAAATCTTTAAAAAAAACATGAATTTGCAGAAAAGTTTTTATGTCATGCAGCACTTGTAGTATGTACAATTCATGACTGATGATATCTTGGACAGTACATCTATGCCTAGGCAATATATTTACTGGCAATGATATTTCAGGTTTTAAATCAAAAAATAAGTCTTGGTGAAATTACCGGTGGGTTCAACACAAATTACCAAATAGAAAATCAACATGGTGAGTGAGTTAGTAATCTGTAATGGAGTTCTCCTTCAGGATATTTCCTTGGACGCCTGGTGCATTGGATAAAATGGTTTACTCAATAAAAGTAAAGTTGTGTTCAAAGAATCGAATCCCATATTACCTTAACAACTGCAGAATAAACGACCACCTTGTACTTGCTATATTCATGGCATGCAAGAGGCGCTTCTATGAAATATGAGACTGAATGAGTGAAGTAATCTGGTGATACATAACCAATCACTAGTGATCGTTCAGGGTCCTTCGGATTATCCCAAGTAGTGTACTGAGGATATAGATTCATAAAGCGTTTACCCCATTCCCTGCAAGAGGAAAAAGAAGCAGTTTAGTTAGTAATGCATTGATAAATTTTAATAAATAAAGCAAAAACGCAACTTATAAATTAACATACAAGCCAACTAATTGCTGATTTTACAGTGAAGACTAAAAGGATCAATAGAAACCATCCATCTTGAAATAGTCAGTCATTGATGACACAGGAAATATTGTACTACTGTTATCAAGTACACCAAGGGAAAAATGTACAAGTTAAAAAGCACTCTCATTCTAGAAATAAACAGTTAGCACATTTGATATACTCATATAAAGAGCAGTTACATTCATTAAGTAAATCAAAGTTCAAACCAACCAATAGGGAAGCTGACCTAGTGCCGTGTTATTTAAATTGGGTATTAATACCTAAGGTATTAACAGCCACCAAAACAGTAGAAATAAAAAAATCACGGATTGGATCCTAAGTTGCAGGAAACACTGACTGTGTACCTATACATTTACGGAAACTTAACAAAATACTGAAATACATACCATAGGTCTGGAAACGCAAACCGTATCACTTGAAATGCAGATCACGAAATGGAAAAGCATATCATGCACAGGAAACGCATTTCAAGGAAGACCATACCACAATCCATATGGCACGTTTCCTCATCAGTTTGGGAACTGTTTCATTGGAAATATTGTGTCAACCCACATTGATGACTGTAAACCTGTGTTGCAAATATCTCC
This sequence comes from Pseudotsuga menziesii, assembly GCA_001517045.1. Classification (NCBI taxonomy): domain Eukaryota; kingdom Viridiplantae; phylum Streptophyta; class Pinopsida; order Pinales; family Pinaceae; genus Pseudotsuga; species Pseudotsuga menziesii. The sequence continues at coordinate 339,125 of LPNX010897176.1, read as the reverse complement.
AATTTCTCCCGATATTTCCGATTTCTCCTGACTTTTGTGTTGCCGATTTGTCCGACATTTTCATAATTCTTCAAGTCTAAGTTTATTTTTGCCAATATTTTTCAATAATTCATGATATTTCTGCTAAATATATTTCCAGACCCTTGGCGATATATTCCCCGACACGATATTTGCAACATTGCTGTAAACCCTAAGCATTAATGACACTGAAGCATCTAACCCCAGAAATGTTTTATAAAGATGATTTCCCTCTCTTTTCTTCCTCATATAGTTTGGGAAAGGGTGATTTCAGTAAGAAGATTTTCACTGTTTTCAGCACCTTAAGCAAGGGTGATTCCAGCAAGAGGAACTTCAGCGTTTTAGGCAGCTACAGAGATAAGATAAGGGAAGCTACAACCATATTTCCTTTGTGACAAGTGAGCAGCAAGAAATTTGGTATTTGGGAAGCTACAAAAATGGCTTCCAACCAAGCTACTTCTCTTTCTCCAACTCCTAAATCCAAAAAGAGCTTATCCACTTTTTGAACTATTAAAAGATAGGACTCAAATTGCTGAATTCAATGCCCCAAAAAACTTCTGACCCAAAGAAAATTGTCCTTGATGGATTTACAATTTAATTTTACTCCACTTGAAATGACACATCAGCAGTTACGTGTAATGTACATGGATCAACATAATCTAGGTTAAATAAATAAAAGCAATACTAAAGTATAATAAATAATTCAATAAATAAACAATAAATAATATTAATAATAATGACTAAATAAACATAAGGAGATAAAAGAAAAAGAACTATTATCAATTAAATTAAAAGACATGCCTCTTTGAATGGAAAGGCACAAATAGACCTTTTTATACCAATGTTACAAATATTGTGTCGGCAAATATATTGCCAAGGGTCCAGAAAAAAATTATCGGATTTATCGGCGAAAATGTCGGCAAACATCGGCAATATATCGGCAAAATAAAAAATACAAAAATATTTAAAAATGCAAAAAATCACAATATATTCGAAAAAATCGTGAAATATCGCCATAAAATCAGCAAATATCATGATAAAATCGGGAAAAATCGGGGAAAATATCGGGGCGATATCAATGAGTTAACATTGCGATATTTCACGATGTTGCCGATATATCATCAATGTTTGTAACAGAGATTTATAAATCCCGATTGTACTTGAACCTTATCTTTTTTCATCTACAATTACTTATAATGATATATTTTATCAAATAAAGTTTAAGCATTTCTGCTGCTACAGTAATATCAGACCTTGCTGATCTGCATGCACAGGTAGAAGGCTGCAAGGATTTCATACAACAGTACCTCTGTAGAGTCCATACAATCCATACTTATTTACCATCCATAATCCCATACAGTATGCACCGTCCATACTTCCATACAGTTCGTACTGGTACATACTTCTCTACAGTACTCTTACCAGGCAAAATAGCAGGGCTAGTGCCCTGTAAGCAAATGTAAGGATAGTGTGATCCAATGTCACCTCAATCACACTTCCAACTCATTTGGAGTGTCGTAACCTCCAGGGGGAGAGCCCTTTTAGCTATTCTGCAAGACTATGTCTCCTACACAATGGTGTTAGTGACCAATGCCTTTTAACAAATCAGATTTAGGAATGAAGAAGACATACTGGGAAAATAAAGTGCTTGTAGATGCTAGTGCAAATGTGTCAGATCAAAGCATGAAAAACATCCATTCAAGTACTTTTCAAGATTTAGTGGAATTGGGAGCAAAGTCAATTCGATAACACCTTAACATACAAGAGATCATTCACCAACATCAACCATGTAACAATATATCATTCGGTAGCAGTATATAACCAACAAATAACCTTCCAATGAAAAGTACGAGGGGCAGCAGTAGTACAGTATGACAGTCCCAATTATGACAATTTATAGCATCAGTGATGTTACCAATGTAAGGTGTAAGAAATATATCTTTGCATTCAAACAAGTTTCACCATGCATACATTATATGTAAATTAGACCGCTTCAATCCTTTATCAGCATTCTTAACAGTATAGGACAGTCAAAACGTTAATATATTTCAGACTTGTATTTATGCCAATGAAGTGAGTTTTCAGACCTTATATTCACTTCCTTCAAGCAATATTAAATTCCAATTTATGACTGTGTTTTAACCTCATGTTTGTGTTGGTGTGCAGGTGAAATGGACTGTCAAGTCTTGACAGTCTGGTATTTATTGCAGACATAGGACAACTGCCAATAGGGCTGCAGATGGGACGTTACAGCCCTGCAAAACCGCAGCCCTAAGGCTGCTATGGCCTAGGGCAGACCTTGAAATGAGGGCCGAGGTTAGGAGGAAGGGAGGTAGCCGAGGGAAGGAGGAAGGAAGGGAGAGGCCGTGAGGGTTTAGGATGAAGGTCTGGTTTTTGACAGTTTTTAGGGTTATTTTAGGGTTTTAGGAATTTTCGGTATTTTTAGGGCTCCTAAAAATTTTCCCTAGGGTTTCTAAAGACAAAAAGGGCAGGAAGAATTTATAGGAAGAATGGCCAAAATTTTAGGTAGGCCTAAAATTGAAAAAAAATAATAATTTTTTTAGAGTTTTAGGGCAGTTTTTAGGTTTTTTGGATTTTTTTAATTTCAAGGCTTCCTATAATGCCCTAGGGTTTTTAGGGTCTGAAATGGAGGGCCAACTTTGTAGAAGTGAGAGTCAAAATTTTAGAACGGCCAAAAATCAATGTTACAAATATCGGGTCAATGAACATACTGTCGACGGTCAAAAAGGAAATTATTAGATTTATCGACAAAAATGTCGGCAAACATCGACAATATATCGGCAAAAATTAAAAAATACAAAAAATATAAAAAAATAAAAAATGCAAAGAATCACAATATATTCAAAAAAATCACAATATATTCAAAAAAATCGCGATATATTCGAAAAAAAAATTGGCAAATATCGCAATAAAATTGGGAAAAAATAGCCCAAGAATCGGGGAAAATATCGGGGCGATATATTGTCGATATATCGTCAATGAGTTAACATCATCGTGATGTTGCCTATATATTGGGGATGTTGCCTATATATCGGGGATGTTTCAAACATAAAATTGCAAACCTAAATTTAAGCGAATCTACCACGCAAAATGCAATAATTACACATGAAAAATGCAAGAGCAATTTGATAAGAATGACAACATAGAGTTTTTATGGATGAGACCCTTAAACCCTAGCCTAGAGGAAGGTGACCAGCCTTCATCTTGGAGGTATTTCTCAAGAGCCTAAACTAGGGCAAAGTTGGAGATCCAAGGCTAAATTTTGTAAAAACCTCCTCTTAGGGGCGTCTTTACTATGCTAAAGCGATAAAAAATAGATAAAAGACCCTATTCAAAGAGAATGCAACCCTAGGGCTACCATTCAATCATTCAAGAAGCAAAATTTACCTACCATTCATAATTCACCAAGCAAAATTAAAATGGAGTAGACTTAATCGAGCATGAGTTCTTCTAACCATTCTAGCATTCACAAAGCATAACCAAAGAGAGCATCCAACTTCCTCCACAAGAGAAAGAGAAAAACCCTCCAAGAGGTGCGCATCACTCCAAGAGACTACCTTGGGTAAAAACGTAACATAATGAAGTTTTATCCCATAAACTGTGTTTTTAAAATGAAGTGAGGAGATCTATTTATATGTTCGCACACTCACTTTTACAAATAAACCAGGCCGACATGCCTTAAAATGTCAATTCGAAATTATAAAATGTCAACTTAAAATTATAACATAAAATAATATACGAGGCGGCAGGGGGGGGTGGAGTTTTTTTCACTCTGGATGGATCTTTGGAAACAAGGTTCGCTTGGGGTCTTGGAGAAGACACTAATAACATGGTTGAAGCCTTGGCATTATGGCAAGGGCTGAGGATCGCCAAGACCCTTGGAATCTCCAAGTTAACTGTCGTCGGAGACTTCAGAATTGTTATTCGAGCTCTAGCCGAGAACCTAATTCCAAGCCAAATGCTCCTGAGGCGGCTTATCCACAAAATATTGGCCCAAGTCCTCTCCTTCAAAAAAATTGAGTTCTATCATGTGCTTTGGAAAAACAACATAGAGGCTGACAAAGAAGCAAACCTAGGCTCCACTCTTAACCCCGGGGAGCTAATTCTCAATGGCCCGGGCTCCCTTTGCTCCCCCCCATAGGACCAGGGCTAAGATCTTGTGGTCTTCCTTTATGTGGGCCCCTGCGATCTGGTCTGCTCCGTGCCTTTTGGATCTCAAGACAGGTGGTGTTAGGTCGTCACGTGGCTTGGCGTCAGCAAGAGAGGAGAGTTTAAATGCTTGCCGGTTGCGGTCAGTTCGCCTGGTGCGAATTTGAAAGGAGTCTTGCGATCAGGTCCGCTCCGTGCCTTATGGATCTCAGGACAGGTGGTGTTAGGTCAACACGTGGTTTGGCGTCAGCAGGAGAGGAGTGTTTAAATGCATGCCCAGGTGCGGTCAGTTTGCCTGGAGCGAATTTGAAAGGAGTCTCATCGAAGCTGGTTTTTTCAAGTGTTATCATGGCAGTCTTAACTGCTCGCGCGTTGGGGGATACAGTGACGCCTGGTGCGAATTTGAAAGGAGTCTCGTCGAAGCTGGAATATTCGAGTGTTTTCATGGCAGCTTTAATTGCTCACGCGTTGGGGGATACAGTGCTGCCAGTGCCCCTGGGTGACTTTGTTTTAAAGCGTTGGTTCATTGAGGAAGGTCGCCTTATCAAATGCATGGTAAACTTCGGCCTTCTCTAGGAGCTCTGTCGTCTGGTTAGTATTAAGGATTTGCTGTTAGTCAGGATGGATGCTGGGTCTTCTTCCGCCATTGCGCCTGTTGCCCCTAACCCCGTGGAGGTGAAGGTCAGAGACCTGAAGCATGACCTCAAGCTGTTGCAAAACCAGGTCAATGCAATTGATTACGAAGGTGGCAGGAGGTTGGACAATGTGGGCAAAGACTTGGTTTTTCTGCGTAAGAAGCTCAAGCGCAAGGTGAAGCGGTCAAAAAATGCGTTAACCAAGCAAATTGCGGAGCTGGAAATTTAGGTAGATAAGCTAGCCCTCAAACTCGTCAAGCATGAAGCCTCTGGTCCTGGTATTTCGTCCAGCTCGGATGGGTAGTTTATGCAAGTTCATGGATGGTTTTTTGCTAGTTTGTTGTTTTCCCTGTATAAGTCTCTCTGACTCTTTGGATAGAATAAGTTCCTGGGTTAGATTCTCTGAACTCCCCTCTGTTTTCTGAACTGTTTAGTTTGCACTCTATTATAGACTGGTAATGCTTCGCCGCTTCCACAAGGGCGTATTTAGAGGTTTTAAAGCCACTTTGTCGCTTCCACAAGGGCGTATCACGAGACTTTAAGTTTCTGCTGCCGCTTCCACATGGGCATTTTGTAATTCTGGTTCTATTTGGTGGTCATACCACTCGTCTAATATACTATAACCGTTACTTTAAAAAAAAACATAAAATAATATAAAATAATCAAATTTGTGGGTAACTTGGGGCATTTTCCCTGGAGTTTACCCAAAAATTACTAAAATAGCTAAAAATGAGCAAATTACTCCGAACTGAAGACTGGAGTAAGCAAGGGAGTGAGCGCCATGCCCCATCTAACCCCAACAACACTGATAATCCCTCAACGCCCCCCCCCCCCAAATCAAGCAGTACGACTTGGATGAAGAGATGGCGTCATCAATGGAAAATGCCCAAGGAAGGAGGGCGCTATGCTGAAAGAGGACCGAAAATGGTGTGTTAGGTGACCAGAAGAGAAGGCAATATCCTCACAGCTGAAAGAACTGTCACCGGAGTAGAAAACAAGTGCGAGGTCATGTGACCCAGTGACCCACCCCTAGGAGCCTCGGACACCAACCCCAGGGTTAAAAACCCCAACAAAGGGCAGTCAACAATGCCATTAAGCCATAGTACTCCTAAAGGAAGACTCAAAGAGTCCAGCCATGACCACCACTCAAAAAGTGTTGGTAACGCTAATCATGGTCCCAAAAAAATGACCTTCTCTTCCTGGGCACATATCTCAAGGGGCGTTGGTACGATACCAACGTAACACAGTACAGTTGCAATTTCAAAAATTCAAATGGAATCACGAAAGAAAAAAATTGTGACCAGTGATAACATAAATAAAGAATTATATAACCACAAGGATGACAAAATTCTGAAAGCTTGTCTAGATGGCATTAAGAGTAGCTTGAACACACAAACAGGATCATTAAAAGAATTATTGTCCAAACAAGGAACAGAGCATACAATTGCATTGCAAGAAGTAAAAGATTCGATACACAACATACATGCCCTTAAGAGCAATAGAGAAAGGTGAAACAAAGGTATCAAATGTTGCAATTGACGACTCGTTTTAAACGTCATGGAGAAATTGGATCAATTAACACCTCAGTTTTCTCCATTCTCTTCTTCCGTTCTCAAGAAGAGAAGAACCAAATAAAGAAAACCCAATGATATATCTCTTAAAAAATACTAGTAACTCAAGGTTTCAAAATAAAGATTACAACAAAATTAAAAAGGAATTACCGAAATATGATGGCAAAGATAATAGAGGGGCCATCGTATAGGTCAACAAAATGGAAGTTATCTTTGAATGAAAACCTTCACTTGGTGAACAAGAAAACATAATGACCGCCTCCAATAATTTAGAAGGTGAAACTTATGATTGGTTCCTATGGTGGGCTGTAAAGTGTGAAGCTCTTTCATCCTATTGGAAAAACTTCACCACATCAATGTTAAAGAGGGTTCATGATGAAGAAGACGATGACCTTTACACCAAATTTCTTCATCTAAGGCCAAAGGAGAATGTCAATGATTACACTCATTAATGGGAGGTCTTGGCAACAAGAACGGTTGGATTCTCAAATGAGCAATTTCTAAAAATGCATGTCTACGGATTGAAGGATTGAATCCATAGTGAGCTAAAATTGTGGAATCCTAGAACTATCAAAGACGCTAGACATGCACCAAAGTTAATTGAACAAAAATAAATAAAGTGAATAGGTCATTGTTTACAAGGTCGGATAAACCAAACAAGTATCACAATGACAAATCAAATAAATCTTCCACAAACAATGTGGATAAATACATACCACCTCACTTAAGGTAGGGCGAAAAACAACAACATCAAGATACAAAAAAACATGGGTAAATAAGTCTAGGTATTGTGGAGACAAATGGTCGCCAAGGCATAAGTGCAACAACCAAAAACTATATAATTGTGAGGCTGAGAAGGAACTAGACACATCAGATAGGGACTCCAAGGTGAAACTAAGCAATGAGGAAAGTAAGGACACAAATACAGAGTCGAAGGACACAATGCCCAAGATAACCTTGGGTACAATAGTAGGCATCGCTCAACCACAAACATTGAAATTAAAAGGGTGTGTAAAAAAAGAAAATGCCACCATACTAATAGACACAAGGACCACCCATAATTGCATAGATGTAAATGTGGAAAAAATATTACAAGTGTTCGTATATCCAACAACAAATAAGGGTTATGGTAGCTAATAGTCAGATTGTAACTTGAAAATTACAAATAGAAAATTATAACTGTCAAAAAGTCAAATTACAAATAGAAAATTATAACTTGGAGTCTAGATTTTACACAGGGCCACCAAGAGAAGTATACATTGTCTTAGGAATCCAATGGCTACAAACATTAGGCACATACTATGTGAAGTAGCAAAAGCAATTTATTAAACTCAAGTGGGAAGGAAGAAAATATAAGAGACGGCGAAAAAAAGCATCAAGATACAAAAAACATGGGTAAATAAGTCTAGGTATTGTGGAGACAAATGGTCGCTTGGGCATAAATTCAACAACCAAGAATTATATAATTGTGAGGCTAAGAAAAAACTAAACACATTAGGTAGCGACTCTAAGGAAAGAAGCAATGAGGAAAGTAAGGACACAAATACAGAGTCAAAGGAAACAATGCCCAAGATATCCTTGGCTACAATAACAAGCATCACTCAACCAAACATTGAAATTAAAAGGGCATGTCAAAAAAGAATATGCCACCAAACTGATAGACACAAGGAGCACCAATAATTTCATAGATGTAAATATGGAAAGATATTAAAAGTGTTAGTATATCCAACAACGAATATAAGGGTTATGGTAGCCAATGCAAAAAAAATGATGGTGTCAAGATATGTGACATGTCAGAAAGTTAAATTACAAATAGAAAATTATAACTTGGAGTTTGGATTTTACACAATGCCCCCAATAGGAGTACACATTGTCGTGGGAATCCAATGGCTATTACCATTAGGCACCTACTATGTAAATCATCAAAAGCAATTTATAAAATCCAAGTGGGAAGGAAGAAAATATACACTATATGGTTTCCAACCACCTCCTATCCAAATTATATCTTCGAGACAATTGGTAAAGCTAATTTGAAAGGGGACACCCGTATATATGGCCTAATATCATCAAATGGAGATATTTATTCCAAAATTAATCTACTCACAATAACACATGATCCAAGAGTTAATCGAAAAATATGGGAAGGTAAGTTCTAACCTACCTATGAAGTTACCTTTACAAAGAGAATTGAACACATAATTGAGGTAAAACCAAACTCCACACCTATTAATATTAAACCTGACTGATATTTGCATCACCGCAAAAGGGAAATAGAAAGGTTGATTCAAGATCTATTAACATGTGGTATTACCAAAAGAAGTAGAAGCCGCAACCCCAGTAGTTCTAGTGCAAAAAAAAAGATGGAGCTTGCAAACTATGTGCAGATCATTGAGGTCTTAACAAAATAACAATCAAGAACAAGTTTCCTATTTCGTTCACAAGTGAAATGTTGGATGAACTTCATGGGACCAAATATTTTTCAAAGCTAGACATGAGGTCAATGTACTACCAAATTCGAGTGAGATTGTCTATAGCGTACCTTTTAGGATATACAAGATGTTGATTTTTGTACCTAGAAAAGTGTTCCTCTAGGTGACTTTAGCCTTGGTCACTTAAAAGGGGGAAATAAAGCGACCCTTGCATTAAATGACTTGAGATGAGCATTTAATTTGACTTTAAATAATAAAGTCACTTTTTGGAAAAATTTAAGTGAGGTGAATGAAATTTATTTTATATGAGATTTAATGAGCATTTAATCTCATCTAATCTCCATCGTTGGATTAGAAAAACCCTAGGGTTTTCACCAAAAAGGCAAGGAAAGGCAAAATGCATTCACTTTTTAAGAAAGAAAGTGAAGAAGAGAGCTGAGAGAGTGCAGAGCCATTTTTTCTGAGAATTAGGAGAAAACACCGACAGCAGCAAGTTTTTTCTCTTGGCACGCATTTCAAGGAAAGGACAACAGCAAGAGGGCACAAAAATCGAGGAGATGACAACAGCATTTATTGCTCATCTGTACAATCAATACTGTACGTTTTCAATACAAGCGACACAATTTTCAAGGCGGATTTCTAGGCATGATTTTCAAGAAAAAAAATCCTGGGCATAGATTTCAAGGTCCGTACGGTCTGTTTGTATAGTCGGTACAGTGGCACAGAAATCGAGGCAAAAAAATAAAAAAAAAATATGAGTTTAATTTTTCCTGTTTGGCACGAAAAACGAGGCAAAAAATTTTCATCTGATTGAGATAAGTTGGTCTGAAAAATTTTCTGATTTTTGCTGTAATTTTTTCCTGAAAATAAAAGTCTCTCTCCTAACAGGTTTTTCCCCTTGTGGGTTTTTCCTGGGCAAGTTTGCCAAAAAATCTCTGAGTCTGAAATTTATGGTGTGCATTTATTATTTTATTTTTTTGTCTATAAATGTGAGTTTCAGCAGTGCTTTTATCAGTCTGAAATATTGTGCAATTTCAACCTTTATTATTTATGGGTTGGGCATTAAACAAAGAAATTTTTTACATTTAAACCAATGGCTGAAATTGAGAAAAACTTTCATGGTATCAGAAAATTAAATTTTTGGAGACAAAAAGTAATTTCCAGAACTCAGAAAATTTCTTTTGACAGTTAGCAGCATTTTGTTGAAACTTGAACTTAGCAGAGATAATGGCTACTGGACTTAGGATGGAGGATAGGCTTGATGGGGTTGGGAATTTTGTCCCATGGAAAGCTAGGATATTGCTTGTGTTGAATGAAAATGAGTTGTGGGATGAGGTAGTCAAAAACACTACAGCTAATCCTATTGTTATTCCCGCTTCTACTGATGCGGCAGCATTGGTTGCCTTCAACAAGAAAGATATTAAGGCCGAGAGGATTATCCTAGATGCAGTTAAAAACCATGTGATTCCACACATTTCAAGTAAAACTCGTGCATATGAGATGTGGGATGCTTTGACCAGCTTGTTTCAAGGCTCAAACGAAAATTGGAAGATGGTGTGAGGGAGAAGTTGAAAAGCATCAAGATGGTCAAATGAGAGGTTGTGATGTCTTACCTTACTAGGATCTCTCAGGTGAGAGATCTTAATACAGAGCTAGTGCAGACAGCTTTGAATGGGGTTGCAAAGCCTTGGGTTGTATTTGTGGAGGCTTTGGTTGCTAGGGAGAACTTACCTACATGGGACAAGATATGTGATGATTTTGTTCAGGAGGAGACTCGGAGGGGTCTTGTGCAAGGCAGTGCTTCTACTAGTAGGGAGGATGAGGAGGATGTGGTTCTGACAGCAAAGGGGAATAAGAAGTTCAAGAAGGGTGGGGCCAAGCAGCAAGATGGGCAAAAGAAGGATTTGAGCACTGTGAAGTGCTTTGCTTGTCAGAAGATGGGGCACTATGCTGGGCAGTGTCTACAGAAGAAGAAGAAGAAGAAGAAGAAGAAGCAGCACAGACAGCAGCTTCGACGAAGGTTGAGGATTTTGTAGCTAGATTTCAGAGAGAGTTTTCTCTGTGCACTAGACATGTTGATAAAGAGAGAGCATCCATCATCACCAATGGAGATGTTGATAGAGAGAGGGAGTTTTCCTTATTGACAGACCATTCTTACAGTGCATCCACTTCCAGCACTTCGTATATCGATAGTGGAGCTTTGAGCGACATGACAAGTGCTCAAGAGATGTTCTTTGAGCTTTCATAGGCAGAGACTGATGTGGAGGTAGTGTTGGGAGATGATTCTGCTGTCAGAGCAGTTGGGCGTGGGACCATTACCTTTTAGAGGGAGTCCATGAGTCCCATGGTTTTGAGAGATGTATTGTATGTACCTGGGCTAAAGAAGAACTTGGTTTCAGATTCCATGATCGAGGAACGAGGTCTTGGGGTGTCCTTCCTAGATGGACATGTCAGTGTGTTTCCCAAGACTGCAAGACCATCTGCTTCATATGCCATTGGAGTTAGATGTGGGAACTATACAAGCTCTTATTTCAACCTCAGCAAGCCTTGGCACATAGCAACGACAACGAGCTTTGTGAGTTGTGGCATAGGAGGATGGCTCACTTGCATCATCTAGCTTTGAGGTTATTGAGACATGGTTACAGGTTTTCCAAACGTTCAGCACAGAGCACAGTGATGTTTACAGGGGGTGTGCTTTGGGAAAGCACACCAAGACTGCTTTTCCTAGCAGTGATAGCAGGTCGACAGGGGTTCTTGATTTGATACATTCTGATTTGTGTGGACCTATGTCTTTTGTTTCTCCGAGAGGATATGAGTACTATGTGACATTCATCGATGACCATTCCAAGAAGAGCTGGATCTACTTCTTGAAGAGCAAGAAATCTCAAGAGGTCTTCCAGAGGTTCCAAGAGTTCAAAGCTCTTATGGAGAACCAGACAAGGAGGAAGATACGGGCTCTCAGATCAGATAACGAGGGTGAGTATACCTCCAAGGAGTTTGATGGATATTGCAGACAGGAGGGCATTCGAGGGCAGTTGACGGTTCCATACACTCCAGAGCAGAATGGAATGGCAAAAAGGAAGGTCTATTGTTGGAGCAACTAGAGCTATGTTTCTATTCGTAAGTTTCTGCGGTGAGGTAGTTTAATAATAGGGTTTTCCAAAGAATCCGCAGTGGTCATTTTGAAAGTCGACGGATTCATCGTTCCTGATTCGGAATCGTCGACTTTCAAAATGACCACTGCGGATTCTCCGGAAAACCCTATTATTAGAGCTATGTTACATGACCAATCACTTCCTTTCTTCCTTTGGGCAAACGCATGCAGTACAGTTGTTTAACTTCAAAACAGGAGTCCTCATCGTGCCGTGGGGAACATGACACTTGAGGAGAGTTTCACAGGAAAGAAGCCCAAGGTTAGCCATTTTCACATATTTGGTTATTTGACTTACTCTCATGTCCCTTCTGAGAAGAGGACAAAGTTGGAGCCCACCGCAGAGAAGGGCATCTTTGTGGGCTATGATGAGACTTCGAAGGCCTTTCGTATTTATCTTCCCTCTCAGAGGAAAGTTGTTTGAGGGAAGTGAAATTTGAGAAGGAGCGAGCCTTCAGTAAGTCTAGAGAGTCAAAGCAAGGAGAGCAGCAGGTTCCTGCACCTCAGGTAGTTTCATAAGTACTGTCAGTGTAGCAGACAGGTTCACAAGTTTCCGGAGTTACTGGACCACACAGTATGGACACAGGTTCACCAGTTTCAGTGGTTCAGCCAGCAGGATCTTCGGGGACAGGTTTTGGGTCTCAGATTACAGGTTCAATGTATAGAGCATCAGGATCACAGAGTTCACTAGTTGTTGGTACACCTACTTCTGGTTCATAGGTTACTGGGGCTTCTACCTCTGTTAGTTCATCAGATCAGGACAGACTAGTATGGGAGCAGCCTTCAGGGAAGAAGAAGCATAAGTGTCTTCGGGACACCCAGGGAGCCAGTGAGGGCATGGCATTAGTGGCTAGTCTACGTGATTCAAAGCCTTCTACTATTGAGGAGGCCTCCCAGCATCATGTTTGGTGAGATGCCATGATGGATAAGTACCATTCCATCATGAAGAACGATGTATGCGAGATAGTTCTGAGACCTATGGGGAAGTCAGTGGTGACTTCCTGTTAGCTTTACAAGCTAAAACATGTTGTTGATGGTAGTGTGGAGAAGTACAAGGCTCGGTTTGTGGCGCGAGGGGTTTCATAGGTTAAGGGAGTTGACTATGATGAGACCTTTGCACCGGTTGCTCATTATACTTTGATCAAGGCATTGGCTAGTCCCTTGAGAAACAACCTAGCTTATCCATTTAGGAGATGAGGACATCACACATCATCATCTTGGTCAATTGACCAAGATCCACCTAGTTAACTGACCAGGTATGTAACTGCAAGAACTGCTTGGTCCCAGACCAAGAATCTGCCTGGTCTCAGACCAGGAAGTCTCTGTCTCAACCTGCATGATCTACTTGATCCTTGTGACAACGAAAATGTCTGCTCCCAAACCAGAATACCCTAGAGACGTAAAGGAGACCTAGCCACATGTTGGGGACTTTTCCATGGCATCAACCTTCTTGGTCCCAGACCAAGAACCCAAAGACTGTTGGGGGCCCTGGGGTACCCGTTAGGGACTTACTCTGCCTAGTAAACTGACCAAGAGCCCTAGTTATATGACTAGGGTACCATCCTCCCGAAGAATGGATCTCGTAGTTGCATTATCTTTAACAACAAGTGATGGCCAAAGGCATTATTGTGCAAATCCACAGCATTTTCAGTTCGTGGTATTGTTCACTTGGGAAGTAGATCAAAATCCAAGTGCATCTCTAGTGATCTAGTCATGAGGAATCGACAAACCAAACCCTTATCACTATGCTTTGTGAAAGAATCGTCATGTGGAAGATGTGGAAGAGCATTGATCCAAATTTGTTGCATACCAAATAAATTGTTGTGCAAATTTATTGATCACTCAAAAACGAGTTTGGTGCAAATTGCTATAGGCGAATGCTTGTGCATATTGTTGTGTGCATTGTCGACTTGTCTCACCTGGTAAATGGATAAGAGTTTCCTACTACCATGCTTTGTTGACTTCAACTAATCACTGCTAGATCTGTGACAAAGTTGTTCAGGGCATATTGAAGCCTATTGCAAGATTGTTGGTGCAAATTCAAGGTGAAGCGCAAATTACTCGATTGGAATGTTGGATGCTACAACTAAATCTTCAAATGAGGAGCACTAGAGTCTTTCAAAACCCCTTAAACACCATAGAAAATGACCCATATACATTCGTAGTATATGCAATATGCACTATACAATAATCACCCAAGACTATACTCTTCAAATCCAACAAACAATGTCATGCTATCCTCACTGAGAGCAATAAACTTCCACAAAGCATGATTAAGAACATGCTCTCCTCATTCAAGTGGCATTAACAACCAAGCTCTACACAAGAAGGGTTTTGCACAAAAGATCAACCAACAGATCAAGTTACAACAAGTGAGGCTACATATGCCATTGTTACTACCTCAAACTAGAGATTTAATGCATATTTAGACATTGATCTCATGCCATAAGTAAACACATCAAGCCATGTGATTTTAAAAAAACAATGATGTCCTGAACACCATAATCCAATGATGGTTCACCGATAGACCATAAGGACTCTCAAATGTCTAAGCACTATAAACAAAAAAGTAAAGAGTTATATAACCTTGCTTGCCTCGTTCATGTAGCTTGTGTGTGCCAATTGCTCCTCTTTTGTTTCATTACCTAGCACCAACATTTAGATCTTATGCCATTGGCTTCTCGTATCAAACCTCTCATGGAGTTATGATATCAAACCTCTCATGGAACACTACCATGGTGCTATCATGCCCTTAAATCCATGGATCACTACCACGGATCTAACAATCCCTTCAGACTAAAGAGTTCTAATGCCATGTCCATGTATCTTCTATTGCATGTGTATAGTGGGCATTATTGGCTCTAACACCTTTGATTCATTTGATAATGGAGAGCTCTAAACAACTATTTACTCTCCAATCTAAGAATGACCACATTCATGGATCACAAAGCTACCAAGGACTTACACCATTGGTTATTTGTATTGAACCTCTCATAGACAACTTCCATAATACCATGTTTATATTCAAAAAGACACAAGGAGATGGCAAAAAAGGTTTGTGCCATTCCTTGATATATTCATACCAAGAAAACAAATATATAGTACACGAATGTAACCACCTCTAGATCTAGATTTGTTCTCACATTGACAACTCATCAAATGATAACACCTCATCAAGGTACAAGGATAACAACTCATGAAAAGGTGATCTAGGACTATGATTGTATAATTACTGACGAGCTAACAATAGTCACCTATCTGCTTAGCACCAACAACCACCATCCCATACTCTTCTATCATCTTAGCCAACAATCATTCATATGGCATTCATTCCATACCCAACACCTCGCCCAATCTATTCTCAATCACTCCCTAGTTGAGTCTCACATGTAATGAGGACATGACATAAGTCAAAAGGGTTAACTATTGACATCATTCTCGAAAACGCAACCCTTTGTTGGTGATACATAAACAAAATTCGACATTGGGCATAAATTTATGTAAAGGGTATATTACACAAGGGATACATGTTAAGTTTAAATTCACATAAAATGAAATGGTTAAAAGGAAATTCAAGCTATTGCGAAAACATAAAATGACAACCAACTTCACATACTAAAGTAAATAGTCGATGGAACTAGTTAATTATAGAATTTAATGATAAAATGAACCAAGTAACTAAGATTGCAGAAGAATGCAAACCTAGATTTGACAAACTCGAGATCGGGATGAATAGAAAGTCTACAAAACTCAAAGATATAAAAGACATGTTGTAAAATCATTTTGCATGACCAATTACGTCTTAAAAACCACTAAACCTCACTCCAAAGTATACTATACATACTACTCCACTACATAACTCTACGCCAACACATAATTATGCATTTGCATCATAGTTCAATCCACAACCTACTTATACTAATATACCTCAAACAATTCCACACCCAAAACTTCCACCAACATTGTATCACACATGGCCATCACCACCTATGCATGCTCAAGTTGATGCTCAACCACTCAATGTGATGCTCCCATATCCACCCTTGTTCAGATGTCTAAACATTGAAATCAAAATGTCAAAATTTAATGGCAAGAATACAAGTGAAAGCATGAGATGGATGAACAAAATAGAACAATTCTTTGAACTACACAATGTCCAAGTCATCGCCGAAAAAATTAAAATCACCTCCATGTACTTTTTTGGGCTTGTATATAATTGGTTCAAGTGGAGGAAATCCCAAACATATATTTAAAAGTTGCTCTAAAATATTTTAAAAAATTGTAGAAAAAGAGATGTTTGTGAAATCAACCAAGTTACATTGAAGGGGTGGCCTGATGAGTACACCCATGAATGGGAAATTCTAGCAACACAAGTACCAAGTTAAACATTAAAGCAATTGAAGCAGTCCTACATATACACACTAAAACAATAATATAAGAAACGCGGTAGAGATGCTCAATATTATCTCTATAGACGATGCCAGAAAGAAAGAAATGCTGATCAAAAGTAAACTAATGAACTAGTGACCAAGACACTATGAGACTAACGAAAGAGGCTATATCAAGCAACACAACAGTACTATAACCATAATGAGCAAAACTGCATAAATCAATGCCATTTTCCAAATAAAGAAAACTCTAGATCCATTACACCACATAAAAATGGGGACAATAAACATCAAAATTAAGATTTACGGATAATGACGTTGTAGAAAATGTGTAGAAAAATGGTCATCAGATCACAGATGCATATCAACACAATTATATCATCACAAAACCGTAAAATGAAGAGGAAGAGGCTCCTGATAAAGAAGACATACTAGGATGAGATGGCGACAAAACCACACCTGAGATATCATTAGCTATGATCACATGCACTAGGGAACCTCAAAAGAAAGAAGAATTGTTTCTCCAAAAGAAAGCTCTAGATCTAAAAGAAGACACAAACTCACCTACAACTAAGAATGAAAACCTAAGATCTGGCTTGCAGAAATAATAGGGAAAATGGAACCCAAGACCCCGAAACTCAAAGAAAGCATAAAGAAGAAGAATGTATCAATATTGATACATTCTGGAAACATGCACAATTTTGTTCATATCAATATTATAAAAATGTTAAACATTTTTGTATACTATACCAAAGATCTCACTATAACAATTGCACATGGTCAAAGATCTCACTATAAAAATTGCAGATTGTCAAGAAGTCAAAGACATAGAAAGATGCAAATCTGCGGTAAGGTTCATGTACAAATTATAAAACTTGGAACTACATATGGGATTTTACACCCCACCACTAGGTGAAATGGATATGGTGCTATGAGGATAATGGTTGATACAGTAGTGTACTTTCGCCAGGAACCTTACGAAACAATTCATGGAATTCCAAGGGAAGGAAAAAAACATAAGTTATACAGGTCAGGAAGCTTAATTAACTGGTAGATTCGACAAAACAGTGAGAAACGAAAATTTCTAAAAAAAACTATATTACATATCAATACACCAGTTCACGATACGAAATAGAAGAATTCAAAGGCATTATAACCACATTAAAAACAAACTTTGCAAACATTCAAACCTGTGTGTGATATAAAGCTTATCATCTTCTCCTTCATAGATATAGTTCATGGCTAGCAAGCGATTCTGCAAACACAAGAAAGAAAACAAATTTAGCAATTGGGAGTATCAACATGTATTTGCCACAGAAAGAAGACACGGTCAGCTTTGCTTCAGAATTATAAAACCATAAATCTAGAACAGCTCCTCCAATAACCCAAAGACATGATTTTTTAAAACAATAAAAGATGAGTAGTTTGAAATATCATTCCGTCTACTGACTTCTGTGAAATTTAAAACCTTGTAAAATAGTACCTGCTCTTCAGATTTATCAATTTGTATCCTTCATCGCATCTAGCAAAGACCAATGCTAAATGCCAGGATCACTCCTAAACACTAAAAGATGAAAGGATAATATGAAAGTGTGTGAAAAGAAAAGAAGCTCAAGAGAGAGTTAAACAAAAAGGTATATTCTAGAGAGAGAGAGAGGAAACAGTACTCAATATCAAAGATAGAGATAGATGTAGGACTAGAGTAAGTACAAGCGACCCCTCATCATTTACCACTATAAAAGAGCAGGTGCAAGCCAGGGCACAGGGCTGAGAGAAACTTGCTGGATGAACCTAGGAGGATCACGGGAGCATTCAGTCGAAACTCTCCTAACCACCAAGGCCCAAGAAAAATTTGGTGATGGACAGTTACTTTCCTGATTTGGATTGGGAGGCTGCACCACAGGAGCAGGTGTTGGAATGTCTCACAAGGTTAAAACCTGTGTTGCATGGGTACCCGTACCGGGGGGTTGGGTACACGAACCAGTACTGGGTACACGTACCGGGTACTTGGGTACTTCAATGGTACGTCCCCAGCCGTACCCAAATCCAATCTCACGTACCAGGTACTTCATGTATGAAAATAGGGTACTTGCGTGGATTTTGGTACGCCGTACCACGTGATTGGGTACGCGGCCGATAGAGCCATTGGATAATTTATCTTAGCTCGTTGTTCGGGATGAGTCAATTTGAAAATTTTGAAGTTTAAAATTTTAAAAATTAAATAATAAAAAACTAAAACACATGTTATGCGAGCCCTCGCCCCTTACCTAAACCAGCGCAACACTGCATTTCTCACGGCTAGTGCACTGTGCTCACTACTCCAGCAA